>LR990661.1:29424590-29746777 GCA_905147715.2 Xestia xanthographa
TGAATAATATTTATTCACATCGAAGAGGGCCTAAAAAAAACTGTCTCCTTTGTGTGTGGTATGGTTCTTGAGTTACTTAAGATTTTGCTGCGGTAACGTTTTGGGATTTCCCAGATCTCGAAAACGGCTCAACGCAGAAGATTGAAAAAAATACCAATAAGAGACCTTAATTTGTTTAAATTAGTGTAAACATTAGTTTTTGATTTGGTTGTCGTAAACCAATGGAATTAAATGGTTTCAAAAATCAGATAAAAACGGATTTGCAAGTAAACCAAAACACTTTTAACCAAATAAACAGCTGTAAAAAATACCCATGGTAGACACATATCACGTCAAGTAAAATAGATTATGTAACTTTATACGATATGAAGATAAAAACAAAATTGATTAATTTTATACTGGTCGTACTTTAGCGATGAAATACGCAGTTCCCAAAACATTAAGAAACGTGGCATACTTTAAACAAGTTAAAATGATTCATGAACATTAATTCCTGTTAATTTCAGCTTTCAATTAAGGCTGTAATGAAAGTTATATCAAAAACAGGAAAATGTCAGCTATTCTCCTATAAGCCGACCAAATCGAAAAGGTCACGAAAAAGCGGCCGCACTATACATAATCGTAACCATCTTAAATGAATGGGATAATATGGATGTTTTGTTAGTACAGTTGCGTACGTACGTTGTTGTTACTGTTGCGCAGGTTGCTGGTCATGGTGTTCATTATTTTTATTTAAAAATCAGTCTCATACAAATTATTGTATATCTTTGCCTTAGCATTAACATATTGAGGAAAAAATCTCAGATAAGTTACGTACGTACTTAATTTTAATATTTGGCAGAAAAGTTTTTCTGTTTATCAAGTACCAACGCTTAAACTTAAAATACAATGTTGATTCATAGTTTGTACAATTTTCCTTAAGACGGAGATAGGCACCTACTAAACACGTAGGTGGTAGGTGGACTCCATTTCCCCTCGACTTACAGTATGGCATTTAAACATGAGCTTTGTAACGTGTAACTTAGTGGTTATTTCAACATTACATGTGACTGTTACAGGTGATCAACGTGTGAACCACGTGTCGTCAATCAAAATCACACTATATAATTATTTACTGAGATTATTACTTACCTTTTTAAAGTTACTTTGACTTTAAATAATTACTTATGATCCATTCAATTGTTAAACTACTGCTAATTAACATGATTTTCATTTATAAAATAGAAAACTAGTAGAAAATGTGGAACCTATGAAAATGTGGAAAATATGGTCTACCATGGGTATTTTTTACAGCTGTTTATTTGGTTATAAGTGTTTTGGTTTACTTGCAAATCCGTTTTTATCTGATTTTTTAAACCATTTAATTCCATTGGTTTACGACAACCAAATCAAAAACTAATGTTTAAACTAATTTAAACAAATTAAGGTCTCTTATTAGTATTTTTTTCAATCTTCTGCGTTGAGCCGTTTTCGAGATCTGGGAAATCCCAAAACGTTACCGCAGCAAAATCTTAATTATCTCAAAAACCATACCACACACAAATTTTGCTATTTACAAACATTTACTACGCAACAAAAGCTATCTAATCATGTATTTGGTTCCGGGCTGAACGAATTTTTGAAAATCGATTTTGCCAGGATAACGTTTCAAACGTTACTCCAGCAAAATGTGTTTTTCTCAAATAACTTTAAAACTACAATTCACACAAATTTTGCTACTATTAAACAAATTGCTCCTCATGATACACTAATTATTTTTTATGGTCTCATCTCTCAAATTTACAACATTTTGCCAGGGTTATGCACACGGTATATCAAACGATTTTATACTCAATGTAGGTGATGCTTATAAAAAATTTTAACTTTAGAATTTTATCAATCGTTTATTATATTAACTGATCGTTATATCGAATAAAATTATAGATTCAGTTGTTATGTCTTGTAAATATTAGAGATTTTGTAATTACCTATATTACTTACCCAGAAAAAAAACGAGTAAGTATACCTTATATTGTTATCTTTGTGTTGTGTACTGTAGACCAATGCATCTGACTCCGGCGGCCGAACATGGATATTGATACTGGAGTTTTTGAGATTGTTTCCTATCTGCTATCTGTTCCTGCCACTTCAGCATTTACGGAAAGGGTTTTTTTCTGTTATGAATGCGAAGTGGCGGGATGATATAGAAATAGAGTCAACATAGATTTATTAAAAACCGGCCAAGAGCGTGTCGGGCCACGCTCAGTGTAGGGTTCCGTAGTTTCCCGTCCGTCACAATAAGTGTTCCCACTTATGAGTTTAAAGATGGGTATCCATTATGTAAAAATGCTTGCATATACGAATATACTACAAACTTAGTCCAGAAATTATTTTGTACAAATTTTTGTCTTTTTTGTACAAAAACTGTTGTTTCCATCAAGTTCAAAATGATTTTCCTAGAAAGTCCTTATAAAGTTCTACTTTTCAGATTCTTTTCATATTTTCTAAACTTATGGTTCAAAAGTTAGAGGGCACATTGTTTTTTACTTTTGGAGCGATTATTTCCGAAATTATTGACATTATCAAAAAATGATTTTAGGAAACCCCTATTCATTTTTAAATACCTTTCCAACAATATATCACACGTTACGGTTGAAATTAAAAAAAAATAACTTCCCACTTTACATATAGGGGGGCTACCCTAATAAAACATTTTTTTCCAATTTTTATTTTACCACTTTATCGGCGTGATTGATATACATATTGATACCAAATTTCAGCTTTCTAGTGCTAACGGTCACAGAGATTAAGCGAGGACGGACAGACGGACGGACAGACATGGCGAAACTATAAGGGTTCCTAGTTGACTACGGAACCCTAAAAATGAGCTTCTTATTTATTTTAATTTTAATTTGTAATGAGGCTTATTGATATGGAGCCTTCAAAAATACACATACATAAGCAAGAACACACACATACACAGATAAGCAAGAAGCTCCAAATATATGTATTTAAAACTTTGAAAAAATTATATACTGTTCGTTTTTCTAGCATACTGTTTATTTTCCTTTTCAGACCGAAATATACTATATGTCTTGTAAAAAAGTTGGCAACCCTAAGCATGGATGACACACGCAACGATCTTACGGGGTGAGGAAATGAAGAACGGCGCGCGCAAGGCCGCGGCCCGTGAATGGGGCCTGACGTCACGCACATACTTCTGCGCCGCTGCTGCAGACTGCAGCAGGCACGTCCGCCCAGCGCGCTGAATCACTGCACTGCACGCCGTCGACAATGTAAACTATGCGATTCTTGGAATTCATTTAAATACACGCACAGATGCACGCGTGACGCGACACCGGTGTTCACTTTAGCGACTGCTGTGATTCAACGTCATGGACATTGAACTAATTTTCACAGCGTGAGCTCACAAAACAAAAATTCAATACACAGTCAAACAAATCATACCGAACGTAGCAGTCTCAAACTTTAATGATTTAACCAATCAATCAATGAAAGAACGTCGGGTATTCGGATCCACATTCATCAAGTATTCGCTTAAAAATAATCCTGTGATGTCATATACTGTAGGACGTTCTGGAACAAGATGGATCGAAACACACCACCTACTGACGCAGCCTGCTGTAAGATCCACAGAGCTCTCTGTCTTCGGTATGTACTACCGGCCTATAATTGCGATCACCACGCTTGCTGGGCTGAGAGGCTCAGTCTAATTCAGTCACTTCCACTTTCTTTCGATGATTTTCATCACTCATCATCTGCCTAACCTTTCCCCACTATGTTGAGGTCGGTTTCCCGGCTAACCGGATGCAGCTAATACCAGTGTTTTACATGCAGCCACTGCCTATCTGACCTCTCATAAGCCATTTACCAGGTAGGTAATACGGTGCCCCTTGGTAAGACTGATTGTCGGCGTACTTTTGGGCTTCTGACTACTCGTTAAGTTTTTACGACTGGCGACTTTCCAAGATCTACAAAAGGCATCCAACGGTTTAACGTACTTTCGTTATAACTCAAAATGTGGAATGTGTGTAACGTAGGAGGTGTCGACGCCGCTCGGGGAGTTTCCTGCCGCCGCGGCGCCGCGCCGTCACCGCGGAATGAATCAGGCGGATGCGCAGCGCGTAGCATGTGGGCCCGGGCCCGCACACGTGTGCGACCGCCGGCCGAGCGCCGGCAGCTAACACTACTTATTAGAAGGACCCACCAGGTACCAATACTGCACTTTAGCCATTAGGTAGACTTGTAGCTTACTGGAGCAGTGCTGTGCGCAGTGTCGCAGCGGGTGCTGGTGGGTCCTGCGGCACAGGGCTGCGAGTGAGACTCATCGCTATAAATACAACAAACACTCGAGTCACGGCCGCCATCACTCACTGGACCGGCAAAAACAAAATAAAAACGTTCATAAAATTTGAGATAATGTAGTGGTAGCGATGATGTAGATATACATGTGACGGTCTTCATTCAGAAAATCCTTGTAGCACTGACGTGTGACGTTACTCCCGAACTCGAACGCGTTACAACGTTGCGAGCTACGACTCTACGACTAATAGGTAAGTGGAGTCGAAATAGAAGCAATTAACCGCATTGTGACATTGCCGCTTCTGTTTGTGGAGCAACCGCCCGAAATAACGGCGCCAGCTACTGAATTACGTACTGACATCACACGGTTAACACAGTCACACCAGTCAAACCTCGCGCCCTGCCACCAAGCTATACTAGGGTTAAACGAAGCCGAAAGGCACTTGTTTTTCCCGTCATTGTGATATTTTTTTTGTTCTAAACCATACTTGGGAACCTTTTAGTTATGGAATAATATGAGGGGTCAAAGTTCCAACATTTTCACAAGTTATTTTTCTAGACAAATTTTAGATGTTATGACTTTATTTTAAATAGGCATACAATTAACGAACCACCAGATTTTGCTAAATGTACCGGCAAAAGAATCACTTTTGATTGCCGAAAATAGTAAAAGATCACCAAAATTAATTCCCATTTTATCGTGAAATTAGAACCAAATATTTATTTTTTTAGTTAATGATCACCAGAAATTGAACTGTTATGGTCTTGCATCCGAGTCGAAGGAGACCCGAACGACGGAGCCCCGCTATGCGGGGCTCCTACTTCTGTATGGTTTATAAAAAAATAACCACGAAGCGTATGGCGGGGTTTATTCGCTCGTTTCGCTCGCTCATCGACCTCGCCATACCCTTCTAACCTAATCTATCAGTGTCGGGGTGCCCCAAGTCAGCCTAGGCAAAACACGTTTGTCATCACTCAACTTTGTGACCACTAAAATCTATCACCTAAAATATCAATTGATCACCAAATTTAGTAAATTGAGCACCTAATTTGGTGATCACAAAGTTATTTTTGGTGGTCATTATATTTTCCCCCAATTTTAATTAAATTCACGCACACGTACAGATATTGTGTTTAAGTGTTGGATTTTATGAATTTTAAGCCGGAAATTATTGTGCTTATAATTTGCTTTACAATGATGTTACTTACCCCAAGGCAAATGCACACTTGCACCAACAATGGGGCTGAACAATGCGCCCGCGCCCGCCGTCACGCATTGCGCGAGGGATAAAAGCGCAGGCGCTCGAGGCGGACCACCCGCCAGCCGCCAGCCGCCAGCCGCCAGCCGCCAGCCGCCAGCAATAATTGTACGTAGCTCGAAAAAAATTAGGGCACTGGCTCTTCGGAGGAAGCTTATAAAAGACAATCAGCTACTCGCTTCGACGCATAAAATACCTTTAGGTTAGTACCGTTATAGGACGGAGTTCTGCCTCGACCTACAAACGATTGGCACACGAGTCGAATGAGTACAATATTGTTTCTTCTCTTTTATAGTTCTTCGGGCTCGGCCGCTCGGGCAATGTACGACGACACGGTCAAAGATGAAAGGGGAGCTGGTTAAAATGTTTACATGTAGTCCGGCCGACTGCGCGGCGCCTGCGCTGCTATTGGCCGCACTTTGGTGGGTTAATGTGGACAATAACACAACTCGATAGAAACGCGTTGCGATTAGAGGTTGCAATCGAATATTCGAATTATTCGAATATTCATTCCAAATTTATATTCGAATAGTATATAAAGATATATTCGAATACTACCAAATAAATAAACGATTGTTTCCTCAGGTCTCACCTTCAAAGAATACGTAAATAATAATTATTATTATGCGCTGTGGTGATTTTCGATATTATAATAGAAATAACAAAAATATTCGAATATTCGAAAATCAAAATTATCGAATATTTGCAATCACTAGTTGCGTTGTGGCACTGCACTGCAGGCGGCAGGAACTACGCGACACATCCATCACGTGCGTTGTGCCGTGTGCACACTAGAAACACTAGTTATGGTTTAAAATAAAACCATCAAATTATCAGTAAGTAGATGAACCACTTCAAGGGTACGTGCACCCGCTGCCCGGGATAAGTATGGACTGCTCGACACGTAACCTTAAAGCTCACGCTACGTTTATTAGTATATCACATCCTGTTTAGTGTAATTATACAACTTGCTGCGTCATGTCGATGATTGATGATGATTGAGCACCACACCCAGCCAGGAGCAAGCCTGACCCGGACAAGCCGGATACGCCAGGGGCACGATTTTGTAAGGAAATACATGCTCTGGGATGGGAGAGGAAGCCCGACCAACCGCAAGCCAGTCGGGTACAATTAGGGAATGCAATCCGGACTATCCGTAATCCGAAAAATCCGGATATCCGCACATTTTTACTCGACTTCCAAATCCGGATTCGAAAATCGAATCCGGATTTTTTGAATTCTTTTTATTTTTTTCTTCAGTTTATTTTAATTTGTACCTATTCATTATTTTACTAACGTTACTCAGCACACGACACACAGACTGATTATATTATTATAATAATAAGAATATTTAGCCCAGTGGACATTGACATTCAAATCGCAAAGCATGATGTTATTCTGCATTTTTGATATGTTTTATGATCAGTTAGGGTGATGTGAATTCAAATTTGCAACTTCGAAAAACTTGTGCTCGCTGCGCACCACGCGATAGACTGCAAACTTTTGGGACTTTTTTCACTTTTTGCTCGAAAACTCAAAAATTGTGCATTTTTTACAATTAACATTCAGTATTTGTCAACTTTATAGTTGACTAAATATTCAAGAATTTAAGCCTAACCGCAACTCTATAAACCTTATGACCACGCTATGGCCCTTCAAAGATGGTAAATTTTTAACGAAAATTGACAATTTTAAGTTCGTTGCGAAGCAAAATATTGGCAAATCGCTCGTCCTATGAAAAAAAAATCATCATAATAAAGGCATAGAAAGAAATCTGTGAGATTAAATAGTTCTCACAATCTTGAAAAAACGAAAAGGTCAAAATGGATTTTTGAAGAATCAAATGACATAAAATCATCTAAAACGATGACTACTTTTTTATTTGCAGGCTAGTCCCAATGAAATGAATGTTAATTGTTAAAAATGCACAGTTTTTAGGGTTCCGTACCCAAAGGGTAAAAACGGAACCCTATTACTAAGACTTCGCTGTCTGTCCGTCTGTCTGTCCGTCTGTCCGTCTGTCTGTCACCAGGCTGTATCTCATGAACCGTGACAGCTAGACAGTTGATTTTTTTACAGATGATGTATTTCTGTTGCCGCTATTACAACAAATACTAAAAACAAAATAAAATTTATATTTAAGGGGGGCTCCCATACAACAAACGTGATTTGTTTGCCCTTTTTTGATAATAATGGTACGGAACCCTTCGTGCGCGAGTCCGACTCGCACTTGGCCGGTTTTTTTTGAATTTTCGAGCAAAAGTGAAAAAGTCACAAAAATTCGCAATTTATCGCGTGGTGCGCAGCGAGTACAACTTTTTTGAAGTTGCAAAATTGAATTCACATCACCCTAACTGATCTATATAACATAATTATCAAAAATGCAGAACTACATCATGCTTTGCGATTTTAGCCTTTTTAGCGTCGATTTCTACAGGGCTAATTATGGCTATAACACCAAAATTATGGTATTTAATTTGAATATTTCCAAATATATAACAATACAGGTAAATTTGTTTGTGTTCATGAAAAATCCGTAAAATCCGGATAATCCGGATTGGACTAAAAATCCGTTCTAAAAAATCCGGATTTCTAAACTGAACGGATTTGCATTCCCTAGGTACAATCAGCCGACTATGCAGCCTAGAGCCAATATACATACAATTCATAAGAATGAGCATTGGTGTTTTGACCTTCGTTTGATTGGTCTCTTCTATCATTGGAGAATCAAGTTCGTTTCTGGTGGTTGCGATTGCATTCGATCTTGACACGGCTTATTTCAAAATATAATTGTTCGCGTAAATGTTTCATCTTCAGTAGTATGAGTAATAAAATTACATTAGGTAAGCTAATATCGAATCAGTCTTTAATCAACAAACAATCAACTTACTAATAAATCTTCTATTGCGAAAGGAGACAGTTTTTTTAGGCCCTCTTCGATGTTGCCTAAATATTATTCACATTACACCAAAAAAAGTAACCATTTTATTATAGTAATATCTGCTTTAATTATAATAGAAATAGTATTATAAAAAGAAATAATATTAAACTGTGAGCTTTTTAGTGCTATTTTTAAAGGTTTGCGCTAAAATCTTTTAGATGGTATAGAAAATCATCATGGCACGGAACGTTGTAAATCCGTCTTTTTGGTGGTTGACACTTGACAGACAACTTCATTTGACATTTACTCTTTCTGTTTATTTCGATTTTCATGAAACTGTTTCTGCGATTTTTTCGCATATATTATAATAAAAACTATTTTATGAAAATGGCATCTGTTGGTCGTTGTGTCAATTGGGCAGTAAGATTTCAACGCAATGTGCGAATACAATTACTTTCAGGGACTGTTACAGCAACTTGTATGGCTATTGTTAGATTCACGTTTTCGTTTTCGAATTTCTCATCATTCCGTTTAGACATGGCTTAGCTAATATTACCACTGTAATCTAGAGAATATTATTATTATCTGCCTATCCTTTTCCCAACTATGTTGGGGTCGGCTTCCAGTCTAACCGGTTGCAGCTGAATACCAGTATTTTACATGGAGCGACTGCCTTTCTGACCTCCACAACCCAGTTAAAACTAGGTAATACGATACCCCTTGGTAAGACTGGTTGTCAGACTTTTTGGGCTACTGACTACCTAACGACTGTCAAAGATCTACAAATGACAGCCGGGACCAACTGCTTAACGTGCTTTCCGAGGCACGGAAGAAACTCGGTATGTAAGGGTGGTCACCCATCCACAGACCAACCTAGGCAAGCACGGCTTAACTTACGGATCGACCCGAGCGGCTGTTATTATTTAGCCACGAGCTTCTTCACTGTAATCTAGAGATTAAAAGGAAGAAATCTATATACGTTTCATTAATATCTGCTATAGTTTATGCGGGTGGCCTGTTCTCCAAACTAAAATAATGTCTCCTTTCGTTTTTTTTAGGCCCTCTCCGATGTTGCATAAATATTATTCACATTACCTACACCAAAAAAAGTAACCATTTTATTATAGTAATAAACGAAAGATTACATAGAAACGAAACTGAAATCTTAAAATCATAATAAATAATTTATGTTATGATATTTTTTTGCGAGTCAAATCATTCCTGTTGTGGTCAATGTCATTTGACAGAAAATACTTACGTGAATAGGGGCGTTTTTTCCGTTTACAAAAAAAAAAAGTACGGTATCCATTGGTAATAAATAATATCTGCTTTTATTATAATAGAAATAGAATATATTATCACGGCAGGGAAAGCTTAGATTGGCGCCATCCGCCGCCATTGTCTTACAGTATCTACTTCTCCAGCCATCACATCGCCGTGCGATACCTACGATTCTTCATTGTTGGTAGATAGGTAGGTGGGTATTTGAAATCACACACATCACTTGACTCAAACTCCAAACGTTTATTTCTATTAAACCATTTAGGTACAGAAACTTATTAACTTTCTAGAGTTGAGTCGTCCATTCGCAAATTATTATGGTTGAGGAGAAGAATGGATGAAGAAACTCCTCACACTATTTTAAATCGTATTACAGTTCTCATTTTCATAACTTTATATCGTTCTCTTCAATAAACACCTATAATTACTTAGTATTTCAATTGTTTTGCTAATCTTAGGCTAACGTGACAGATCGTTGGTCACGCCTCTGTCCTGATTGAGTGGAAGTCCCTCATTCAGTACAGTTTATTCATTACATAATAAAATCACTAAAACTTACAAACAATTCTAGAATAATTCACAATTAATCATTTTATTAATTAAACAATACCAATGTTTACAAATGCAAAGGTTTTATTTAATTAGATTAATTAATCTTAGCAGATAGAGCCTCTTGCGGCGACAAATATAATATAAAATTAAATAATATTAAATTGTGAGCTTTTTAATGCTATTTTTAAAGGTTTCCGCTAAAATCTTTTAGATGGTAGGTAGGGTCGTTTCACCGGTATCGCGACCACCTTCAGTAGGCGACCATTTGAAGGACTAAGTTTCTTTAAATCAAGATAATAGTCTTTGTAGAGGTAACCTAGATAAAAAATAAATCTAACGTGCATTTCATAATTATTTATAAAGATAAATAATTATGAAATAAGAATTTACACAGTTTAAAACAAATGGGTTAACCCAGAGCTGAAAAAAAATTGCTCAGTGCGCGTCTTGATTCCGCGAGATGATATGACACCGCGAGTTGGAAAAAAAATAACACGGCGCGCGGCGCTCATAAGTAAGTTTTATTACTTATTTAACGTTTTACACACAAGTTAGATATTAAATTGGAAAAATCGGTAAGTTTTGCTTATTATTGAGTAGTATTTTGCTATTTTTAAACTTATTATTAGGATAAAATCCCGTGGTCGGTAACCGAAATGCTTATTTATCAAAAACGTTAGATAGCGACCACGTCATGGTCGCAAACCGACGAGAACCGCATTTTTTGTTTTGATTAATTTGATCCTAATGCTTCATACAGGACTGTTACAATTTAGAACATAGCATTGTAAAAGTTTTTCTTTGTAGTTCTTTGGTAAGCAACCACCAGTTTCTTTGAAAGAACTTTGTTTAATTTACGTACAAAATTGGGTGGTCGTAAACCAAAATAATCGAAATAAAGACATTGGTATCCGGCCACCATAATTTAGTATGAGAAAAATAACGGCCGCTAACAAAAATAAGTATGAAAGTTCATTGAGTATGCGACCACGTCTGATTTTTTTAATTTGTTTGGTTAATGAAATGTCCGTTTAATAATTATTTTAGCAAGCTATTATTATTTTCAGTTTAAAATAAAATGAGTCATATAAACAACAATAAATATTATTATAATTTTTTTTTAGATGGAGCTTTCAAACCCAAATAATTCAAGGTCAACAAAAAACCGGCCAAGTGCGAGTCGGACTCGCGCACGAAGGGTTCCGTACCATTATCTATATAGCGGCAACAGAAATACATCATCTGTGTGAGACTGCACGAACAGACTCACGATGTCCGCGATTACGCGGAGCCCTAATCAAAATATATTTGTCCAATTGACAAAGGAAAAACAACTATTCAATACACTTACCATCACGTTGGTACCGGTGATGTGACGTAGTCCCTGGTAACGTCGTATCTGAGTGGGATGTAAGTATAACTGTGTTTGTGTGGTGTATGTGAAGTTATGTGAGATTACGACGGTTCCATGGACGCTCACAGCGCGCACCGTCGACTCCAGGATCAAACCTTCAGATCCCACACGTGGCACCTTTCACGAATGTCCAACTGAATTTTATCCCGGTTTGCTAACCCAATCGGGGATATAATAGTCCAGCACTGAATTTAGGAAATTACCGGCGTTCAAATATAACACAAGGCCGGCTACATAACCAACAAATTACTCGCGGTCAAGACCCAAAATGGCAAGATTTCTCAATTTTCACTCAATTATCAACAAAATATCAAACACCGAACAGGATTGCATCGGATTAACAATAACTCAAAGTTTTCAAACAATAATTACTCGACAGCCGCGTGCATCAAAATTACAAGCACGGAGCGACCATTATTCAACCAAAATTGCACTGACAAGCAAACGTCATCGCACCGATTCGCACAGACAACGAAACGTAATCTGTCAAACGTCAAAAGGGTGCGTTCAGAAACTTGGTGGATGAAACATCATCTGTGAAAATTTCAACTGTCTAGCTGTCACAGTTCATGAGATACAGCCTGGTGACAGACAGATGGACAGACAGACGGACAGACAGCGAAGTCTTAGTAATAGGGTTCCGTTTTTACCCTTTGGGTACGGAACCCTAAAAAAAAAGAAAGAGACTGTCCAAGCTTTTTTCAGGGCTTCTTCAGTGTAGGTACTACCTACACTGAAGAAGTGTAGGTAGTACCTACACTGAAGAAGCCCTGAAAAAAGCTTTCGATGATATAAAATAATGTTATACCTACCAGATGACTAGAAATAAATATATTGATGTTGATTATATTTAAATTTTACTACATTTAATTTAGGATATTGTTTGACTAATGATTGTTAATTCTATTACAACTATGATTAAGTTCCTACGAAATGTAAGATTGTTTATTTAATTAAAAAAAAAAAAAAACATTACACCAAAATAATGATTCCCATAATTGTTTTTACTAAGAGGCAAAAATTTAAATATTTTTAAAGCGATTATAATTGTTTTAATAGCATATTTTTGATATTAAAATAGCGGTCGCAAACCAGCTCAGTGGTGGTCATAAACTGATAAAAATGGTCGCAAACCGACGTTTTCGCTATATTTTCACTTTTTCAGCATTTTATAAATATTATTGTATGAATGTATTTTATTTTATGTATTGTATCCAAACTAGATTATATTTGGGACAAATTCACATTAACAAATACTATTTTGCGTGTAGACAACATTTTTTTTCCCCCAGCTAACTGGTCGCTAACCGGCGCAATGACCCTATAGAAAATCATCATGGCACGGAACGTTGTAAATCCGTCTTTTTGGTGGTTGACAGACAACTTCATTTGACATTTACTCTTTCCGTTTGCCTACACCACTGTAACTAAGAAGTGGGTAATGTTTCCATTTTGTGACCTAAAAGTCCGGACTTTTATCGAAATGTCCGGTTTTTTGTTAGGACTTTTCAAATTCCTAAATGGTAACCGTAGCTCTTGGAGTAATGTGAACCAGAGACTGACACGTTGCTTATGGACTTGTGGGTTAGAAGCCGCTGGCACCGCTGGTGGTGTGCAAGTGACGTGGCGTCACACCGAGCACGCCGCACGCCACGTGCGCGTGACTCAACTTCGTTGGAATTTTTAGTAAAATGAGTGCATGCGTTCCGGAATACTGTCAGCCCATCCCACCGCCCGCGCGCCGCTAATGTCCTTCGTGTGACACACAGCGTGCCGAACAGTTTCCAAATACTTACTTCAAAAATGGACATTTGTTGCTGCGGGGGAGGGTTGACCGGATGCGAGGCTGAAGTATGAATGCTTAAGTTGAAGTAGGTATTTCCATATACTTACTTAAATCAGTAGGACCGACTTGATCTGAATTAATAATAATCATTAGGTAGGTACTGTAATCTTACAGCAAATACCAATGCCTTGTATTTTTAACCTATACGTTATTTATTTCGGGATCCCTTTTTTTGCATAATCTTCTTTTTCCTAATATACTTTGGCATAACTGTTTTGGCATAATTTGTTTTGCCATAATAATACTTTGGCAATTTTTTTTTGGCATACTGTTTATGTTGGCATAATTATCTTGAAGGCTAATTTGTTTTGGCATAAATTGAATTTTGCATAATGTTACTAGGCATAATGACTATTAGCATAATAGTATTTAGGCATACAAATAATATAAATACCAGAATAAAATTTGAGTTATTTTTACGTATTTATTTTGAATTAAAAATTCATTAAGTTGTACTACAAAAGTTAGTGACAGAAACGAATCGCTGCAAAACCGACTCCACGTAGTCTTGTCTGCCCTACCCCTAGAGTGTAATTTAAAATCGCGTAGGCGCGGAGGGGCGAGGCGGCCCGCGAGTTGAGGAGCAGGTGGTTGTAACACTCGCCGCCGCTGCTGAGGCTGGCCGGCGAAGCCGGCCAGCAAGCCGAAGCTGCGGTGGTGAGCGTTAAACACATCTGCGACGATAAGCTCGCGTGGGACCGCCGGAGCCCCGCAGCGCCGGAGCCGTGACAGAAACCTTGCCTGCTGCATGTTGCATACTGCATGCTTGCTTGCATGCTGCATGATTGCTGAATGCATGCTTGCTGCATGCTTGCTGCATGCTTGCTGCATGTTTGCTGCATGCTTACTGCATGATTGCTGCATGCTTGCTGCACGCATGCTTGCTTTATGCTTGCTGCATGCATGGTGTATGCTTGTTTAAATGTTTGCAAGCTGCATGTTTGCTGCATGCATGGTGTATGCTTGTTTGCATGCTTCTTACAGGGAAAAAACTCACATATGTTCACAATCAACTATGTTCAAAACAAATATGTTATGTATTACCTGCTTCGGAGAGATGGTTTTATTCCAATCGTCAAAATAAATTGGTATATCCAATTAGGGTATGTCTAACGTTTTAGGATTATGCTTCTTTGTTATGCCTATAAAAAATATGTTTTAGTATCATTATGCGTAAATCAATTTATGCCTAACAATGTTATGCTTAATTATTATTATGATTCGATAAATTATGCTTAAAAAAAATATGCGTAAGCTGTTATGCGTAAAAATGTTATGCAAAAATATAATTAGTAGTAACAAAAGTATGCCAAGTTATATTAGGTCTTAAAATTTTATGCAAATGGATAGGGAACCATTTATTTCTTACTAGCTGTGCCCGCAACTTCGTCCGCGTGGAATAGTGACTTTCGGCAGCATTTTAAATTTTTTAAACACATACGTATATGTGTACACTTTCATCCTTTCGCCCTATAAGAATTAATCGATCATTAATATAATCGCTCAAAGGGTCGTAATCAAAAGCAGCGTCTTGAAATACCTCCCTTACTACGTGTAAATGCAGTTCTCCATTGTGACTGCCGTTCAGCATTTAAAACACGTCTTCTTTGCGATTATTCATGGGACTCTGCAGCAGTCAATGACGCATGACACTCACTCAGTATCTAAAAGCCGACGTACCCAAGTTTGCTTTATTGTTTCAGCAGCCCTTTAAGATGCGTGACGTTCGGCATCTTATCGTTGCCGTGCTTGACTTTGCTAAATGATAAATGATGTTTATTTTGCAAGTAGGTTTTTACAAACACTTTTACACGTCATTTTTTTAAACTAGATGGGGCCGGTGTTTCGTACCTGACTACTCTGAGAAGAAACAGCCGAAACAAACTCAGAGGTCATAGTCTCTTTTAAAGTCCAGACAATTTTGCTCAATTCACATGCGGACTATGTAGATTAGTGTCTGAGACGGTCTTTTGAATAAAGAACCATACAGATTGAGTGGACCTGCCCAGTCAGTGCAAGCATTTGTTAGTTAACGTGTAGCTCGACTTATAACTCAAGGAGCTCAACGAAACGACGAGCAATACCAAAGAAAGGACATTTGGGTAGGTCGCTTAGAGTACTCAAACTCGTTAACAACGTCAGACAGTTGTGGGAAAAAATAAACAAAAAATATAAATGTGACCCACATGGTCCCCACATTCACAATAATCATATAAAATTCATAACAAATTCTTATTCAAAAAGAATGCAAATAAAAATCACAAAAATCATTAAAAGTCACAATGATGATAAAAAAAAAGTAAAATACTTAACAAAATAAGTATTCATGTCAAATAATATAATAAAAAAGTAATAAAGTAAAAAATAATAAAATACATGTCAAAACATTAAATGTCAGAGTGTATAAGAAATAATGAAATACATGTCAAAACATTAAATGTCAGAGTGTATAAAAAAGGAAAATAAAAAATAAAAAAAGGAAAAGAAAGGAATAAATAATAAACAAGCGAAGTCCGAGGCTTCGACATTCACAGAGCAAATTTCATTGGAGCAGCTTAATCCCAAGCCTTTTTATCTTCGAGATAGTGATTAACATGATAGTAGGCTTTCAGGCCCAGCTGCCGTTTTATAAACGATTTTAATTTATTTAGGCTTAGTACTTGAATTTGGCTCGGAAGTTTATTGTAAAAACGTATACATTGGCATCTGAACGTAGCCCCTATTTTTTTGAGGCTCGTTGCAGGAACAACAAATTTGTGTTTGTTCCTCGTATTTATGTTGTGGATATCACTGTATTTTTTAAACAAATGAATATTTTTGTGTACGTACAAAAGGTTTTCATAAATAAACTGAGAAGGATCAGTAAGAACATTAATCTCTTTAAATTTTTCTCTGAGGGAGTATCTAGGACTTAATTTATAAATTGAACGAATTGCCCTTTTTTGCAAAACAAATATTGTCTGAATATCGGCGGCATTGCCCCACAAGAGAATACCGTACGACATCACGCTATGGAAATAACTAAAGTAAACTAAACGGGCTGTCTCTAAATCAGTTTACTCACGAATTCTTCTAACGGCGTATGCGGCAGAGCTAAGTTTTTTTGACAATTTGTCTATATGCGGGCCCCACTGAAGCTTGGCATCCAAAGCTATGCCTAGGAACACTGTGCTATCTTCCGGTTGCAACTCTTCATCCTTAATTAGTACAGTAGTTTCCACTTGTCTTACATGGGGTATCGTAAACTTAATACATTTAGTTTTTTTCTCATTTAGGAGTAGGTTATTAACATTAAACCAATTAACGACTTTTGCCAGGGCGCTATTAACATCATCCGTAACTAAATACTGACGTTTGAGTTTAAATAAAAGAGAAGTGTCGTCTGTAAACAATACTATGTCATGATTATCCCTTATGAGGTGGGGCAAGTCATTTATGTAAATAAGAAACAAAAATGGACCAAGAATTGAGCCCTGTGGTACCCCCATGCTTACTACGGATCCGGGAGATCTCTTCCCATTAACATCAACTCTCTGAATCCTATTACTCAAATATGAAATAAGAAGATCCAGAGAGGCGTTACGCAATCCGTAGTGGTGTAGTTTCCTGATTAATGTTTCATGAAGAACGCAATCGAAAGCTTTAGATAAATCGCAAAAAAATGCCCAAAGCATCGCATTTGTCCTCCCAGGCATTATAAATGTAGGACACATTTAAAAAGTTCAAGTTGCTCCAAGGTCTCACCAGCTCTCTGAGCTGCGTGATGCTCGGCCTCTAAAATCCGAAGCGCTTCTTTTTGCCATTGAGTCTCAGCAGCTTTTTGAAATGCGAGGCGTTCGGCATTTAAAGCCAAACGGGTTTGAGTCTGCTCTTCAGACTCTTGGCTTCTAGCAATTTTCGCAGCGCAAGCTCTGGCAGAATTACGCGCTAGATTAGATTTGCATTTTCCAGGCATATTTATTAGAATAAAAACAACATAATTAAACAAAAAAAAATGCCTAACGTACACGAACTATCAAAACAAATTAACAAAACACCTATTGCAGTATAAACTCTATATAACGACATTGAAGGGACTGCGTATTTTATGACGTTATTGAGAGTTGTCGTTAAATAAAATTTGTGAGCAACTAAGAATATGATGTCTTAGTGTTTGAAATTTAGTGAGCAACTAAGAATATGATAACGTATAGATAATCCATGATTCCTAACTAACAACAGTCTACACGTGCAAGCAATCCCAATTTGTAAATAAAAGAACGGATTTCTTAGAAAGTTCGGTATGTATGATGCCGACAATTGAGTTTATTACGGGCTGAGATAATAAAGCTACAAAAGAACGTACACAGCTGTTTAATTGTTGTTGTTATAGAGAGTGGGTGTAATGCTATACAGAGTGTATCATTGCATGGAGGATCAGACCAACTACACAATTAACGAAAACAATAGTATTTTACGTATGATTCTAAACAAAAATCTAATTCTAAACTAATCTAAAATAATTCTAATCTAATCTAATTCTAAACAAAAACTAAAGAAAAAATAAATAGCAATCTAACAGATTTATTTTTTCATTTTACGAAGATTATTAATAAAAACAAAAAATCGTGTAAAGAACTTTAATTGTAATCAGTCTGCAGGGGAAAAAAATACTCATACGTCTCGCACAGTCGCCTGCCCTCACGTGTCTGCCCGTTCGGATTGACTCACTTAGGGATATTCCCCCACCTACGCCGCACCACGTCACTGCACGTCCCCACGCGACCACTGCGCAGCGCTCAATGTATATGGCGCTTTCCATACAAACTTTCAACCCCTATTTCAGTTCCCCTTACAGCCCTTTTTTCGCATTAAAAAGTAGCCTATGTCCTTTCTCAGGCTCTAGACTATCTCTGTATCAAATTTCATTTAAATCGGTTCAGTAGTTTAGGCGTAATTGCGTAACACACAGACAGACAGAGTTACACTGTTTTAAGCTTGCACGGTTCTTAGCTATACTTAAAATGTCACGGGATATCTTCAGTGATTATTGATTAATTTGAGCTCCCGATATTTCGACGCTGTTGCAAGCGCCATGATCGGGGGTTAGTTAACCCGCGATCATGGCGCTTGCAGCAGCGTCGAAATCAATCACAAAATAAACAATTATCACGGAAGATATCCCGTAAGTGACATTTTAAGTATAGACAGTTACTTTCGCATTTATAATATTAATAAGGATAATATTCAACTACTTTTTTTCCAGCTTTTTAGTTTAGTACCTAACGTTACCGATTTCGCAGACGATTTAATTTTTTTACGAAGCTCGTTGTGAGATTTTCAATGTTGAGATGTATCTTATTATCTTATGTATCAATCCCAGTAGTACCTACTGTGGCGACTGTGTCTCACGACTCTCACGTACGCATCCCTTGCGTAAATCTTAAGAATGTAATATTTTTCTAGAAGTACACACTGCAAACTAGTTCGGTTTGCAGGGCACACTAACAAAGTTATCGGTGTGCGTAAAGTCAACGGCTGTCTGACTTCGCCTATTTATTAGTGTTTGCGCTTCACAATAACCCAGTGTCCACCCACACACTTGCAATTTCTTGTCACTTGATGTTGCATGGAATATGAAGCATAAATTTAGCCATCTTAACAATCTTCTCCGTGGCACAATGGTCGAGCGTGCGGTAAACAGTATCTTACGCCACCAGCGCCTAGCGCCGTAAGTTCGAATCCGACTGCCAACACATCGGTATTTTTGTATCATCATCATCATCATTTCAGCCGAAAGACGTCCACTACTGGACATAGCCCTCCCCCAAGTGTCACCACATTGACCGGTCCCGTGCGACTTGCATCCAGCGGATTCCTGCAACCTTCACCAGGTCATCGGTCCACCTAGTGGGAGGCCTTCCAACGCAACGTCTTCCGGTTCGCGGTCGCCACTCCAGAACTTTTCGGCCCCATCGGCCATCCGTTCTGCGAGCAATGTGCCCTGCCCACTACCACTTAAGTTTGGCAATCCTTCGGGCTACGTCGTCGGTAACCTTTGTTCTCTTGCGGATGTCTTCATTTCTGATTCGATCGCGCAAGGAAACTCCGAGCATAGCCCTCTCCATTGCCCTTTGGGTGACTTTAAGCTTTCTGATGAGGCGCATTGTGAGCGACCA
This sequence comes from Xestia xanthographa, assembly GCA_905147715.2. NCBI lineage: Eukaryota > Metazoa > Arthropoda > Insecta > Lepidoptera > Noctuidae > Xestia > Xestia xanthographa. The sequence goes on from LR990661.1 coordinate 29,444,284, forward strand.
CGTTTCGGTCCCGTATGTAATCACTGGCAACACACACTGGTCATAGACTTTCGTCTTGAGACACTGCGGTAGGTTGGACGAGAAGATACCGCACAATTTCCCGAACGCTGCCCAACCGAGTCGGATTCGACGATTGACCTCTTTCTCGAAGTTAGACCTACCTAACTGGACCGTTTGTCCCAAATACACATAATCGTCTACAACTTCGAGAGTAGAGTCTCCGATCTTGATAGGAGTGGATGTGACATGGGCATTTAACATGGCCTTAGTCTTGTCCATGTTCATTTTTAGACCCACTCTTCCGGAAGCTCTACTGAGGTCATCGAGCATTGTACTGAGGTCCCCCATGGTCTCAGCCATTACCGCTATATCATCGTCAAACCAAAGGTGAGTGATGTACTCGCCATTGACGTTGATGCCTAGCCCTCTCCAGTCCAGAACCTTGAAGACATCCTCCAGTGCAGCGGTGAACAGTTTCAGAGATATGACGTCTCCCTGTCTCACACCTCGCTGCAGGAGGATAGGTTTCGAGGCTTGGTCCTGAAGTCGGACTGACATGGTGGCGTTTTTGTACAAACACTTCAACACCTCGATGTACCGATAGTCGATTTGGCACCGTTGGAGAGACTGCAGTACAGCCCAGGTCTCGATCGAATCGAAGGCTTTCTCGTAGTCCACAAACGCTAAACAGAGAGGCAGGTTATACTCTTCGGTCTTCTGTATAACTTGCCGCAGCGTATGTATGTGGTCCACGGTGCTAAAGCCTTTTCGGAAACCAGCTTGTTTGAGTGGCTGGAAATCGTCAAACCTGCGCGCGAGACGATTCGTGATGACTCTAGAAAACAACTTGTAGACATGGCTTAGAAGTGAGATGGGCCTATAATTCTTCAGCCGGGCATTGTCACCCTTTTTGAAGAAGAGCACCACCACACCCCTGCACCATGCCTGTGGCGTTTTTCCCTCAAGTATGACGGAATTAAACAGCTTCTGAAGGGCCTTAAGTTCCGGTTTTCCACCCGCCTTCAGGAGTTCGGCCGTAATTCCGTCATCACCCGGTGCCTTGTTGTTTTTGAGCTGCTTCAGAGCCATCCTAATCTCGTACAGGCTGACGTCCGGGATGTCTTCGGTATAGTGTCGGGTCAGTATAGCTCTTGGGTCGTTTGCTAGATCTACGACGGGTTTACTGGTTGACGTGTACAACTGTCCATAGAAGCTCTCGATCTCCCTCAGAAGCTCCGGTTTGGCGGATAAGATCCTACCATCGTCGGTCTTCAGTTTCGTGAGCTGGCTCTGCCCAATAGCCAGATCCCTTGCAAATACCTTGGAGTCTTTATTCCGCTCAATCGCGTCTTTAATACGCTCGGTATTAAAGCGGCGGAGGTCGCTCTTCAAGGATTTAGAGATCCGTCTATTGAGCTGCCGGTATTTACACGCCTCGTCTGAAGACTGCAGGATCATCTCACGCCACTCCTTCATGAGCTTGAGAGTGTGATCGGAGAGCCTCTTGAACTTAGACCCGGTCGTATGGACAGTTTCCACGAACCCATCGTTGTATTCGTCCACTGAGCTTCCTAGGCACTCGAAACGGTTTTGGAGTTCAAGCTGAAAGCTCTCGGGGTTTTGGATTTGGATCTGTGCTGGACGGAGCGTAGACTTCATCAGTCGATACCTTTCAAGCTTGATATTGATGTTCAATGTGCCTCTTACCATGCAGTGATCGCTCCCGGTTTTCACCGAATTGATCACAGAGACATCATTGAACATTTGCTTCTTGGTTGACATGATGAAATCGATCTCATTTCTAGTTGCACCATCGGGGCTCTGCCAGGTCCACTTCCTGTGCTCACGCTTTCTGAAGAAGGAGTTCATCATATAGATGCCCTCCTTCTCCATAAAACTAGCCAGTTGGTAACCCCGGCGATTCCGATGTCCAACTCCAAATTGCCCCACCTGCAGCTCATCCCCGTCTCGTTTACCCAGTTTCGCGTTGAAGTCCCCCTTGACAACTGTGAAGTGAGTTTTGGAACCATGCATGGCTTTAGATATATCCTCATACATGGTCTCCACTTCGTCGTCGGGGTGTGCCGAGGTCGGGGCGTAGACCTGTATGACCTTCAGCGAATATCTTGAGGATATTCTGAGTATAAGGTACGCCACCTGTAACAGATCTACTTGCTCTTATTTAAAATAAATGGATAAGCAGACTTGTTCAATTAAATTTTAATAGAGGGGTAAGATAAAAAATACAGCTAGTTATAAAAAACTACCTAGCACGCACTCCGTTTTAAAGTTTATGCACTTAGATGGACAATAATGAGTTTACCACACTGTAAGAACGGGAACAGGCGTCAGGGTAGCAGGTCGATACCGGAGTAACCTTGAAATTCAGCTCTGAAGGAACGGAAACGGCGGCAGCGCAGATCTCAGAGTTCACCAGGACAGCTCAGCAGCAAGACAGTGCAGAACTCAGGGCCAGACGTAGGACAGCCCTGCGAGACCAGTAGACGGACAAGCACGTAGTTAGCCTCCGAACATCGGGAGTAGAAGTCCCAGGGGAATCTTTAGTTGGATCCCCTGGGCAGTTTTAGAATCTCACAGCGAAAACCAAGCTGCTCTCTGATCCTCATCAAATCAGATCCAATCGTAGACTTTTCGTATATCAAAGTACTCCCTGTTTCCGCCGTCCGTCAGCTCGTTTCTCCAAAGTAGTCTTCCTTTTTCAAATCTTAGTTTTCTTAGTCTCGCCATCATCTCATCTGACAAGTGTAGTCGGCCAGGACATATCCATGAGTGCGTTAAGAATTTTATAAATATAATCATTTAATATTAAGTTATTAAACAATCGTAATAATTTATAAAATACATTGGCTAAGCATATTCATAAAAATAATTTAAATTAAGTATACAAACCAAAAAGAGAAATCATAGAGCTAGACCATAGACTGAGCAGAAAGAGAATTAAAAAACTGACAGTTTGACAATTTGACGCTTGACGTAAATATCACAACATGAAAATTATAATAATATTTTATTTCGGCTATTTCCAAGTTAAAGAATCGTATTTAAATCGATTTGCTGAGTGTAGATACATAAACAAATAAAATGCATGATAAATAGTATTATGAATGGTGAATATGAAGCGTAAGTATAGCATAATACTATACACACACTCTCGATCTTTACCACGTTGTTCACAAGGGACTTGTGGACGATAAAGCCAACACCACCCTGGGACTGCCGGTCACCCTCTTGGAAATAGAGCAGGATGCAGGATTTCAGGATTATCGTGTCCTCCCCCCCTCTCTTCGGACTTCAGATAATCCCACAATACTCCATCGCAGCCTGCTCAATTCCTCTTCTAGTTCCGCTATCTTCTCGTCGGTCCGGAGTGTGCGCGTGTTATATGTTGCCAGGTACAGTCGTTGGTATTGGCAGCCGGATCCCTTCCGGAGATTCTTCGCACCCCTTGCCACGCCGTAGCCTCGACCGCTGCCGTAGTCGAGGGTAGACGGGCTGCCGGGCACTAGGGGCCATTTCTTTGTTGCGCTATTCATGGGGGGGTTTTGCCATAATCACCACGCTTGGCAAGCGGGTTGGCGATCGCAGTGAGTGCAGTTCTTACATAAGACACAGAGAGCGCTGCCCCTTAGTCGCCTCTTACGACACCCACGGGAAGATATGGGATGGTGTTATTCTTTACGTCCGACACCACACGGCCAATGGTTTTTGTATGTTTTAATGAAACGTTTTACATTTGTTTGTTGAATTCATTGCTTAAATATTGGCAAGTCTTCTTTATATTTGAGTTAGAATTTATTTGAGGTCTACCCTCTAAAAATGACAAATCATGTGTAAGTTAGTAGTTTAAGTTCATCTTCATTTGACTATCGGGCTTACGTTACGTTTTTAGACATTATACCCTGCGTGTTTTGGGCAGTGCTTTTATTTGTTAATCATTATGAATCACTTAACTACACTTTTAAGAGCTGAGATTATTATTTTGCGTGAGCAAAACGTTTCAATTAGTGAAATTGCGAGGCGTTTAAAGATATCGGTAAGTAACAAAATGTTATTAATATGTTTAGAAGATTAATAATAATGTACATATTATAATCCACATGTTAGTGATTGTTGTTTTTTGTAACAATATTTTATTATTGTTCACAGAGAAGGACTGTGCAATTGTGGGTCCATCGATATGCAGATTCGGGAAGCATTGATCCTTGCCGACCGGGACCGAAGGCTAATTCATAGCATACACAGATGGCAATGCGCGGCACCGTGATATAGTTGCAACGCATATCGCTGAGCCCTTCTTCACTACTCGTTTAACGGCGACTAAACATGACGTGGCATTACAAACTGTACGGAACCACTTGCGTGCAGCTGGTGTGAAATGTCGTAGGCCAGCCAAGAAAATATTACTGTCAGATATTCACAGACAAAACCGGGTACGCTTCGCAAGAAAATATTTGGATTTCGATTGGTGCAATAATGTTGTTATATTTATTTAGCGATGAAACTTGTTTTAAGTCGGACAGAGACGGTCGCAAAATATTGTGGCGAAAAGATGGTGAACGCTATAATAAAAAAAAATATTGTTCCATGCAGGTCTAGTGGCTGCTTTACTTTGGGATTTTGGGGATGAATGTCATCAATGGGTCCTGGTGAATTAGTGCAGGTAGGGGGTCGCAATACCAGTGAAGGTTACTTGAACGTTTTACATAACCTGATGCTACCAAGTGTGCGCGTTGCGCTTCGAACGAGACAGGCAGTCTGTTTTCAACTAAGATCGTGTGAGGTCCTTTTCTGATCCCGATCATTACTCGAATGTAATATTTTTCTAGAAGTACGATCGAGTCAGTACTCGATCGTACTTCTAGAAAAATATTACATTCTTAACGACTACGCAAGGGATGGGTACGTACCGGGGTTGCGGGACTGTTCGAAAGAGATACCGTGGCCCCGGAACACAAAGGGCGATGAAGGAACATGGATGGGTTTTAGTCAGTAAAAGTCTGACACTCCCTCCTGCTCTGCCCAGAGCGGGAGGAGTCATTTGATGATTTCGTACCTACTACGGGTACGGGCATCAATCGGCAATTTTTCTTTATTTTTTTTTAGGTTGTTTTTTTTTTTTAAATTTAACCAGTGATACTCGCACCACCAAGACGAATCTAACGAAGTAACGACGTACAATTTATCTAAATCCGATCCTCCGTTTAGAAGTTACGAGGGAACAAAGAAATGGACCTACATACATAGGATACACTTAGGTACATACAAACTTACATACAGATCAAACACATGACTCTCCAATTGAGCCTCGCCGCAGTCGGGTAATGAACCCAAGACTCGCATCTCTGATTATTCGACTCATAATGGTTGTAAAGCCGAAGGGTACCAGTCATTGCGATATTTTTTTGTTCTGTCTGGAGTAGTCTGGACCATACATGGGAACCTTCTAATTACAGTTTTATTGGAGGTCAAAGTTTCAACTTTTTCACAAGTTATTTTTTTATACCAGTTAGTCGTTTTTGAGGGACTTACCAAAGAATGGGCAGCAGCGTTCTGTGTGCTTTTGTAACAACCGTACTGCGATCGCTAACCCACCTGCCAAGCATGGCGATTATGGCAAAACCCCCCCAAATGAATAGCGCATCACAGAAATGGCCCCTAAGGCCCGGCAGCCCGTCTACCCTCGACTACGGCAGCGGTCGAGGCTACGGCGTGGCAAGGGGTGCGAAGAATCTCCGGAAGTGATCCGGCTGTCAATACCAGCATCTGGACCTGGCAAGGTGGTGAAAATCGAGAGTGTGTCGACCAGGGTGGCGTACGTTATACTCAGAATATCCTCAAGATATTCACTGAAAGTCATATAGGTCTACGCCCCGACCTCGGCACACCCCGATGGCGAAGTGGAGACCATGTATGAGGATATTTCTAAACCAAACTGGAACGGACTGGGGCTGCCTTCAGGCGGCGCGCTGCCCAATCTGGGGGGGGGGGCAAACGCCTCCTGCCGGAGGCTCTACGCGGGAGTCGTGCGGTCCATGGCCCTTTACGGGGCCCCGGTGTGGGCACGTTCTTTGACGCGGCGAGCCGCCCACTATCTGAACGCGTCCCAAAAGGTGGTAGCCGTAAGACTGGCCGGGCATACTGCACGATCTCCCGCGAGGCGGCGAGCCTCCTTGCCGGATTGCCGCCATGGGATCTGGAGGCGATAGTCCTCGCGCGCCTGCATGAATGGCGCGCGGAGGCGCACGCCACGATAGTGGCGATAAGTCTCCTCTTTGAGGAGTGGCTTGAGCGACGCCACGGCGTCCTCACCTTCCACCTGACGCAGGTCCTCACAGGACACGGAGTGTCCGGGAGATTCCTGCACCGAATCGGGCGGGAGGAAACGCCCGGGTGCTTCCATTGTGAGGATCGACCGGAGGACACGGTGGAACACACGGTGGAGGTGTGCCCCGCGTGGGCAGAGCACCGCCGTGTCCTCGAAGCGGCGATCGGCGGCGGCGACCTCTCGCGTCCGGCCCTGGTGCAAGCCATGTTCCGGAGCGAGACGGAATGGGACGCCGTCACCTCCTTCTGCGAAGGAGGAATGCTAGAGAAGGAGGTGGCGGAACGTGAGAGGGAGAGAACCTCTCAACGTCCCGGCCACCGCGGGAGACGCCCCGGGCGTCGGGGGCCACCACCACGTGGTCCCCGGCCACCGTAGGCGCGGGCCTGTGGACGGTGGGCTATGGGCTAGCTTGCCGTCCGTCTGTCTCATGACGACAGGCCGTGTTGACGGCGCGTTCGTGTTCCACGCGCGCCTCAAAGAGAGTCAGCAAAAAGGAAAGGGTCCGTAAGGACCGATGCGATGGGTTGCGGGACTGTTCGAAAGAGATACCGTGGCCCCGGAACACAAAGGGCGATGAAGGAACATGGATGGGTTTTAGTCAGTAAAAGTCTGACACTCCCATCTTCATCTTATCACATTAGAATTGTTTTTATTTTTTATTTATAAGATTGTTAAATTATAAACTTTGCATGTGCCTATTAAGTAATTTTTAAATCATTTCTATTGTTTTTTTTTTTTTCTCTCAATTTTATGGAAATATTTGTACGTCGTTACTTACGACTAAACATTCTGGACTAAACCAATGTAACATCTTGCATGTTCTTGTATGTAAACAATGTTTAAACAAATAAAGAAATCTTATCTTACAAAACTCACTTCACCGTTTCATGGAGGACTTCAACGCGAAACTGGACTAACGAGACGGGGATGAGCTGCAGGTGGGGAAATATGGAGTTGGACGTCGGAATCGCCGGGGTTACCAACTGGCTAGTTTTATGGAGAAGGGGGGCCTCTACGTATATATTATGATGAACTCCTTCTTCAGAAAGCGTGAACACAGGAAGTGGACCTGGTAGAGCCCCTATGGTGCAACTAGAAATGAGATTGACTTCATCCTGTCAACCAAGAAGCAAATGTTCAATGATGTCTCAGTGATCAATTCGGTGAAAACCGGGAGCGATCACCGCATTGTAAGAGGCACATTGAACATCAATATCAAGCATGAACGGTATCGACTGATGAAGTCTACGCTCCGTCCAGCACAGATCCAAATCCAAAACCCCGAGAGCTTTCAGCTTGAACTCCAGAACCGTTTCGAGTGCATAGGAAGCTCCGTGGACGAGTACAATGATGGGTTCGTGGAAAATGTCCATACGACCGCGTCTAGTTCTTCAAGGCACGTCGTACAGATCAGAACAAGAGGCTCTCCGATCATACTCTCAAGCTCATGAAGGAGTGGAATGAGATGATCCTGCAGTCTTCAGACGAGGCGTGTAGATACCGGCAGCTCAATAGGCGGATCTCTAAATCCTTGAACACAACGACCTCCGCTGCTTTAATACGGAGAGCATTAAAGACGCGATTGAGCGGAATAAAGGCTCCAAGGTATTTGCAAGAGATCTGGCTAGTGGGCAGAGCCAGCTCACGAAACAGAAGACCGACGATGGTAGGATCTTATCCGCCAAACCGGAGATCAAGAGCTTTTATGGTCAGTTGTACGCGTCAACCAGTAAACCCGTTGTAGATCTAGCAAACGACCTGAGATCTAGACTGACCTGACACTATACCGAAGACATCCCGGACATCAGCCTGTACAAGATTAGGATGGCTCTGAAGCAGCTCAAAAACAGCAAGGCACCGGGTGATGACAGAATTACGGCCGAATTCCTGAAGGCGGGTGGAAAACCGGTACTTAAGGCCCTTCAGAAGCTTTTTAATTCCGTCATACTTGAGGGAAAAACACCACAGGCATGGTGTAGGGGTTTGGTGGTACTCTTCTTCAAGAAGGGCGACTATGCCCGGTTGAAGAATTATAGGCCCATCTTACTTCTAAGCCATGTCTACAAGTTTTTTTCAAGAGTCATCACGAATCGTCTCGCACGCAGGTTTGACGATTTCCAGCCTCCCGAACAAGTCGGTTTCCGAAAAGGCTTTAGCACCGTGGACCACATATATACAATGCGGCAGGTTTTACAGGAGACCGAAGACTATAACCTGCCCCTCTGTTTGGCGTTTGTGGACTACGAGAAAGCCTTCGCTTCGATCGAGACCTGGGCAGCAGGATCATTCCCACTAGTTCTACTACACAGTTCTACGATAGAACTAACTCTCCAACGGTGCCAAATCGACTATCGGTACATCGAGGTGTTGAAGTGTTTGTACAAAAACGCCACCATGTCAGTCCGTCTTCAGGACCAAGCCTCGGAACCTATCCTCCTGCAGCAAGGTGTGAGACAGAGAGACGTCATATCTCCGAAACTGTTCACCGCTGCTTGGAGGATGTCTTCCAGGTTCTGGACTGGAGAGGGATAGGCATCAACGTCAATGGTGAGTACATCACTCACCTTCGGTTTGCCGATGATATAGTGGTCATGGCTGAGACCATGGAGGACCTCAGTACAATGCTCAATGACCTCAGTAGAGCTTCCGGAAGAGTGGGTCTTAAAAGGAACATGTACAAAACCAAGGTCATGTCGAATGCCCATGTCACACCCATTATTAGCAAGATCGGAGACTCTACACTCGAAGTTGTAGACGATTATGTGTACCTGGGACAAACGGTCCAGTTAGGTAAGTCTAACTTCGAGAAAGAGGTCAATCGTTGAATCCGACTCGGCTGGGCAGCGTTCGGGAAGTTGCGCGGTATCTTCTCGTCCAACTTACCGCAGTGTCTCAAAACGAAAGTCTATGACCAGTGTGTGTTGCCAGTGATTACATACGGGGCCGAAACGTGGTCGCTCACAATGGGTCTCACTCATCAGAAGGCTTAAAGTCACCCAAAGGGCAATGGAGAGGGCTATGCTTGGAGTTTCCTTGCGCGATCGAATCAGAAATGAAGACATTCGCAAGAGAACCAAGGTTACCGACGTACCCCGAAGAATTGCCAAACTTAAGTGGCAGTGGGCAGGGCACATTACTCGCAGAACGGATGGCCGATGGGGCCGAAAAGTTCTGAAGTGGCGACCGCGAACCGGAAGACCTCCCACTAGGTGGACCGATGACCTGGTGAAGGTTGCGGGAATCCTATGGATGCGAGTCGAACGGGACCGTTCAATGTGGCGACACTTGGGGGAGGCCTATGTCCAGTAGTGGACGTCTTCTGGCTGAAATGATAGTCGTTTTTTTAGTTTAGTATAAGAGGGCTATCACAATTTTTCTTGTATTTTTTATTTGTGTTTGAAGAGTCAAACATTCATACAAGAAAAAATGTGATATTAATTTAGAACACCCCCGAGAGAAATAATCAAACTTTCTCGGGCATACATTGAGTTATACCGTAAAACGTGATTTTTCCCACCAAAGAAAGTCGTTTCCCAGCAATAATTTTTGCGAAAAGTTACTTAGTTTGATGTACAGAATGCTTGGCTGACGGCTTCGTGAAGGCTCGTTATGTGCCCTGCCTATTGTATATTATTATATCGGATCCAGTCATTAGTACGGAAACAAATAGAATCGCAAGAGCGCCAGTGGTGACATCACCCGACCTACTTACTAATCTACCCACACCTACACCGCGCTTCTAGAGAGTCGTGATGTTTTGAGCTTTCAGCGAGGACGACTTTCGGTGTCTGATCGTAGCGGAGTTGAGACGTCCCGGAATTGTACCCGATTCATTGTGCCCCGTGTTTGTGTTAAATTGTAATTTCAAGTAATTTGTTACTTTAGTAAAACAGTGATCACTCCCAGTGTGTTTCTATTGCACGAAAACCTACTTCTGCCCACAAGATGTACGAGCCTAACGGAATAAATCCAGACAATCCGACATCAGAAGTGGGATCAAATCGTGCGAATCCATAGAAAACTCAATCATGTGTTTTCCATCTTCGCAATCGTCAAGAAAACAGGAATCTCAGCATCTCATAGCAAGGCGTTAACATAGAGCACTGCCTTTAACCGCATTACCTGGGTATTACTTTGGATAGGTCTTTAAACATTGTATAACCACCATTGTATGAAGACAAACAAAAAAGTTATTTCCCGTAATAACTTACTTCGCCGCTTTACATCCACCAGCTGTGAAAGTTCTTAGTCTTTTCTGCTGGCGAATTCGCTTGCCCAGTGTAGCAACGTGCCGTCCACGCTTAATTGTAAGGTGCGGTGCCAGAACGCAACGTGTCACACGCGTACACCGCGCGCAGCCTCACCGCGTCAGCGGCTCACCGCGGAGCGAGCGTGTTATACCATCTCTACAAGACAATGTTGTGTTGTGAACTCCTACTCGAACGTTTCAACTTATGGATGTTTGCCAATTCATAAAGTTGTTGAGGTTGTGTTATTTTTGTATCGGGATCATCGAACCAGTGCAACGGGTAACGCAACAGCAGCGCTCGTCCTCGCGCAACTGTAGCGCCTGCGCAACCAATTCAACTTGTAACCATTGTAACTGAACGCACTAATTGGCACGCGGTGCTACCACAGTCTCAGCATTGTTTTTAATATGATGAGAATCTTTAGACTTTACACTTTTAATAATATTGCACCCTAAGCCCTGTACTTACTAGTCATTGTTTTTTAATACCAAGCGTCATGGTCGAAATACGTAGTTCTCGCACGCCATTCGGAATCGGAGTAATTTAGTGTGGCGTGTGGCAAGTCGGTGTAGTGTCACAGAACAAATAATATTAATATTATGTACTTGGTAATAGGGCGTGTGGAGTGTCATGTGGCGTGTGGCGCGTGCTGTAGTGTGCGTGGGGCGTGTGGTGTACTTATACGGTGTAATGTCCGGTGTGGCATGTACCTATGGTAGAGAGGGTAGTGCGGCCTATGGCGTGTGATACTGGAGCCTGTACCTGCGAGCGCGGGCAGCGCGGCCAGCAGCAGCAGCGTGGCGGCGGACATGTCGCCCCACCCTCCCCGCACCCCGCACTCGTCCCTCACCGGCTCCGGCGCACACCTGCAACACAACACAAATTGGTAGTACAGCTCCTGTTGGTAGCCCAAGAAAATACATGTAGGTACCTACTCGTCCATGTGTGCTTGGATAGCCAAAGTCAAGTCAGAGCTGCTCTAACTAAATACCTATGATCAAGATGGATGCAACGGCTGATTTGCAGTTTCCCATTACAAACTTAATAATTATGAGTACTTACTAATAACTAGGTACTTACTTAGTAGGCAGTAGGCACCTCTACCTAGTAATACGAAAATAAAAAAAGAAGAAATCCTAAAACCTACTAAATATAAATGCGAAAGTTTTGATGTACAATTATTTGTATGTATGGATGTTTTTAACTCAATCACGCCATACGTTTTATGAAAAAAAATCAAAATTAAAAACAGACTTAGAAGATATCCCGTAAGCATTGAGCTATTACTACTACGTATAGAGAAGACAGCGCGAACAAAATCTGTGCAACAAGCGCGGTAGTGCGGGGCGCGCGGAGGGCGGCTAATGAGTCATAGATGCGATGTCACCGTTAAGAGGAGACACTTTGTTGATATTCTGCCTATTTCATTGGGTACCCCTTACGTGCACATAGTTTGACGTACAATTTTTGTTATAATATTTATTTTAGGTATAAACTGACTTTACTCTGCGGAACAAATAATATATTCTGGCATATATACCTACCTATACTAACTGGTTCAGTCAGGGTTATGGGAAGTCTCATTCTTAAACAAATTGTATTGTATTCCTAAATAAATAATAATTTTATTTCAGGCCTTTACTTGTACAAACAATTAATCAATTAAAACCAAACAATCTAAAAAAACAATTAGGTACGTAGCTAATTGATTTTCTTCTTTCATGAATTTACCTTCCTTCAATTAATAACCAGTCTATTCTTTTCTAAATGTATAAGATTATTATTTTCCACTATAAAAATATACGTCAGGTAATACTACCTACACGACTTGTTACCAAGGAACTTATATACTAACTGGAATGAGTACGAACAAAATGCTAAAAAGATAAAAGAAACTCTATCTCAAAAGTTTAGAGTTCAAATTTGTTTAATAGATTCAATAGATAAAAAACGTTCCGAGCGAGAAACTGACATTGGTGGATGGTGTCTCTGTCGTGCCTTGTCACCGATGTAAACAACATGGCCGACACACGTTCGCGTTGAAGCCATATTTTTGCGTTCTCAAGTTCTTTTCATTGTATCTAAGTGAAATCATCCGCTCTAAATATGGTAAAATTGTGTTGTGTGAAGGGGTGTAGTAGTAAGGGGTATGCTGGATGTGGAATTTCGTTTTTCAGGTAAGTTTTTTAACTTTGTTTGTATACGACTACGACTAGGGTTACCAACGTTTTAGGTTGACAAACGGTAAATATACAAAAAAAATATTAAAACAGCTAAGTTCGAAGTTTCGAACATCGTTGTCGTACATACTAATCAAAAGTTTATTTTCATTTTATAAACTAGAAACATCGGACATCGCAAATGGCGTCGGTAGTACTTTGCTTAATAAATACAAATATTGCTTTTTTCCAAACAGATTCCATAATAATGAAAATCTGCAGCAACGGTGGCTGAAGCTATCTTGCCTAGAATGCTATGGAGTTGCAGGTCACCATCATTAAATAATAACATAACAGTAGTCTGTAACTGTCTCAAGAGTTAGTGTGATTATTGGACACCCTATTAGAAAGAGACAACATCCACTCTTGAAGCTTTCTCGCTCGGAACGTTTTTGGGTTGCCCGTCCTCATTCCAGTTAGTATATAAGTTCCTTGCTTGTTACACAGCCAATGTCACTTCTTAAATTTTTAGTCTTTGACAAATGACGCAAAATGGCGTCCGCTAAATATTTTGCTCGAATTACATTTTAAAAATGATTATCTAGTTACTTACCGATGGAAAGTTATTCCTTTGCACTTTGCGGTGTTGCTTGAATTATTAGTGCAATATCGTAACACACACGTAACCATATTTGTTGAATTTTCACGTTTTATTGCTTAAGTAACAAACAAGACTGAAAGCGCTCAAGAGCGAGCAAGCGACTGAGTGGGTTGTAGCCAGCTGGCTGAGTTTGAACGGAGCACAGATTTTGTTAGCGCTGTCTTCTCTATACGTAGTAGTAATAACTCAATGCCCGTAAGTAACAATATAGGTTTAAACTTATTTTATTCAGTAAAACAATACATTATTATACATAAATTATTTAATGTTTTTGCAGAATACAAAAACCAACTTGGGCCTATCACCAGTTCACCACAAAATATAATTATAGTGCTATCACGGATTTGACCGCACATAATGTCTTTTGGGCGGGGTAACCACTTATGAGAGAGAGGTGTTAGACACCGATGGTCCTTGTATCTCTTGAATAAAATATTTTGATGTCAGTCATAGTACATTATGGCGTTTAACTTTTTTTGTCCCGGTGCGCGGCGCCGATTTGCTTATGTTCTTAACTAAGAAAAACCCTCTTCTAACAAGCTTTAAAATGATACATGTATGTCTTGATCACCGACGCTGTTTGTAATTAATGCAATCGCTAATTATTACGTAGTTTTAAATTATCAATAACTTTTTTCTCCATTGAAGATTTTTTTGACGCCTTAACAATAAATGATGCTCTTTACATCAGCAACGTATACACAATACGTGTACATACGGTATACGTTTTTACAAAAAAAAAAAAATATTGTAAAAAATAAAACCGGAAAAACACAGAAAATTGAAAAATAACTACTAAGTACCTACTTACTAATAACTTTGGCTTCAGAAGCCGGTTTTATTTTTTGCAAAAAAGTTTTTATGTAAAAACTTATATCGTATGTACACGTATTGTGTATACGTATCGTATCGTATCGTATCGTATCGTTTGTATATATCCGAAGATCAGCAACAGATCTTTGAAATTTAAATGGTGGTCCCATTTAAATTTGGTGTAGATCTGTTGCTGATCCAGCCCCAGGATTATATCAAATAAAAAAATAATTTTGAAAATCGCTCCACATATAGGGGAGAAATCGGTAAACATACATAAAATTAAACCACACGACTCAGGTAAAATGACACAAAAAATTATACCGCGTTGATGTCTTTTTGAAGTCCCTTTCTTGGTTATAATACTCTATGACATGGTCATTGTTTAGACCACATGACTGAAGTAAAAAAAAAATATTAAAATGAAAACTACTGGGCTAAACTATGTTAAATTTTTATGGGACCAAATGGCAACTATTCCACATCAGACTAAAGAAGAATCACGTAAATCGGATCATACAAATCTCAGCGTAATCGGTGTACTTACATATATAAAAAAAATATATATACCAATTGAACTGAGAATCTGCTTCTTTTTGAAGTCGGTTAAAAATGTAGATTTCGTTCACCGACGCTACTTGGACCGCCCGATCTCCTTTAGTTGTGCCGTAGTGCGTAACGTAACCACACATAATATTACCGTAACGTAACGTAGCAGGCGCGAGTGCGCGACGCAACATGTGGGTTACTTTATCCCGCAGTCAGCACTCGGGCACTGGCGCATGGCGATGGCGCGGCGCGCGGCGCTGACGACCACTTGACGACCAGCGCTGCAGCGTGTGACAACGATAACACCACTCTCGGTACTATCGACATCTGCAACTTGAAACATCCGACACTCAAGCGCATGTCGCGTATCACTCCCAGTCGACTCAGTGAATAATTTCTTATTTATCCGTGTGAGTAAGTGCAGTGCGGTGACTGTAGCGAGCTCAGACGTCTGTATGTTGAACTCTCATTAATCAGCAGATGTGAGCTCTTACAAGTTACAGGTCACTAATGATCATTTGTGAAACGTACTGACGACGACGTAAACGCTGCGGCTTCACAGCTACAGACGGGGCTAGCGCTAGTCGAGTGTTTGACTACGCTGACCGCACAAGATACTGATTGTCACGTCGTCCGACTGCAACACGCTCGATCGGGTGACCACACACGTAACCACGTACGTATGTACGCGCGTGCGCACACAACCAATAGCAAGCAGCGAGCGAGGACGCGGCATGTGCGCGGAAAAGGTCATGCTTTCTATAATTATCATACTGGCTCGATAGAAATCTTTAAACCCTAACGACCATTTTCAATAACTTAACATAACATAGTTGTTCCTGCAGTCCGGGCCCGGGCATTTTTATCTTCTAGGACTCGCACACGAAGTCAGCGGTGGCGGCGCGGCGGCGGCGGCGGCGCGGGCAGTTGCGCGGTGTACCCGTTCTCGACTTCAGCGGGCAGCGCTAGAGCGGCGTAGTGTTGTGTTACGATAAATTACTACTACGTTAGTCAGTGCAGTCGCGCGGGCACCACTCGCTTGGCGCTCGCCGTTCGTATGCGCCGCTCGCCGCCCGCTCCCGCGCCGCTGACTTCGAGAACAGTTCCATATAAATTGTATGTGTCGCAGGCATATCGTAGAACACGCCTGGTATTACATAATGGCGCGCCGGATTGAAAAACGTCACCGTTTTGTAATGCGGCGTCCTCACGTTCAGCTGGATTACGCCGCATTGAATGAGCACTTCGCGTTCGTCAAAGCAGCGTAAATGTGCCGTCCAAATACAAACTGGCGCATCGTTGATACGCCGCTTTGAAACCGAGCAAAGCGACCTCGATATATCGTCGTATCCTACGAATAGTGCCCTAACGAACATAAGGGCTTTCTTTTTTTATTGCATAATTCAATTCTGCTCGTCATACCACAGATAACCAGTTTAACAAAACAATTAAAAACCGCACAGGTTATCAAATAATTAGGTTTTCTAAAAAGCCACAATTTTAAGCACTACGTTTTCAACGAAGAAAAAAGCCACAACCGCCGTCGCGCCTTCGTTCTACGCGAGTAGTGGGGGTGCGGGGACGCGGCGCGTTCGTCTTAGCGCCGCTCGGCTAGTATTCGGCGGAACGCGGAGATTGTTAGTTGCGGCGAGCGTAAACTAATTTTTAAATAAAAAACTTTTAAGTCATTTTAATTACTTATTCATTTCCAATATAGGGTACATAGAAAAAAACCCTCATGGTGATTGTGGCCGTTTTCTATGGAATGACTAAATTGCGTATGTATAGTAGAGACGAAGCCCTAATTACGTTTGTGTCTTTCTTCTACATCTTCTAGGATTTAAGGGACAAAATGCGGTATAAACTATAAAGATAATTTATTGAAAATAATGCTAACCAAACCATAAAATACCAATACACATTATATTAAACCACCAATACATATTTTGTCACATTTAATTTAATTAAACACAAAAAAGTGTCTCCTGAAAAGTAGCTATTATGCAGTTACGCCCCTATTCGTAGGATACGACGATATTAGGGAACCCAACGTTAAGTTTGGTTAGGTTACTTTAAACCCTGCGGACAGAAATAGGAGCCCCGCGTAGCGGGGCTACTTCGACTACGCCTTATTTTCGGAATTTTCAGTATTTCATTCGGTCGTTTCTTCTAGCTGACAATACGGCTAATCGTTGGACACCGCTTTGTCGAACTTATCGCCACCACAATCTGGCTAAACGTGAGGACGCCGAATTACATAACGGCGACGTTTTTCAATCTGGCGCGCCATTAAGTATGTAATACGGCGTGTAACGTGTAACGGATTGGCTGCGACTTATACAAACGCGCCCGCCGGCGCCGCCGCCGCGCGCCTCTCGCTTCGTATACGAGGCCCCCGTCCACTTATTGATGTCATCATGTTTACTGATGTTTTTATTTAATCATGTCCATCAATGTTAAGATTGTTTTTATTATTTCATTTTATTCATTCTCATAGTTGATTATTAGGTACTTGTGTCTTGAACATTCGATAATTCAAACTGCTTTTACTGCTTATATTGGGCCACCAAGATACAGGCTGTGCCTAATTTGGGGCCCACGGCGACTTCTGTATTTTTTTAACTTTGCTCATTGTATTTTGTTTTTCATGTTTGTATGTTATTGTTATCCGACTTGTGTGCGTCAATAAATTGAATTTAATGTTTGTTTACATACTCGTGGACAGCTGAAGGGAGCGAGCGTCGCGTGCGCTACCCGCCCGCTTCACGCACCTCTGATGCTCCGATAAGCTTGACACGACGACATACAGCTCGACCGAATACGAGGGAAGATTCCCTTCAACAACATTAATATTCGTTACTAGCGACCCGCCCCGGCTTCGCTCGTGACCAATTTAGAACAAAAAAAGAAGTGCGCTTACTGTAAAATTATTTTGTAATGTGCCTTTATTTTCCAGCAATTCCATTTTTTTTTTGGGTGGTAAAATCATTAAATGCGTCATCCCGCCCTGGGTGAAGCGGAAGGGACTGTCAGACTTACTGACTAAAACACACTGACTAAACCACCACGATGTTTCGGTTGCCCTTTGCGTTCCAGGGCCCGCGGTACCCTGTTTGGACAGTCCCGCGACCCCGGCAGTTGCGTTAACTCCCAAGATATTCATTTAAGGTGAATGCTCCAACCAGCCCACGAAATTCAATTTTTCTTACGTTTTTTGCAATTTGCAGGCCAGTGCTAGGGTGTATGTTGATTTAACTATTATCACGGCTGTAAGACGTATGAGTTACAGAATTATTGTCATCAATACAACCCTCTAAGTTCAGGTGTAGAAATGACTTTTTACCCGACTGTGGCGAAGCCCAAAAGGAGAGTTATGTGTTTGCCCTGTATGTATGTTTGTATGTATGTATGTATGTGTAGGGTATGTTGATAAATGTTACGTGTGGGTATGTGAAAATAAACCAGTTGTCACTAGTACTTGCAGTTTCAGTCATCGCTCCCCGCTATAATATTTCATAAATCCAACTGGCGACGAGGAAAACAATCAAATTTGTGTGGATTACATCGTTTAAGTGTTCGACTTCAAGATGCCTATCGGGAAAATTGAAGAATTTGACCTAACAAGCAAAAAGTGGTTGGCGTACATTAGACGCGTGGAACAATTCATAACCTTAAATGAAATAAAACCAGAGTTACAAGTTGCAACGTTGGTGACGTTGGTGGGAGCCGCAACTTATGACTTAATGTGTGATTTATGTGCACCTAACCATCCAGAAAATAAAACATTTCGTGAATTAGTTAAAATTGAGGGTGATCATCTTGAACCAAAACGTTCCGAAATTGCTGAACACCATGTCTTTAGACAAAGACGTCAGAACACGGGTGAATCTCTCAGTGAATATCTACAAACACTAAAACACCTGGCCAGTACATGTAATTTCAACACTACACTGGAGGAAAATCTACGCGATCAATTTGTGTCGGGTTTGGCTAGTGATGAAATGAGATCACGCATTTTTGCGGAACCATCGATTACATACACAAAAGCCGTCGAATTGGCGTTGGCGTTGGAAGCGGCCGAGCGACACTCACAGACCAGCGGTGCAAACGCTGCGGGCGCAGCGAACGCGTCGGCGGCGGCGGTTGGGACGCGAACGTTCGAGGCGGTGCATCAAGTGGCGACGGGCGCGACGCACAGTGGATCGTCCCCATACAAGAGGTCGGACATAGAATGAAAAATTAAAAAAGTATTTAATTAAAAATATATATATATACAGTTGCATTCCTCTATTGAAGAACGACAAAAAATGTTACTACGCTTTTTTTATTTGACCAGCACTTTAGGAGCTATTCGATGAAAACTGTTATTTTTGTATGGAAACGAACACAAAAATGTCTGTATCTCATGATTCCCTCCTTGTTTCGATTTGCGGTTTTCACTACTGTCTTTTACCTATTTTATGCCACGTTTTCTTCAAGGACACATGGTGCCCGCAGAGCGCCCCTTTCGAGATATTTTGCCTATAGTAACTATCTTTGTTATTGTATTACTGATGGAATGGAGGTACATTAAGTATACTTATTACTGAGAATTAGTCATCACTAAGTAGTTCCTTAAATAACAGGTGTATTTGTGAGTACTTTAATGACTTATTAACGCTTTTGTTGCAATATAACAAAAGCGTTAATGAGTCATTAAGTAACGACTACCAGTACTTGCTTAATCTAATTATTTATTATAATTACTAAGAATTACACATAAGAAGTTAAATGAAGAAAAGGTGCATTAGTGAGTTCTATATGTATATTGAAAAAAAAAAATATCGGTAATGAGTTGTGACATCGCATTAACAATAACAAATCAAAAAGAAAAGAAATGTTTTATGATGTTGATGAATAAGAAAATACGTATTTATAATTTTTTTATTTATATAATATAACACTGTAAAATATATTTAAATCTTTAAATAAATTACACTTAAACCTATAATAATTTATAAATAAAAAATAAAACAATTACTAATAACTTAATTGTAAATATTGATTATAATAAAAAATAAATAAACTAATACTACCTTAAAGTTACTAACAATTATATTACTATAAGACTTAAACTATATTTTCTTCGTCTTCATCAATAACGACATCATGATCATTATTGTCGTCATCTTCTTCAATGTCACTACATTCTGAAACTGCTCCAACTATTGTATCTGTTGAAATGTCAATAAGCTCCAATTCACTCTGGTCATGTATGAGCAAATCGTCCAGTTCTCTAAATGAAGATTTTTTAACTCTATTGGGCATCCTCGGTCGTAGGCTCGTTAGAAGAGGATCGGAAGATAAAAGAAGATTATGAAGAATGTCTTCATTAGTGGCGATGCTACTGTGCTTTCGCGTATGAGTTTCTCTAAATTTACGAATATCCTTGTTTCTTGCTTCAGATGCTTCCTCAGACAAAAAACCTATAGGCACTACTGATAGGTGTTCCACTATCTGCCATCCATGAATCAGCAATTTATGCAAACTTGATGGCATGTTATACCATGGATATAACTGTACGAAGAAATTTGCTGTTTCATCACAATATAACTTGAATTTTTGGATTTCAATTTTTTCGCCTGAGGAAATGCATTGCAAAATTACAGCGAGTCTTCTAATTAAATTGACGTCTAATTTTGTAATTTCCGCAGTCGTTTCAGGGTTTGCAAAAAACCTTCTAGCAGTATTTCCAGTGTTTGTATTGCCACTACCCTGCTTTACAACATCCAGAAGTAAGCCTGTGTTTCTTCGGAAAGCAGCTTGAATAGCTTCTTTCTTATCTTTAACAATTCTTTTATTATCGTCACCTTTTGCTTGCCATGATTTTATGTCCATTCTGTAGGCAATGTGTAATAAACACTCCATAGACCGAATCCAAGCATGCAACGAACTAAATCCATGCTTGTATAAATCTTCGTTCACAGGTTTAGCTCTCACTTCTTCCAAATTATTCATCTCACTTGGGCGAGCTTTGCACAAATCACATACTGCTGCCGATGTTCCCGATATGATTGAATGTACCTTACCATCAATCATGGTTAACCACAGATTGTGCGTAACAGAAGCATTGCCGCAAGCAGTTGGGTTCAGTTCACGAATCTCGGTCTCAAATATATCCATTTCAGCCTTTACATTTGCTTCCGTTTCTTTCATAAACGTAAATGAAATCGGACGACAATATGTGGTTGACGATGGCCGATCATTCTGCCACATTGTGTTTCCACTAGAAGTCACTAACTTAAGAGGTACAAGACTTGCCATAAATACACTGGATAAATCTTGTTCACTTGTTGTTGTTCTTTGATGATAAATGCTTTGACTTGAAGCTCCATCAAAACCCCATTTACTGTGAAGCACAAGTTGTTCACCAGCATCAAAATTCGGTTCAAGTGAATCGATTAGCCTCCTAACTGTGAGATCAAGGAGGGCTTGGAGTCGTATCTTTGCGGAAGTATCAGTCACAGTTACGTCTTCTTTTGCCGGGTAACACTTAAGTTTTTCTTTCACTAACATGTAATAGCTTGGGTATTTCGCATGACCTTCTTTAAAACTAAAGTCCCTATGTGTGATGTAACGCCACTTGGATAACTGCATGTGAACGTAAAGAGCAAGTGCTTTGTGAGTAGGAACTTCACGAAGCAAAGTATTCTGTTTAGTTTCCAGGACATTCAGAACGGTTGAGACATGTTCAGGATTTCCCAGCAAATGCTTAATGATTCTGGCCACATCATTTTTTCCGGCAGACTTAAGTGCACTTTCAACAGTATGTAAAAGCTCTTCTGGACGACTGCAACTAGCCATATTTTCATCAACACGTCTTCTTTTCTGTCTACTGGATAAATCTTCAAAGCGTTTTCGAGGAGATTTAAATGTTGAAGTTGATGCATCTGATTTTGATGGACTGATTACCACTTCTGTCTCATCTTTAGCTTCTTCAGTGTGAACAATATTTTCCTTAAAGCAATTTGGCCAAATGATATCGGAACTTAACCACTCTCTGTTCTTGTCCATGAACTTGTCGACTGTCCTTCTTGATTGCACCCATTTGGAGTAAACCCGATAGCAAAATCGTCGACACCAGTTCTTTAGATCCGACACATCATTTTCACTTAACTGGACGTTACTATTCGACTTCAATGTATTACATAAATTTTCATAGTCACGAAGATCTTTATGATTACGAAGAGCAACATAAAGATCAAGATAAGTAGAAAACCCACGGAAAGCCATAATGACAACACTTGGTAGAGGTTGAAATTACAACTGAATAATATTTGCAAAACACACTAAAATATATAGGGCAGCAAGTTGCAACTAGTAATGAATTTGATAAGCTAATGATGATATATGAGCCAATCACAATGCAGAGCTTAAGGGCTGTTAACATGGTAATTACAATAACTAATTAGATTAAGCAAGTACTGGTAGTCGTTACTTAATGACTCATTAACGCTTTTGTTATATTGCAACAAAAGCGTTAATAAGTCATTAAAGTACTCACAACTGCACCTGTTATTTAAGGAACTACTTAGTGATGACTAATTCTCAGTAATAAGTATACTTAATGTACCTCCATTCCATCAGTAATACAATAACAAAGATAGTTACTATAGGCAAAATATCTCGAAAGGGGCGCTCTGCGGGCACCATGTGTCCTTGAAGAAAACGTGGCATAAAATAGGTAAAAGACAGTAGTGAAAACCGCAAATCGAAACAAGGAGGGAATCATGAGATACAGACATTTTTGTGTTCGTTTCCATACAAAAATAACAGTTTTCATCGAATAGCTCCTAAAGTGCTGGTCAAATAAAAAAAGCGTAGTAACATTTTTTGTTGTTATTCAATAGAGAAATGCAACTGTATATTTTTTTTTTTTTAATTAAATACTTTTTTAATTTTTCATTCTATGTCCGACCTCTTGTATGGGGACGATCCACTGTGCGACGGCTAAGCGGGCAGGCCGGCCGCCCGAGCGCGGAACTGCGAGCAGCGGCAACTCGTCTACTGAGGGGAGCGCGGCAACATCGCGCTCGACGCGTGCTTGTTGGAGGTGTGGCAGAAACCATCGTCCGGAAGTGTGTCGGTTTAAAAATTATTCGTGCGATATATGTGGCCAGAAAGGTCACATTAAAATAATGTGTAAATCGAACAAAGGGCGAGGTGTCGAGTCAAAACAGGACACTTCAACGCGACGTAATAATTATCTCGGAAGTAGTGATAACGAATCCGAATGTGACTTTTATAATCTAAGCGTGTGCGGCGTTAACGACAAACCGTACATGGTTATGGCGCAAGTGAACGGCAGAAAGATAAGTTTCGAACTGGACACTGGAAGTAAGTTATTAGTTATAAGTTTAGATTATTATAATAACAACTTTTGTGATTTACCAATAATTAGCAACGATATTTCTTTGTACTCTTATGTTGGTTCAGTTATAGAACCGGTAGGCTTTGTGTCTGTTCATGTTGTTATTGGTGAACATTCAGCCGGAAATCTCAAATTGTATATTGTTAAAAATGGCGGACCACCACTTTTAGGTCGGTCGTGGCTTACTAAATTAAAAATACATAAGATTATTATCGATGAATTTTTATTAAAGTTAAATGAAAATAATTTAGTTGAACTGTTACAACGTGAATTTCCGACTGTATTTGCTTCTGGGCTTGGAACATGCACAAAAAAATTTTCTTTAAAATTAGTAGATAAAAATCCCGTATTTATCAAAGCTAGGCCGTTACCGTTGGCGTTACGTAAACCAGTCGAACGGGAGTTAGAACGACTCGAGGCTGAGGGTACGATTCGAAAAGTTGAGTATTCTGATTATGGCACGCCTATTGTGCCAGTAATTAAAAAGAACGGAGAAATAAGAATTTGTGGTGACTACAAGGTCACGGTTAACCCAAAACTTATGCGCGAACCATACCCTCTACCACGAATAGAGGAGCTGTTCGCGGCACTGAGTGGGGGTGGTGAACAGTTTTCTAAAATTGACCTCACACACGCATATCAACAATTATTTTTAGAGGAGGAATCTCAGGCATGTACCGCTATAACGACACACATAGGGACATTTGTGTACAATCGCACACCATTTGGACTTACGTGTATCCCAGAAAAGTTCCAGAAATTTATGGAACAAACTGTTAAAGGACTCAAAGGAGTCGCTGTATTCATCGATGATATAGCATGTACTGGGACGACCCGTGGTGAACATATTCATAATTTAAAAGCATTATTGAGTCGCTTGCGTGAGGTTGGTTTGAGGATCAAATTAGATAAGTGCGTATTTATGCAGGATAGTATTACTTATGTTGGGTTTGTTATTGATAAACACGGCTTGCATCCCGATGAGAACAAAATTAAAGCAATCGTTGACGCACCAAGGCCAAAAGAAGTGACGCAGCTTAAGTCTTTCATAGGTATGGTGAACTACTATGCAAAGTTTATTTCCAACTTAAGTACAATATTATATCCCTTACATAAGTTATTGCGGAAAAATGCACAGTGGATTTGGTCGTCTGATTGTGACGACAGTTTTAACAAAGTCAAAAAGGCTATTTCAGGTAGCAAAGTATTAGTCCATTATAACCCAGAACTACCCTTAGTATTAGCAGTGGATAGTAGTTCTTACGGCATCGGTAGTGTGTTGTCGCATAGATACCCCAATGGCGAGGAACGCCCCATA
Source organism: Xestia xanthographa (assembly GCA_905147715.2). Lineage (NCBI taxonomy): Eukaryota > Metazoa > Arthropoda > Insecta > Lepidoptera > Noctuidae > Xestia > Xestia xanthographa. Next base: position 29,468,790 of record LR990661.1, read on the forward strand.
TGTTTTGCATCGCGAACGTTAAATTCGGCAGAGCGCGCTTATAGTCAATTAGATAAAGAGGCGCTGGCAATAATTAGTGGAGTCGTAAAACACCATCAATACCTTTATGGTCGTGCTTTTATAATTAAAACAGACCATAAACCATTGACATTCATTTTTTTGGCTTGCCACAGACTGCGGCAAGCAGATTACAAAGGTATGCTACAAAGTTAGCAGCCTATGACTTCACTATAGAATTTGTAAAATCCAAAGATAATTATAACGTGGACGCATTATCACGCTTGCCACTGCCGTATGAACGTAAATTAGAAACGGGGCTGGATACGGTGTCATATATTAATTATGTAGAACAATCGATTCCTATTAGAGCAAAAGATGTTGCAAAAAAACACACGAGGATGAAGTCCTTAAAAATATTTATGATTATATAATGAATGGCTGGCCCCCAGTAGTTACACGAAGTGAAGAGAAGCCTTATTTTTATAGAAAGGAAAGTCTTACTATCGACAGAGAGTGTATTTTATACAATCACAGAGTGGTCATTCCAAAGGTACTTAGGCAGCAAATTTTACAGGAATTGCATGAAGGTCACCTAGGTGTTGTCAAAATGAAAAATCTATCTCGAAACTATGTTTACTGGCCACAATTGGACAATGAAATTGAAACATTGTGTCGAGAATGCAGTGCATGCTTACAACAGCGTGATGCGCCGGTGCGTGCACAGTTGCATCCGTGGGCATTTCCCACACGACCGTGGCAACGTTTAAATATTGACTTTGCTATATTTCATAGCAAATATTATTTAGTGACTGTAGATGCACACAGTAAATGGATAGAAGTTACAAAAATGTTGGGAACTAATGCAAACTTCACTATAAATAAGTTAAGAGAACTTTTTGCACGTTTCGGAATGGCCTCACATATAATTAGTGATGGGGGACCTCCATTTAGCTCATTTGGATTTACTAACTATTTAAATAAAAACCTAATAAACCACACCATCACAAGCCCATATCGACCAGCCGGTAATGGGGCGGCTGAAAATGCAGTCAAATTAGTCAAACGGGCAATGAAAAAAGCAATACATGAAGGCAAAGATGTGGATGCGGCCCTCTCGAAATTTTTGTTTCAATATCGCAATTGTGAGCACGCCACTACGGGAGTGGCACCAGCGGTAGCTATGTTTGGTAGGAGATTACGAGGTCGGTTGGACATCGTAAAACCGTCCACTGAGCGTGCAGTGGAGTCGTGCGAGCGGGGCGCGCGCGGCCCGGCGCCGAGCGGCACGTGGAGCCCGGCGAGCAGGTGCTGGCGCGGGACTACCGTGCTCGCGCTGACAAATGGGCAACAGCAACTGTGCTTGCACGAACTGATCCACTTACTTATAAAGTTCGCTTGTCTGATGGACACGAGTGGAAGCGTCACATCGATCAATTATTACCACTTAGGAAACGATATTCTAGACATTCCATAACGAGTAACACGGCTGAACCCGTAACAGAGGTTGATATTTCTGAATCCAGACCGGCCAATCAAATTATTGAGAACACTAATTCATCATCATGTGTAGTTGAAACTGAGCAGAATCAACAACAATTAGACGTTAGTACGGCAGTCAGTCCAAAAAAATTGACAGCAGAACCAGCTCCGATTTCTGATATAGAAAGTGTTAAACCAAGGCGTAAATGTTTATACCAAGGCAAATACGCAAAGTAAATAAAAAATAGTTTTTTTTTTTATATATAGCATTATGCATAATTATAGTACTACAGATAAGATAAATTAAAAAGTAATGTACTCAAATGTAACTACATAGCACAAAGATAGTGAACTTGGTGGTTATTTCGTACAGATTTTTATTTTTCAACTACTAGTATTAAAAAAAATACAAAGCAAGTATGATAACGATTAACGAATCGCCACGAGGTACACTACATACGGTGCTAAACGTGAAATTATTGTGAACGACATTGTCGAAGCCGCATCATAGGTTTTTTACTCTAAAAATGTATTGATTGCGCGGCCAATGATCACAATCCTTTCAGTTATAACTCATCTTTATTTTGTGATTTTACTTTTACAAAAACTAAGACTTACTTACTTATGTTACTTATATTTGTTAGTTTTTGCTTATATCTACTATATTTTAAGTATACTACCGTTTCAAAGCTATTGTACCTATGTAATGTTTTAACTACACCTCCCGGTGTAGGGTATGTTGATAAATGTTACGTGTGGGCTGTGGTGTGGGTATGTGAAAATAAACCAGTTGTCACTTGTACTTGCAGTTTTTCAGTCATCGCTCCCCGCTATAATATTTCATAAATCCAACTGTATGTATGTCCGTTTCTTTGTTCCCTCGTAACTCCTCAACGGATGGAAGGATTTGGATAGAATAAATGTCGTTAGATTCGTCTTGATGGCGCGAGTGTCACTGGCTACATTATAATTAAAAAGCAATTAAATATCGTGGATTTGGGGTGCCATATTGAGGAGTTCGATTTTTTCTTCTAATACCATCGAGTGGGGTATCAAAATGAAGGGTTTTAAAAGGTGATTACAAAAATATATGCAAAAATATATGAATTCAGCCCCTAAGAGGGGTAATGGGGTGACAAAGTCTAAAAATCAATGCACAGCTCAAACCGCTGAGTCTAGAGATTCTAAATTAGGCCCAATGGTCCTTATGAGATTTAGGGGTACACTAAGAAAGGTTTTTTCAAAATTCACCCCTAAGGTGTTACCCCCTAAGGGGGTGAAACGGGAGTCGAAAGTTTGTATGGGGAAACAAAATTAGTTATACTGTTTTGTTCGAAACTCCACAGGAGTACTCCTATTGATAAATGAGTTGTTAACATTATTTTGTGTTTTAGTTTTTTTCAGAATTCAACCCCTAAAGGGGGAAATGGTGCGAAAAAGTCTGAAAATCAACATGTTTATTGTTTGTATGGTGTATTGGGTTGGGTGTATTACAAAAACAACGATTTTAAGATTTAATGTGGCGGACCTGAAATACTATCATCCCCTGTAACGTTGGGGTGCGATGGGGTTGAAATGTCTAAAAATCAATATGTGTGTCGTTTTCGAGATTATCAGAGGTGCTGATTACGAATATGGCATTTATTTTGAGATCCAAAAGATGGCGGATTCGACTTCAATACAGGGTTATTGTTGATGTATTGTGATGATTGTGATAATGATGATGATTGTGATAACGATGATGATAATTGTGATAACGATGATGATGATTGTGATAATGATTATGGTGATTGTGATAACGATGATGGTGATTGTGATTGTGATAACGATGATGGTGATTGTGATTGTGATTGTGATGGTGATTGTGATTGTGATAGTGATAGTGATAGTAATTGTGATAGTGACAGTGATAATGATGTTGATTGTGATGGTGAATGTGACAGTGATGGTGGTTGCGATAATGATGTTGATGGTGATTGTGATAGTGATGACGATAGTGATTGTGATAGTGATGGTGATAGTGATGGTGAATGTGACAGTGATGGTGATTGTGATAGTGATGTGATTGTGATTGTGATTGTGATTGTGATTGTGATGGTGATGGTGATTGTGATAGTGATAGTGATAGTAACAGTGATTGTGATTGTGATAGTGACAGTGATGGTGATTGTGATAGTGATGGTGATAGTGATGGAGATTGTGATAGTGATGGTGATAGTGATGGTGACTGTTATGGTGAATGTGACAGTGATGGTGATTGTGATAGTGATGGTGATGGTGATTGTGATGATTATAATTATTGTGATGATTATGAAATTTGGCACATAATTTTATAACCATAATTATAACCTGAATCATATTTATAACCTGAATTAACATGTAGGATACTATTTATCCCTTTAGTATGATCCCATGGGACAGTTACCGAACTTCACGCGGGCGAAGCCACGGGCAACAGCAAGTAGTATAATAAAAGTAAATAAAATTCAAATATTTGGCACGCTCTGCAGCCTGTACGACTATAGATGGATTTTAGCTTGAGAAGTGTCGTTAGATTCATATTTACTGTGAAAGTGACACTGGGTATATCAAAATAAAAAAGACACGAAATGGCGGATTTTTAGCGCCAAATTCAAATTGTTGGCGCGCTCTGCAGCCTACACGGCTCGATAAAGGGCTCATCATGAGGATTTTGAAATGGTTTGATATGATCTAAGTAACTAAAAAGTGTTAAATAAAAAAAAAAATAAAAAACCCGACTGCGTAAAAAATAACTGATAACTTTAAATACAAAAACTGAAAAGAATAAAACAAGTTCAGGAGACCGGACATATTGACTGCAACAGTCGGGACCCATTAAATAATCTAGATATTACATCCAATATGGGTCCCGACTGTTGCAGTCAATATGTCTGGTATTTTTTACGCAGTCGGGTTTTTTAATTTTTTTTTAATTATTTTTTTTCTGTTTGTTTTTGGTTAATTAAATAAAAAAAGGAAAATTTGAATTTCGTGGGCTGGTTGGAGCATTCACCTTAAATGAATATCTTGGGAGTTAACGCAACTGCCGGGGTCGCGGGACTGTCTAAACAGGGTACCGCGGGGCCCTGGAACGCAAAGGGCAAGTTGATTCTTTGATATGGTCTCAATCATACCCTAGAGTTATACACCATACAAAGCTACTAAAATAATGCATTACTTTTTATGCAAAACTTAAAAGATGAAAATGGTTAAAGTGACCAACTTTTACACTGCGATCCCATTTGTTTCGCTGAGAATGATATTTTCAGTCGCGCGTCATTTGAATTCTGTGATATTTTCTAAATTATTCATGTAAATGGCCATATTGATTTACATTAAATGCACAATGTATTTAAGGTACCTATTGAATTTGATAAGGATTAAAGCTGTATTGCCATTATTTCTCGTAAAAAGTAAAGGATAAAAAATGGTTACTGTGTGTTATTCCTAAGAGATAGACATTATACAATAGTGGACTTTTTTGTATATCTTTTTATGGTGTACAATACTGTAGTACATTATTTTTATCTATCTCGTGAGGTTTAGCCAACGTTTGCAATGTAAGCGAATAAAAATGTGTTTATTTACGACATCATATTAAAAAACCGCTAAAATTGTAAGTGTTTCTCTACTATATTATGCATGTTATATACATATAAACCTTTCTCTTGAAGCACTCTATCTACTAAAAAAACCCGCATCAAAATCCGTTGCGTACCTACCTACTTTTAAAGATCTAAGCATACATAGGGACAGACAGACAGCCAGAAGTGACTTTATTTTATACTAGCTGACGTCCCGCGGTTTCACCCGCGTAGTTCTCGTTCCCGTGGGAGTACGGGAATAAATATAGCCTATAGCACTCACGAATAATGTAGCTTTCTACCAGTGAAACAATTTTTAAAATTGGTTCATTACTTCCGGAGATTACCCCCTACATACAAACTTACAAACATACAAACTTACAAACAAATGTTACCTCTTTATAATATTAGTATTTTATACTATTGGGTGGGCTGAAAAGTTCATAGGCTGACACATAGATGGCGCTACTAGTATTAAATCCTTATGATTTTTAGCCCTAACCTTCAGAAGACACGTATATTTTGACAGCTGTCATACTATACATTTGTGAGTTATAGCGTTGTAGCATTTTGAGCGAAGCAACTTTTATTATTTTGAAAAAAATGGATAAAAAAAACTTTTTGCAAAAAAAATAAAACCGACTTCAAAACACAAAACACAAAAAAGTTAAAAATAACTTTAGCTTCAGAAGTTGGTGACCTTTTTTGATTCATTTAGTTTTAGCTTGTACCTCAATTATTGAGACTGTAGTGCCGTATTTAGCCTCAATATTTAATTTGTGCGTGGATCAAGGGGTCTTCCCGGATCTAATGAAATTCAGTAAGGTAATACCGCTTTTTAAATCCGGGGACAGTAAAGACACCAATAACTATAGGCCCGTATCCGTGTTGCCGGTTTTCAGCAAGGTGTTTGAAAAGATAATGCTCAATCAAATGCTTAACCATTTTAACACTAATAAAATATTACACGAGAGTATGGTTTCACCAAAGGACGTTGTACAACTGACGCCGGTGTAACTTTATTAAAACACATATTTACTGCGTGGGAAGAGGCACAAGATGCCATAGGAATCTTCTGTGACCTTTCGAAGGCATTTGATTGCATAAATCACGAAACCCTGATCTTGAAACTTCAGCATTATGGTTTAGGTAAACTTGCGCTCAGTTTAATAAAATATTTGAATGATAGACAGCAGCAGGTACAAATAAATGGAGTCAACTCAATGGGTTTAAAAGTAAAAATGGGTGTACCACAAGGTTCGATATTGGGTCCCTTCCTCTTTTTAGTATATAATTCCTACCCCATCTATTTATCAACCATCCGCATATGGTGTTGTTTGCTGACGATACTTCTTTAATATTTAAAATAATGGTCTAATTTAAATAAATGCTTTGAGTTTGAGTTTGCACGCAGTGGACGCCCCAAAGAGGCGGTTACCGACGAAAACATCAAAAAAGTCCACAAAATAATTTTGGATAACCGTAAAGTGAAGTTAATTGAGATAGCTGAGACCCTATAGATATCAAAGGAACGTGTTGGACATATCGTGAATGAATATTTGGGTATGCGAAAGCTCTGTTCAAAGTGGGTGCCACGCGAGGTCACAATCGAACAAAAACAACAACGAATTGATGATTCTGAGCAGTGTTTGGAGCTGTGCAATCCTAATAAACCCGACTTTTTGCGTCGATATGTGACAATGGATTTAACATGGCTCCATCATTTCACACCGGAGTCCAATCGACAGTCAGCCGAGTGGACTGCACGTGATGAACCGACTTCAAAGCGTGGAAAGACACAAAAGTCGGCTGGCAAGGTTATGGCATCAGTATTTTGGGATGCGCATGGTATAATATTCATCGACTATCTTAAAAAGGGAAAAACCATAAACATCGAATGTTACGTAGCGTTATTGGAGCGTTTGAAAGACGAAATCACCGAGAAACGGCCCCATTTGAAGAAGAAGAAAGTGCTGTTTCATCAAGACAATGCACCGTGTCACAATTTCACAAATGAATGAAAACGATGGCTAAATTGCATGAATTGGGCTTCGAATTGCTTCGGCATCCACCATATTCTCCAGATCTGGCCCCCAATGATTTTTTCCTGTTCTCAGACCTCAAGAGGATGCTCGCTGGACAGAAATTTTGCGCCGATGAGAGGTGATCGCTGAAACTGAAGCCTATTTTGAGGCTAAAGACAAAGTAAAAATGGTATCGAAAAATTGTATGACCGCTTTAATCGTTGTATCGCCCTCGAGGGCAACTATATAGAATAATAAAATCAAATTCTAACAAAAAATCGGGGCAGTCTTTGGGGACTGCCGATAGAAGTGAAAACAAAAATTACACAGGCCCCGCCCAAGTCGTAGCACTGGTTATGCACCGCGCTAGCCGATGTGGTGCTACGCCGTATCGGATGCTACGAGTGCTACGAACGGCTACGAAGCGTGACCGCACATTTCGTTACGTGACGATGAGTTCAATGTTTTTCCTTCACCCAAAAAGTGCTCAACGCGCCTAAAGAAGTTTTCACTTCAAAAAAGACTTTTTCTATGCTAGCCTACGAACTTTTCAGCCCAACATGTAGTGATAGTGATAGTGAAGTATCATCGATCAGCGGCTGCGAATTGATGGCGCTACACGAGTCGTGAGCGATGATCAATTGAAGTTGAAACCATAGTTTGCTGTTCAGACAGAATGAGTAAACAGCATTCGGTGGCTTGTAAGTGATCGTTACCACCACACAAAACTTTTGATTAGCCTTCAGCTTGCCCATGTTCAGCGAGAATCTTATCTTTTGTAGGATTTGAAATACTACGATGCTAATCTGGAAATTGTTAAGATCACATGGAGTTTCGAATTGCATCGTTTTTGATCTTCCTTTGGCGTGTCACGTTTACGACGCGCCATTAAAACCGCAGAGTAACTTCATAATACACACATTTGGAACAAACACTTCCGAGGAAGTGGACGATCAGACCAAATCAGGTATTAAGACTGGGAACATAATGCTGCCAATTTTATTGAATACGTAACGTGGTACCTAGTTACTCAGATGAGTATATACCACTAGCTAGTTCCCTCAGGTAGATACCTTAACAGAGCGTAAGAATACACTTTGCGATTAGTGTGATACTGACAGACGGTGTGTGGCGGGCGATGCGGCCATAGCACAGTAAAAAGATAACCAGTAGGTCGGCCTACTGTCGATCAGAGGGCTACGGTTGTTGCTATCGGGTAATACTGTGTGGAAAATAAAAGCATGTAATATTATATTCAAATCAATATTTTTAATTAAAGAAAATATTCTTAATTAAGTATTGGCTTGTTTTTATTATTAGAAACTGAAAAATATTTCCGACTGTTTCGACACGTTCGAAATTCCTTGTTGTTGAATTTTCTAACATAAAAATTAAATGTTCTCATTCCTATGAAAAGTTCTAACAAAATATACCGTTGGGGAAACAGGGACACGGCGCGCGGCGGTGGTGAAAGGATTTTTATTGTTGATGAACTTATTTTTAAAAGTAATGTGGAATCTTTCTTCAACTTTTTCTGTTTCACGAATTTGTAATATTATTAATTTGTATTGTTTTTTTTTATATGTTACGGCTAATAGCCAAAGTGCGGCTACACCTAGTTTTAGGCGGCTAAAACTAGGTGCAGCCGGCCACATGCGGTTAATCCTAGATGTATCCTCTTATCTTCGTTTAGAAACACCTAACTTCAACCACCGGTGTGCGGCTGCACCTAAGTAGTTCTAGCCGCTATGATGAAGGCTAAACCTACGTTTAACCGCATGTGGCCGGCTGCACCTAGTTCTAGCCGGCTAAAACTAGATGTAGCCGCATTTCGGCTATTAGCCGTACCGTAACATATACATATATATATTTTTTTAGTTAACATTTTTGGTTTTTTATTTTTTTGGAAATGTACCTATAAAAAAAGTATTAAATATCATCATCATCATCATCATCAGCCTATTAATGTTCCCACTGCTGGGACACAGGCCTCCTCTCTATGAGAGGGAATGGGCTATAATCCACCACGCGGGCCCAGTGCGGATTGGTAGATGTCACATGTCTTCGAATTTTTGGTTCTAGGACATGCCGGTTTCCTCACGATGTTTTCCTTCACCGTTTTGAGAGCAGCGGTGATGAAATAAATTACACAAAGTAATGCGCCTGCCTGGGTTCGAACCCACGACTTACTGTTCGTAAGTCGGGGCCGCCACCACTGGGCCACCGCTGCTCGTATTAAATATATATATATATATATATATATATAAAAACGAAAAACCAATAAATTATTGAATTATATTAATTTAAAAAACCCTTACCCCACCCCTCCCCCACCGCTAGCCTCTCTCCCTCCGCCGCTTTAAATGACACACGCAATAGTTAGTTATTTACAGATATTGGTTTCAATCCGTTTGCATTTGACTGTACTTTATAACGTGAGTGCGAGTTAACGACAACAAAATAAATAAAAATTGGAAGGTGCCAACGGCCGGTGCCATGACCAGTCGTGAGATGTCGCCAGATGACGAATGACTCCGCACCTTGAAGTATCTTTACGGGCGGCGGAAGGGACGCGCGGTTAATTACGTTAGCGTTTCGGGCGTTGCTTTGAAGCCGACCTACTGTTATCTTTTTACTGTGGCCATAGCATGCAGTGAAGGCACACTGGGCAGAAGTGCGTGCGGCCTGCGGTACGCGGGCGGTGTGGGGGGGAGAGAGAAGCGCGGGCACGCGTGCCGGCTATTTCGGCGACGCTATCGGCCTATCGGAGGGCCTGCAAATAGCGCGCCCAGAATACTGCGCAAAGGTTAGCTAAATATCGCACACCGGCAGCGTGACCTCCCCCCCCCCAGGCACTGCCCCGCCCCGGCCTGCGCGCACACCACATGCCGAGTGCTACTGCGACCTGCTTCCACTAACAATGACACCTACCTACGCTCTAGTCTCCTGTTTACGTTCGCTACAGTATTTAGGTACTACGACTCTGATGGACTGCACCCATGAGTGCTAAGCAAAATATTGTATCAGAGATTCACATCTCTAGGTACGTGACATACCTAGTACTCTACAGTGTACCTACTTAATTAATACCCATCACTAGTCTTAGATTTACCAATGTTAGTAGGTATGCTTATCTTACAGAAATATGCGGAAGTAGGTATCTGATTTACGAGATCTATATCAGCCGAAGGTCAACATCAAGTTATTCGTAGAATTGTACCGACTTTGAGACCACTGCTGTTTGGAAAATAAGAGAAAAACCGGTCAAGTGCGTGTCTGGCCACGCTTAGTGTAGGGTTCCGTAGGTAGTTGCCCGCATATCACATGATAATTTATTATGGTTTTTTATTTTATTTTTGACTAGCTTCTGCCCGCGACTTCGTACGCGGGATTTGTTGCTTATGCCAGCGACAACGGGGTCGTCAAAATCGAAGATTTGATACGTCTGATGTCGAAGCGCCATTCTCTATCCGTGAACGTCTCCGACTCACGACGTAATGCGTGACGTACACGATCAGCAGTCAGTCGCGCATCACGTTCCCCACTTGTCTCTAGATTAGATACCTAGAAGTCGATGTGTAGATACGCTGAGAACTCAAGCGTAATTCTCATTCCGTGAACGTCTCCAACTCGCGAGACAATGCAGTCGTTCACGATCAGCGGTCAGTCGCGCATCATATTCTTCACTGGTCTCTAGATACCTGGATGTAGATGCGTAAATACGCTGAGAACGCAGGCGTGCTTCGCGATCCAAAGAGGTTTCCACGGAGCGAGTTGAAGCCTGATGTTCTCGAACAGCATCAAGTCTCTCCTGACGCTCCTCGGTAGATTCTTGGAGTCTTATGATCCTCAATATTTTAGCTTCTTTGGAACATTGGGAAAGATTTGACCTCTTTCTAGGCATGGTTATAGTTTTATTAAAATCTAAGTGACTGCTCCGCTGCGTTACCGGGTAGGCTACCGTGTCACGAAGATAAATGGAAAAGGAAATTAAACACTAAAATAACATAAGCCTGAAGGCATGGAGTTTTGGCCAGTACCATCGTCATCGAAAATCAGTCCTAAACTGTTACCACCTTCAACGCGTGGAGGTACTCCCAGCGTATGTTATTTTACAATTATATACATTGAAATTAGTGATAGCTTTGATTTCCACATCAGATGTTTCTGATCTTCGATTTTTATAAGTCAACAGGAAATAACCATCAGACCGAACAACTTTTGCTAAGACGTCATTCCTATATGTGTTATGGTGTAGCTGGGCTCTCGGAGTTCCACAACAGGTGTTCCAGATCTTCGATTTTTATAAGTCAACAGAGAGTGCTCATCAGATTAAACAACTTTTGCTAAAACGTCATTCCTATATCTAAGTTAGTGTAGCTGGGGGTAAAAATTTAGAGACGTGATGCCCGCGGAGGGGGGTAGGAGGGGTGGGGGAGGAGGGGGGAGGGTCTCCCCTGCCCCCTGGTACCACTCCCATGAAAATGTAATGCACCATTGCTGAGAAAAATCGATTAATGTAGCCTAACTTTAAAACACTTTATAGTCGCTTATAAGGCATACTAGGGTTAAAATATATTATTATTATATCCTATACCACTCACCGTAGCGCAGTTTAGGGAGAGCCGGCCGACGGAGCCCCGCTTCGCGGGGCTCCTACTTCTGAATGGTTTAAAAAAAAAACTATCCGTATTGGGGTGCCCCAAGTCCTGAGCTCGCTTCACTCGCTCTTGCATCCAAATTATCCCAGTAGCATACTCATATTCTAGTAACATTGTACACACATGGGGCTAGAAGAAATGAAACGACAATACATTCATTAATTTTTCGTTTAAATTATAATTATTCACTTTAATTAATTCCTCAAAAGGATCTCTTTTATTTCTAAAATTATTATTATTATTTTTAATGTTGTTTCTTTTTTTAATAAAAGAGCCCACTGATCTATTACTGGAGTATACAAAGTTCATAGGTTTTTTGTGGTAGTTACACACTTTTTGCCTATGTAACATTCCTCTTTCCTTTTTTACGTTCCGTTTTGCACATTTTTCTCGTCATTTTGCACTATAGACAATAGGTGGAACAGATTTGGTTGTCAATCGTCCATTCACAGAGCGTCTTTCGTCTATTTTAACGTTCCGTTTTCGCCATAAAACTGATTTGAGGTTAGAATTTTTTTCATTAATTTCTCGAAAAATATGTATTACCTACTTATAATCGGGGACCCGTTCCCTACCAGCTTTAACCCCTTTTACCCTCCTCCGCGGGCATCACGTCTCTAAAGCCAACCCTAGCTGGGCTCTTGGAGTTCCACATCAGGTGTTCCAGATCTTCAAATTTATTCTCTCCGCAGAAAATCCTCATCACGTGGAACATATAGTTTAGCTGGTCTGTTGCGGTTCTGCATCGGGTGTTCAAGTTTCCAAGATAAATTATATATAGCCTATATGTTGCCTAGACTTAATACCTATATATACCCAAAAAAAAACATTCAAATCCGTCCAGTAGTTCCGAAGATTAGCGTGTACAAACAAACAGATACACAGACAGACAGATTTTTTTTTTTGGATTCGTGCTCTATTACTGTTTCTAAACCCCCCTCAATTATTTCTTTTTTAATATATTCAATGTACAGACACGGATTTTTATTGTTTTATTATATTATGATAATGTATAATAATAATAATAAATAATTGTATGTAATAATAATTTTGTTTTTCAATACAAGTCTTTACCTTTTATAAACAAGTAACTACTTCATCTTAGTCACTTTATAAAGGATTTATTCTAAGGATTTTGTATTTAGTACAAAATTATCCAACATTCAAGTTCAACGACTATTACTGCTAAACTAATAAAGTTATCTGAACCGCTTTAATTTTCCTTTAAAGTTCATGAAATGCACTATCATCATGAATTTTTCCAGATTTTTCAAGCCAGCAGTTTAGCTTTTAGAGGGGGGGAGAGGTGAAGCCCTACTGGAACAAAAATTTGCACTTTAAAGTTTAATATTTCGTAAATGTAGCATTAAATCGAAAAATAGAATTAACAACCCAGCCCGCTTAGCATGACCACCGTAGAAACGAAAGAGCCGTGCGTGCAAGTAAGTTTTTATCGTTGTTATTATAAATTCATTTTGTCGAAAATGACTGTCAGATTTATCGAATCGATTCCTACGTACTTGCACTGGAGAATCGACAAATCTTTTGTTCATCTGTCATTGAATCGACAAAATGACAGATGAACAAAAGATTTGTCGATTCTCTTTCGTTTCTACGGACCTATTCAACGATACCCCACACGATTGGGTTGACGACGAAAACAAATTCATCCCTACATCACACGTAGGGGAGCTACCCTAAATAAAAATATTTTCCAAAATTTTATTTTATCACTTTATCGGCGTAATAGATATACACACCCCTACAAAATTACAGCTTTCTAGTAGGTTCTAACGGTCTCTTAGCAAAACCTCGGACAGACGGACAGACAGACGGACATGACGAAACTATAAGAGTTCCTTGTCAGGACTACGGAACCCTAAAAATAACAGAACGTGTTTTTAGATTTTTATAGGAGTGGCTCCATTACAAACGGACACGTTTGAGGAAAGTCCGCTAATAATCTAACACACACTTTGGCGATGTTTCTCCCATCAACTTAAAAATATTTCCACCGACTGCTTAGCGCTGTTCAAGTTTTAGTTGAATGTGGCGGGGGACGCCTCTACACCGCAGGTTCACGCACATTCGACCGAAGGACCAAGCTGCAGGAACCACTTCTGCCATGCACCTTCCTTTTGTAACACACTTGTAAGCACTGCACGGGAACGGGATCAGCATCGTCTCGGCTCGGGGTCGTCATCATCCAGGTTAAACATCGCTGGTTGCACGCTGCACGTTCGGCAGGGCGTCGCGCGTGTTGCCGCGTTGGTCCGACCGCACGAGCATCGCTCCGCCGAAAACTCGAAGACTGTGTTGTGTTTTGGTACTAGATGATCCCGAACCGAGCTGCCTATACGGCGCATAGGTATAAGTAGTGTGTTGCAGTATGGAGTTTCGTAGAATGAATATGGGAACGAACAGCTACGGTTGAGGCACAACGTAATAACTCAACCCATGCAGTGATCTGTGCTTATAACTTTACATATTAACTTAATGTTTTTAATTTTATTTGCTCGACGGTCGCAGAAATACCGCAATGGATTTCTTTGAATTGTCAAAATCATGGATGAATAATTTTTGTCAAAATGATAATGGATTATGTTCAGTAATTCAGTGGTGTTCCGTCAGAAAGAAGATTATGTGTTACCTACGCAATTTCGGGTCAGTTGTCTTCCAAAAGGAATGGCGATGACTGCAGATGAATCAACATCTTCCTTCACAGGCGAAGCAGAGTAGTGTCGTCATCTTACTCTCTGACCTGCACTGAGAGGAGGGCCGCGACTCCTTGCCTCCCGCTTGGATACAACCACTCACGGGCGTTGATACGGAACTACAATACAAGTACACACGCAGCGCAGCTCACTAAGAACTAAGACACGTTATTTTCGTCAACAGTTCAGCAAGTCGGTTTGTTCTCGTCGTGTTGGTCGCTCTCGTTTGTGTCCTGTTGCATTAAACAGAACAAGCAAATGTCCGCCACATGCCAACACGTACGCATCTTTAAAGCAATCTATGGTTCCAGCAGTGTTGCGAGACGGATTTGAAAAAAGTTCAAAGTTTCTTTCTAACTTGACACCCTTTTGCTTCGCTGTGATGCACCCGATGGACAGAGCAAGTAGCTATCATGGACGGGCTGATTCCTTAGCAGTTTGCTCTACTTAGAGTCAGGTTTAATGAAGATATCTAGCTGTTTAACAAGACATGGATTAAAGTAACACTCATTTCGTTTGGCTGTGCACTGAACCGCCCGGCGCAAAGCATTTATGATGACGATTTCTTATCCTATCTCAGCTAATGCCAGGAAATGCGAAAAACCGGAAAATAACAAGCAAATGAGATGGCAACAGAGCGGCACGTGGTACGCGTCAAGCGTCACGCTCGCGGTACGCAAATAGCTTCATTTGGATAGCGGAGCTCCGCTCCCACCCCGACCCGCCCCGCCGCGCCTTCTGTACGACGGACCATTCCCAGCATCACAGTAGCACGATCTGCGGGACGTCACACGCGAAGCGCCTTCAGACATCTATCACATACGACCAGCATTGACTGTAACTGAGAGTGCTGCGGGGCCATCAGGGATGCGTGCGCCCGCGCCGGGACCTAACACTCCCAACAGTGCTGGATGTCAATTTCTGTTTCCAGTAGATGCCGGTTTCCATTCAACATTTTGGAAGCAGTGGTGATGTTGTTGAAATAAATTACCTGTGTATTTCATTGCTTGTGTTTCATACCACGATTACTCATCATAGGTCGGAGGCGTTGTCGCTGGCCCACCAGTCCACCCACTTAGTCCACTTGTAAACAACTTGATGCACAATGACGCGGGTGTTCACGAACGTTAACATTCCAAGCGGACCCTCTGGCTCTATCGCCGCTTGGTTGCTTGGGCGATTGGGCGGATGGGCCGATTTTTCTAACCTAGTATAACGTGTCTACCTTCCGTCATTTTCACTACTAATTAGTCCACTTCACCTGCAATTCAGGTGCTCTGTATGTTAAGGTAGGGGTTAATTATTATTTTAATGGTTACTCGACTGTGTGTTTGTACGGGACTCTTAGAGCGCTTGTTCGACTCGCAGTTGGTCGATTTTTGGGTGACACTGGAGCAGGAGGTACAAGGGATTCTGTCTGCATTGTTATGCCAACCCCTATATTTGATAGCACTGAACGAATTTAAACTATCGTACCGTGACCGTGAGTGTCTATCGTTACAAGATGGCAGTAACCGTATGGTGGCAAGTAGGGATAGTAATAGTAACAGCTAGTAGTAGCAGTAGATAATAGTAATAGCTAGTACGACGTACGGTACTTGGTTCATTTGTTACCTACTGTAAGCGTGTACTGTGTCGGGTAGGCAGCAGGTCCGCCCGCAGCACATGTGCGGGTGCGTGCGACTACACCGCTAGATGCCAAAAGTTCAACTTCAACTCCTCATATTAAGGAGGCTTGAGCTTTCAACTCCACAATATGTCTTTTTCCAGGTTCGTTGGCGTCTACCCATTTGTCAGATTACATACCGAGCGGTTCAGTGATTTTGGCTTACTATCACAGATATGATACTTATGATACAGTAAACATAACTGTATATTTTCATTCTTATAATTATCTTACGATTTTGTCTTAAGGTATTTGGGTTTTTTCTTATGGCATCTCGCAAATCAACATATGAGCTGGCATCTGCTTAAACGGACTATCCCGGGGGTGCTTGGGGTGTTGGGGCCTCCAGCCAGGGGCAAATAACTTATAAACTAAGAAGACTTTTTTCTGAGTGCGCGCAAAGAACACCCTCTGTGGAGTATGAGCCTCGGCTTATGGCGTCGCTGCGGGACGGTAGCGAAGGGTCCAGCTCGATCTGAATGGTATCATTATTTAAGGGCTGATTTAAAATTACAGGCTCAGCATCGCGGGCTGGTTCGAGCAAGGGACGGGGGGGGGCGAGAACAGGGTCGTCGTGACGGCAACGACGCGCAGGCGGCATTTTGTGTCTGTGTTGATGGAATGTACTGGTTTCCCTTCTGCTCTCCTGGAGAAGGGTTATGGGGTCGTCGGAGTGATTAAGGTATACCGTGGTCGGCGAATTTTACTAATACTCGATGGTTCGTATCGGGCTGCCGAAGCGATCAGAGGGTTTCGATTCTTTATGGTGAGACGAAGAAACGTTTGGAAAGGCGATTCATGAACTGAAGGACGGTAGGCATTCTGAGGGCTAGCGGACTGATCTGTCGGACTGTAATTTCGGACAGAAGGGCTCCCGTGATTTTACGGAGGAATCGGTTCTGCAGGGTCTGTATCTTATAGAGGTAGTGGGGTTAGGAATGCGACACAAGTGTATGCCATAATACGGCGCATTTTGTAAGTATTTTATCGTTTTTATACAAACATCTTTTCTCTCCTAACACAGGCACTGTCTGCCTAAAAGGAGAATCCAATCACAACATTTTGTTAAAACCTAAACTTGTCCTACCAATAAACTATTTTTATTTTTTTATTTTTTATCTAAACTAATGGATTGCCTTGTTAGTCCAGAGTTCGCAAGCGCGATCTCGACTGACGATCCTGGGTTCTATTCCCAGGTCTGTAAGTGTTATTTGGTTTCTTAGTAGCAGCCACGCAATCTGGATTTGTGCCCGGTTTATGTTAATAGGTCCCCTTTTTATTGGGATTTATAAACATGACAAAATGTGATGTTTTGGATTTAAAGGTATATAATATGTCTTTTAATACAATAATATCATTATTATGTGGTTGTTGAAGATAATATTAAATAGGGAATGGACTAGCCCACTCTTACATGAGACCTATGGGCCTATGGGCCTCAAATTAGCAACTCTATTTGTGGTGGTTCAAACTTCGTTTGAAATACTGTTAGAATAACGTTACAATCAGCTGGCACTACAAAGCATTTGTTTCGTCAGTCACTGCAGGCAGGCCGAATAGTGCGAAATTAGTGGTTTTTATTATTTAGAAAATCAAAGGAGACAGTTTTTTTTAGGCCCTCTTCGATGTTGCGGATATTCATTTTACTTACACCAAAAAAAAGTAACCATTTTATTCTAATAATAAACGAAAGATTACATAGAAACGAAACCGGAATCTTAAAATCATAACAAATAAGTTGTATTATGATATTTTTTTGCGAGTCAAATCATTCCTGTTGTGGTCAATGCCATTTGACGGAAAATACTTACGTAAATAGGGGCGTTTTTTCCGTTTACAAAAAAAAAGTACGGTATTCATTGGTACTAATATCTGCTTTAATTAAAGTATAATATAATATAAAAAGAAATAATATTAAACTGTGAGCTTTCTAATGCTATTTTAGAGGTTTCCGCTAAAATCTTTTAGATGGTATAGAAAATCATCATGGCACGGAACGTTGTAAATTCGTCTTTTTGGTGGTTGACTGACAACTTCATTTGACATTTGACGTGTTATTGTTATTGTTTATTGTTAGATTCACGTTTTCATTTTCGTATTTCTCATCATTCCGGTTAGACATGGCTTAGCTAATATTACCACTGTAATCTAGAAATTATAAGGAAGAAATCTATATACGTTTCATTAATATCTGTATGTCTGTTACAATTTTATGTGGGTGGCCTGTTCTCCAAACAAAAAAAAATGTCTCCTTTTCGTCTTTTGGAAAAAATTAAAAACATAAGACCTGCTTTATACCTAGTTAGTTCAGTTAGTATACAAAGTTTCATGATCTAATTTGAAGTACTTTTTGAATACCAGCGGTTGATTCGATTTTCGGTTCGATTTGGAGGTAACTTGGATTTTTTTTCTATCGAGAAAAGTTTATGGAATCGTGTTTTCGCCAAACATAAGACTTAACATTAATCCTCAACTTTACCATAAGTTTAGTACTTATATTTATTTCAAAATTAATGCTGCAGTATTTTAGGCGTAACGGAGGATCATGCTAAGCCATTTAAGGTAGTTTAGGCCCCTAAACATAACTGAATAAATGTACATTGTTTACAGGGAGACACCTGCATATCTGCCTAACTCTGGGGATTATAGGCGTGATTTTATGTGTACTTAAAGCATGTTAGACCAATATTATGTTCATGGTCAGTTATTGGTTACATCTTACATCAACGTGAACACTTTCTGAAATTCACAAAGCTACTTTACCTTAGTTGTATTTGTATGTAAGTACCTACGTAGATACGTATTAATTGTCACAGATAACCACCAACTATCTATTCACAGCTTGTTCGCACAGTAACTGGTTCACAATAAATATTTCGCCTGATCAAAATAGTAGGCAATCCACTTCGAATCCGCGTATCGATCATCACACCAGTCACCAGCCGCACTTTGCATCGACAGAGACGCGCGCCCGCGCATGCTTCGCGCGCTACACTACTCACCGACCGCCCGCGCCCTGGCGACCGCGGGCCCGCGGCTGCCAGCGTGCCTGCGCGCAGCGATACCGAGCGGCTCCGAGCGAGAACGAGCGCCGGCGCGGCGCCGCGCTTCACGCTCCTGCTCGTTCGCACATGTGACATTCACTCATAATAAAACCAACTAAGGACTCCATGGCTTGAACTTCCGATTCCGCCGACGAAGGTCACAGAACTGGGGAAAAGGCAGGGAGGGTAACAGAGGTAGTCCTTGGTTATTCCGACATTAAAAATGAATTAGGTAGGTACCTAATTGAACTAAGTACCCATCATACCTACAAGTAGGTAGGTAGATACGGGCAAAAATAGGTAGTCTCCATGAGCAGCGTCGACACAGCAGGCCGTGTAGAAGATACCTACATCAAACGGCCAGTGGCAATGGCTTTAGTCTTGGATCACAAAAGTTGGGAGTCGTGAGACAAAGTTGCTTGTTTCCCACAGCTATCGAACTAATGTACCTAACGTCGTAGGAATATTTTTTGCTTTCATTTCCAAACTCTAGGTCGAAATCCATCTTAAGGCCCTTCTAACCCTAAAATTAGCAACTCTATTTGTGGTAAGCAGTTCAAACTTTGTTTGAAATGCTGTTAGAATAAAGTTCTAATCAGCTTGCACTACAAAGCGGTTGTTACGTCAGTCACTGCGGCCGAATAGTGCGAAATAAGTGTTTTTTTGCGATTTACCTACAAAAAATCTATTGATTGGACTAAAAAAATAAAACCTGCTTTATAGTTAGTTCAGTTAGTATGCAAAGTTTCATGATGTAATTTGAAATACTTTTTGAATACCAGCGGTTTATTATTCGTTTTGGAGGTAACTTTGGATTTTTTTTCTATCGAGAACAGTTTATGGAATCGTGTTTTCGTCACTCATAGTACCTAGCATTAATCCTCAACTTTACCATACAATTATTTCAAAATTAATGCTGCAGTATTGTAGGCGTATTGAGGATCATGCTAAGCCATTTGAGGCATGTTAGCCCCTTAATGAAGAACGCTGCAATCCACTGAGGCGGTGCGCGGTGGAGTGAGAAACGACACTACGCTCCTCGCGCTGCTCATCGGTTTGCTCCTCGCGCTGCCGCGATTTGCCGCGATGTTGCCCTCTCTGCCCACACACTGCTCTACTCGTGCAATTAATCGCGACGCTCCTCACTTGTCATTTGCCTTTGTTGGAGAATGGACGATGAAATTGTGGCAGCGTGCGCGCAATGAGTATAGCTAATTATATCAATGTCATAAAAAGAAATATACATCGTCTTCGTCGTCCTCGCCAACGGAGATGGTAGATCACATCACTGCGACCGCGCGATTATGTAGCCAGCCACTCGCGCTCGTATTGCCGGCCCTTTGACTCGCGCACAAAAACCGACAAAATAGGAAGTGATGGGCACGACGAGGAGCATGACGTGTGGCATGACTGGCATGACGAGTATTGTTGCCACACTATGTCTCTGCCTCCTTTCCTCGCTACTTCCCATGCCACTCGTCGAGTGTGTGGCCGCCGCATTATGAGTGACACTGGTTTAAAACACAAGTTTAGTACCTAGGTATGTACTTTTAACAAAAGCGTATTAAATCATAAATAGGTACCTGCTAATATCAAGTGCAGCCTTCACGCCACGAAGAGGTCCAGTCGAGTTCGACCACAATTGTTTAAGTATGTGGCGAAACCACGGCGAGATCTAATATTCATTCATTAAGTATCCAGAGTTGACCTATGAGCGCGATAGATGGCGTTGACATCGAATTAGATCTCGCTATGGTTTCGTTACCGCCGTTAGTATAAGTAGTCTTAAGGCTGATGCTCCAGGGTATTCCCAAACCGGGCAAGCCTAAATCTTCCCCGAGCAGTTACCGCCCCATTAGTCTCCTCAATGTCATAGGCAAAATCTACGAGAGGCTTATTTATAAGCGTCTCAAGGACTACGCCGAAGCAAAGAGTTTAATTCCGAAAGAGCAGTTTGGGTTTAGGCCCCAACACTCTTGTGTCCAACAAGTGCACCGCATTGTAGAACACATCAGCGAACGCTTTCAGCGAGGCATGATGACCGGTGCCTTGTTCTTCGATGTTGCGAAAGCATTTGACAAGGTCTGGCACAACGGGCTGATATACAAGTTGTATCGGCTCGGTGTGCCAGATCGTCTCGTTCTCATCCTCCGAGACTTCTTGTCGAATCGCACCTTCCAATACCGCATCGAGGGTGCGCTTTCCGCCCCTCATCCGATTCGCGCCGGTGTCCCTCAGGGCTCGGTGCTATCCCCATTAATATTCACGCTGTTCACTAGCGATATCCCAAAGAGTAATACAGCCCAGTTAGCCCTTTTTGCTGACGGCACGGCCATTTATTGCTCTGGAAGGATTCCCTCAAAAATCGCCCGCACTCTCCAAACCTCCGCAAACGCCTTAGGCGATTGGTTCCGGAGATGGAGAATAGAAGTCAATCCCGACAAGAGCCAGGCGGTACTTTTCACCAGGCCCCACCGCACTATTCCCTCGAACCCTAGTCCGATCACCATGTTTGACAAGCCGATCCCTTGGGAGACGCAAGCCAAATACTTGGGGGTCATCTTAGATCAACGCCTAAACTTCCGAAAGCACATAGGGACGGTACGCTCGCGTGCCGCCTTTGCTCTCAGTAGGCTCCACTATGTGCTGAATGTACGCAGCAAATTGTCACTTTAGTGCAAATTGCGTATTTACACCGCGTGCATTCGGCCTATCATGACATACGCGTGCCCTGTGTTCGCGCATGCAAAACCCTACCTAATCCATAGGATGCAGACCCTACAAAACCGTTTTCTCCGAAGGGCCACGGGCTCACCGTGGTACCTTAGGAACGAGCAACTTCACGTAGATCTTAAAATCCCAACCATTCAACAGTTCATGAAACGTCTCTCTAAGAGTTTCTTTGATAAGGCCGAGAAGCATACCAACCCCTTGATCTGTTCAGCCGCCCATTATGCCCCATCTAAAATCTCCAAGATTCGCCGTCCCAGGCATACACTACTCATTCCCGATGACCCCACCACCCTCATTCAAGAAAGCTGTAGGGAAAGTAGCACACTACGTAAAAACAACAAACACAGATACAAACCGCGAACTCGAAATCGACCCCGCCACCGTGACGTACCGCGAGCGCGACCCCCCTGTAACATCACCGACCGACCCTTGCTCGACAAGCCAGCCCGCGCCGCTGAGCAGGTAGCTTTAAATTCCCAAAATAATAATCCGACCCAGCCACCCTTGCTGCCCTCCCTCAATGACTCACTAAGCCGAGGCCCGAACTCCACAGGGAGTGCCCTTAGTGTTGTTCATTTAATTGAAAATCCTAGTTTGTAAGCCCTGGCTGGGGGCCTTAAGGTAATTTTTGGCCACCACAGGATAGTCCGGTTAAGCAGTTTGACAACCTTAACGTGTTGTGTCTGCGAGTGGTCCCTCCAAAAAAAAAAAAAAAAAATGCTCCAGGGTACATTCGACGTTCGGCTGCCGTAGCGTGCACACGTACGCTCCGCACTGTCGTCTGCTCCCGATCTCGTCTCGCCGCCGTCGCTGCTACTTCGTAGCGCCGCTGCCCGCCGAGCTCCGCCTGCCAAGTCGTGGTACTACTTCAGTCTTTGCCTTGCGCTCTGACTGAGTGGTGCTGCGCCGTTTCGAATCAGCTACTCCTAGTTGATTCGACTCGAAAACTGTCTTTTTCAAGACAAACACCTTAACAGGTCAAACGTTCTCGCGTTTTTGCCCCTTCAGGGAAAATCCACAATTTTCTGTGGTTCTTGGTGGAAACCTCACGGTGCCAACGAAGCCAAGAGGGTGGTGACCCAATTCTACCCGCCAAACCCCTTCAGGGCGAGGCATCCCATTGGAGTCGAGAGCTAGGACCTTGGCCTTGGGGGCTTCCCTCGTCAAACCTAGTCTCTGGTTTCGTTCACAGCGACACACCTAGTGTCGGTTGGGAGTGTCTACCCCTTCGCACTAGAGCCCCTTGCGGGACTAGGGCCCTGTCGCCCAATAAGATTGGCGGCAGGTTTACAAGCTTAGGGCACACCTTAAGTACTCACCTCCCTGCGTCACCAGCAGGGAGACAAACACATCCCCAGGTTATCCCACCTGGGGAGTTAGGATTAGGCTTAGCCTAGGTCTTCAGGCCCTTCAGGCCATTCAGACAGCAGTGTAACTGGCGAGTTTGTTTGTGTTTTTCTTCTCGCCAGTATAGCACTAGGAAAAACTCAAGGGTGGGTTCGTTTTTAAGGGTGCTGTCTGCCCGGGGGGTATACGTTTACGTATCTCCTCGGGACTAGCGTAGGTGGTAATGAACCTTAGGTCCCCATAGGATTTTCGCCATAAATATGGCTCCGCAAATCAAACCGACGATGTTAGCTCAGCTGAGGATCCTCCTCAATGAGTTAATGACCGATGAGAGTCCCCACGTTAGGGCTAAATATGACGCGCTCTTAGAGCCCCTAAAAAATGAGTGGCAATACAAGCCCCAATCAAGCAACGGCTCGGAGGACAGCGAAAGCACACCTCAGCCTGAGCTTGTAGATTTCAGCGATGCGCTGGAATCTACCCCCTCGGCTCCAGTTCCAATGGAAGCCTCGCCCATACAATCCCCAGAGGATAATATTATTACCCCGTCACTTAATGACACTGAGATGGAAGTTTCCCACTCAGATGATGCCTCGGCCTCAGAGTCCGACTCCTCCCCCTCCTCATCCTCCGAAGACGATTATCAAATCGTCGGAAAGGGAAAGAGGAAAAAGGGTAAATCCCCTTCGGCTTCTTCTTCAAAGAAGCCAGCCATTGTCAGCGCTCTTCCGCCCCAGTCTCAGTCGACTGCAGGCCCCTCTCAGAGCCGCCCCTTAAGCCCAATGGCCGTAGCCACTCCGGCTGACGCCACACCCGATTCCGCCACTCAGGCACCCAAGAAACACCGTCCTCCGCCCCTATTCATCCATGATAAGGGTAAATGGACTGAAGTTTCGAAGACGTGCAACGAACGTCGCATAAACTACATTAATGCCCGTGCCGTAGAGCAGGGCATTAAAGTTATGACCGCAACCCCCAACGACTACCGGGAGCTCTCCAAGCTCCTCAAAGTCAGGGGTATTAAATACCATACCCACACCCCCCACGACGAAATCCCTACCAGGGTAGTAGTCAAAAACATACCGATTGAAATCTCCCCTCAGGAGATTAAGGACGACCTCACGGCTCAGAACATCCCTGTAGCCGAGGTCCACCGCATGCACCGTAGGGTCGGAGGTCGCTCAAATTCCTCGCCCTACAACATGGTGCTAGTAGTTTGTGACCGCGTGGAAGGGCACCATCCCATCCACAAAATCTCTAAGATTTGCGGTCTCTCAGGCCTCCGTATCGAGAAGCCTGTAAAGACCGGAGTCATGACACAGTGTCATCGTTGCCAGCTGTACGGCCACGCGCAACGTAAATGTTTCGGACAACCCAGATGCGTCAAGTGTCTGGGGGACCACGGCACTGCCGAGTGCCCTCGCCCTAAAGACCGTACTTTGTGCACTGAGCCTCCGAGCTGTGTACTGTGCGGTGAGTCTGGCCATCCCGCCAATTACCGCGGATGCCCCAAGGCTCCCAAATCTTCCGCCCCCAAATTGGCCCAGCGCGCCAATAATAGGCAACTGAGGGAATGCCCCTCCTTAGTCAGTCAGCTCCCCAGCTATTTAGGACCCCAGCGCCCCAGCCCGTGGAATTCTTTAAACCACCAGGCGCACTTCCCGGCTCTGAGGCCCCACCAAGCACCTGCCCCTCAGGCAATCCCACCCCTGATGGCACTGCCTGCCACGCCGCCCCCCAATCCTAACCCCACTGCCCAGCAAGCCGCTCCTATAGCGCCTTCCCCTCCAGCGCCCTCAGCGCCTCGCCCTCCAGCGCCTTCAGCGCCTCTACCCCCGGCGCCCGTAGCGCCTCGCCCCATCGCGCCCGCTGATCCTCGTCGCCCACCGCCTTCAGCGCCACGCCACTTGGCAAAGATGCCCCCGACGCACTTTGCCCCGTTTACTTTCGCGGCCCCTACTCCCCCTTCCGAGAACTATCAACATCAACTCGATCCCTATGACCCGGTCAGAGTCCTAGGCAGTACCTTCGCGGTATTCCACTCCCCGCGTGCCATTCAGATGACGCGCGATACCATTGCCTGCAACGGTGACTTGAGATTGCTTGTCCAAGTATACAATGCGTACCCAGACGTTGCGCAGGCCCTCAGAAACCTCCCCCACAACCGAGCCTATAATGGATAAAGTCCCCCCCAGTAGGTTCAAACCGAAATCCCTTAAAATAGGGACTTTCAACGCCAATGGTCTTACGACCCAACGTGATGAGATCGCCACTTTCCTCCGCGACCATCAACTAGACATCCTATTAGTGCAAGAGACATTTTTAAAACCCCATCAGAGAGACCCGAATATTGCCAACTATCGGTTAGTTCGCAATGACAGGTCTCACTGCCACAGAGGGGGTACTCTTGTTTACTATAAATCTAGTCTGTACTGCATCCCCATAGCCCCTCCCCCCGTTTCCTGTTTTGAAGTCTCAGTCTGTCGGCTGGGCATGACAGGTCATCAATCCATCACTATTATCTCGGCTTACCTTCCACCTGCCAGTACCAACTTAACCGCCGCGGCGATTAACGCTTCCGTTAAAGATGACCTCACTGTCCTCCTCAATCTGAGTGACTCCGTCCTTCTGGCGGGGGATCTCAACGCGAAACACCCCGCGTGGAATAGTCGCTTAGAAACCCACAGAGGCAAGATTTTATACGATCTTTGCTCCACCCTTAACTTCGATGTCATTGTCCCAATGCATCCCACTCATTTCCCTCACAACGTAAATCATAGCCCTGACGTGCTAGACGTCGCGCTTCTGAAGAATGTAAACTTGCGGTTACATTCTATAGAAGCGCTTGACGAACTCAACTCCGACCATAGACCAGTTATCATAGAACTCGCTCCTAGGATAGGTCCCTATGACCCCACTAGGCCTCCCTCCACTAAAACTATCACGGACTGGAGGAAAGTAAGCGATTTGCTGAAATCCACCGAGTCCCCTCACTTAGACCAGATCCCCGACAACATCGAAACTGTAGCCGACACGGAGGCCGCGATCAGCTTATTCACAGAACACGTACAATCAGTCCTGAACGATTGTTCAAGGGAAGTTCCGGCGGATGATCACCGCTGGAAACTCCCGGATGATGTGCGTGATCTTGTGACTGAGAAGAACGCGGCCGTCCGTGCCTACAGCTCTTTTCCCTGCGCCGCTAACAAGGCTTTCATGCGCCGCTTACAACGCAAAGTAAGCGGATGCATCAAAAAGCTGCGTGAGGAGCGCTGGGACAAGATGCTCGGTGAACTCGAACCGACCCATACGGCTTTCTGGGACTTGCAGAGGAAACTTCGTTCCACTGAAGTCGCCGCTATGCCCCCTCTCATTCGTTCTGACAACACCGTCGCTTTTGAGGACGACGACAAAGCCGAGTGCCTAGCCGACAGCCTAGAGGCCCAATGCTCCCCCAGTACCCTGCCAGTAGACATAGCTCACCTCACAAAGGTGGATGCTGAAGTTGAACGCAGGACCTCTCAACCGCCCGTTGAAGACCCTGATGATCCCATTCCCCCAGTCACTCCAGACGAGGTAGAGGACATCATAAAAGGTCTCAAATCTAGAAAAGCCCCTGGCTCTGATGGAATCACCAATAGGGTGTTCAAACTTTTCTCCCCCGCTCTTATAGTGTTATTGACCGCTATCTTCAATAGCGCCTTAACTAACAACATCTTCCCACAATCGTGGAAACAGGCTACCGTTATTGGTATTCCCAAACCGGGCAAGCCTAAATTCTCCCCGAGTAGTTACCGCCCCATTAGTCTCCTCAATGTCATAGGCAAAATCTACGAGAGGCTTATTTATAAGCGTCTCAAAGACTACGCCGAGGCAAAGAGTTTAATTCCAAAGCAGCAGTTTGGATTTAGATCCCAACACTCTTGTGTCCAACAAGTGCATCGCATTGTCGAGCACATCAGCGCCCGCTTTCAGCGAGGCCTGATGACCGGTGCCTTGTTCTTTGATATCGCGAAAGCATTTGACAAGGTCTGGCACAACGGGCTGATATACAAGTTATACCAGCTCGGTGTGCCCGATCGTCTCGTGCTCATCCTTCGTGACTTTCTGTCAAACCGCACATTTCGATACCGTATCGATGGTGCACTCTCAGCCCCTCATCCGATCCGCGCCGGTGTCCCTCAGGGATCGGTGATCTCCCCACTAGCATTCACGCTGTACACCAGCGACATCCCCAAGAGTGCAGCGTCCGAGCTAGCACTCTTCGCCGACGACACGGCCATTTTTTACTCCGGTAGAACTCCCGCTAGTATTACTCGCATTCTCCAGAAGTCCGCAAACGCCTTAGGCGATTGGTTCCGGAAATGGAGAATCGAGGTCAACCCCGACAAGAGCCAGGCGGTACTTTTCTCAAGCCCCCGTCAACTCTTCCCCGATACCCCCAGTCCGATCACCATGCTTGGCAAGCCGATCCCTTGGGCGAAGCGAGCCAAGTACTTGGGTGTTATCCTAGACCGACGTCTTAACTTTAGTGAGCACATAAAGACGGTGCGTTCGCGTGCCGCCTTTGCTCTCGGTAGGCTTCACTACATTCTGAACGCACGTAGCAAATTGTCACTAAAGTGCAAATTGCGTATTTACACCGCGTGCATCAGGCCTATCAGGACTTTCGCATGTCCCGTTTTTGCGCACACCAAACCCTACCATCTTCATAAGATGCAGACCCCCAGAATAGGTTCTTGCGAAAGGCCACAGGTGCCCCACCTTACGTTAGGAATGAGCAACTCCATGTTGATCTCAAAATCCCCACCATGATGCAGTACATGAAACGTCTGACCAAGGGCTTTTTCGATTCAGCCGAAAAACACCCTAATCCGCTGATCTCCTCAGCAGCCAGTTATGCCCCCTCTCAGACTTACCCTTGTCACTCCCGATGACCCCATCACCCTTTATCAAGAGAGCTGTAGGGAAACGAGTACACTACGTAGGTACAAATACAAAAACCGATTTAAACCGCGAATCCGGTCCCGCCGGCGTGGACCCCCGCGACCCCCCAGTAACATCACTGCCCGACCCCAGCCCGACATGCTCGATGAGCCAATTAATGATCCGACCCAGCCTGTTGTTGTCCCTTGCTGCCCTCTTGCCAATGACCCAGGGGGTGCCCTTAGTGACGGTTCATTTAATGTGTAATTCCTGTTAGTTTGTAAGCCCTGGCTGGGGGCCTTAAAGTAATTTTTGGCCACCACAGGATTGTCCGGTTAAGCAGTCAAGCAACTGTCTAGAGTTGCAACTGCGAGTGGTCCCTCCTAAAAAAAAAAAAAAAAAAAAAAAAAAAAAAAAAAACCTGCAGGGTAGCCCCGTACGGTAGCGGCGCTGGCGCGCCTGTACACGGCTATACTGCGCACTGGGACGTTCCCCTCCTCGTGGAAGAAGGAAGGGCGCGTCATCATGCTGCCTAAGGCGGGGAAAAACATACTGAAGCCGGAGAGCTATCGGCCTGTAACGCTGCTGCCCACCACCTCCAAGGTGTTCGAAAAACTCCTGTTGCTGCATCTCCAGCCGCACATCGACCCGCGGCCCGAACAGTTTGGGTTTAGGTCGGAACACAGCACGACGCTCCAGCTGCCGAGGGTGCTGCACCATATGGCGCAAGCCGTTAACAAGAAGGAGTATGCGGTCGCGGTACTCCTCGACATGGAGAAGGCCTTCGACCGCGTTTGGCACGAGGGCCTCATTTTCAAGTTGGCCACGTCCGACGCGCCTCGCCGCGTTGTAAAGGTGGTCCAGTCTTTTCTCACAGATAGAAGCTTCCGCGTGGTGGTCGAGGGAGCGCTCTCCAGTGCCCGCCCGGTGCTGGCTGGAGTGCCCCAAGGTAGTTGCGTGTCGCCAGCGTGTTACTCACGTTACACCGACGACATTCCCACGACGCCAGAGGCGATGCTCGCGCTGTACGCCGACGACGCCGCGTACATTACTACATCGCTTAACGCGAAGTACGCGGCGGTCAAGATGCAGCGCGCGCTAGACCTACTGCCGGACTGGCTGTCCAAGTGGCGGCTGTCGGTTAACGTGGGTAAGACGCAGGCGATGGTCATTGGACTAGTGCCCCTCCCACCATCTCTGACTCTTCAAGGCGCCGACGTCAAGTGGTCGCCCCGGGTGAAGTACCTGGGGGTCACCATCGACCGTCGGCTCACCATGGGCCATCATGTCCGCCAGGTCGCGGCTCGGGCTGGGGTAGCCCGCCACCAGCTCCGTCCGGTGCTCTCGTCCCGACTGCCGGTGCGCGTCAAGTTGTGCGTGTATAAAACTTATATACGTCCGATTCTGACGTACGCCGCCCCCGCATGGTACGTCTTCACATGCGAGGGTCACAAGAAGCTCCTCCGCACGCAGCAAAATCTTGCGCTGCGGACTATCGTCGATGCCCCTCGCTTCGTGAGGAATGACGTCATCGTGCGGGACCTCGGGTTCGAGAGCCTGGACGCCTTCATCCGGCGCCTTGCGACGGGAATGTTCGCGCGTGCCGACGCATCTGCTTGGCCCCACGTCAAGCACATTGCGCCCTGGCATGCGCGCCCCCCTGACGCGAGGCGCCCCCTCCTCCGCGACCTGGTAGCGGAGGATGACCCACCACCACCGGACTTGACGCCTGGGTAAGCTGTTTTTCCAGGATACACACAGCTTACCTACACATGAATGACTCCACACACACAACACACACCCAGTTGCGCGACCTGTGCTAAGTTAATATAGGCAGGCCGCGTAGCTACGACCATACATGCATCCCTACACAGGCACGTTAACACACGCGTAGGATCGCGGTGCGGGCTCGCGAACCACGCTTGCACTGGGCGGTGTTCACACAACACATTACCGCCCATACACACATTACGGTTCCTCGTCCGTAACGTAACCGGCTAGCTCTGGAAGCGGGGCGGGCGGGAACCATTACATCCTCCGTAGGTGCGTCGGAGTCGGCACCTCTGTCGCTGGTCGTCCCCCGCCGGGCCTCCTTCGGGTCTCACCTGGCGGGGACAGACCGCCGAGGTGTCGTGAAGAAAGCAGCGCTGTATGGACAGCGCTGCAGGCGCGCCTACGGTATACTTCATTGCAATCTTTCACAGGCATGCGACACTTGCCGCATGCCACAAAGCCTCGCCTATAGGCAAAACAATGATGGGCCTGTCGCAACAGGTCACAGTATGGCTTCCGCGGCCAGGGGGCATAGCCCCGACGCCGCCCGCCCCGCCCCCTGACGGGGGCGCAGCGACATCCTCGGACCTCCAGGGTAGCCCGCGAAATTCAAATTTTCTTACGTTTTTGCCAAATTGCAGGCCAGTGCTAGGTTGTATGTTGATTAAAATATTGGACGCGATTGTAAGACGTATGTAGTTACAGAATTATAATCATCAAAACCATCAATACAACCCTCCAAGTTCATAAAGGTCGAGAAACGATTTTTTCAAGGTCAAAGTCATTGCTAGACCTTTATGAACTTGGAGGGTTGTATTGATGGTCCATTATTTTAATCAACATACAACCTTGCACTGGCTTGCAATTTGCCAAAAACGTAAGAAAATTTGAATTTCGCGGGCTGGTCGAAGCATTCACCTTAAGAATATTTTTTTTTGTGTGAATTGATTCATGGAAATATATACTAATAAGTACTAAGTGTACTAAAGCAGTATTATTTCTCGCCTAACGGAGCCCATACTTTGTTCACGGTCCTTCGAACTGGATTTGGCTGGGCGTGTTTATTGGTAATCACCGGTGGTGGTAGTGGTTACTACCCGTTTCGTCGCTACTGGCAGTGGATCGCTGTCCAGATCATCCCTACAGCAAGGCGGCTGGAGAGGCGTCAAGGCAGTGGTGGAGCCGGGTGGCAACATCCGGAGGAGCGGTGAACTCGGGAGGTGATAAGCAGGTTGCGGAGCGCCAGAGGGCGCCACTGGTAGCAGGCGCGTGTCGTCGAAGAAAATCAGTGAAGTGAGTGCGGTGTTCAATTGTGAGTACATTTTCGCCCTTATTTACTAGAAGAAATAAAGTTGAAAATTTGAGAAGTGCATGCAAATTTGAACTTTAAAGTAAAGACTAGTGGAACTTAGAAAAATTCAAGAATCTTTCAAGATAGTGACAGTTAACTTAGAAGAATTTAGTTAGTTTGGACTTGTAATAGTTTTAAGTAATAGTTGGTTGAGACGGGGAATCCATGCCCGATTTTTACTAGAAATACTTGCAAAAAGACTTGTAAAATTTTACTCAATTTGTGTTTTAACTTGTAAATTTGTTGGAAAAAAGACTGCTAATTTTTCTGTTTAGCTTTGTTTAAATTTTGTTGTGGTATTGTGAGACGATTTTGTTTGTGGTTTTTTTAACTCAATTACGGAGTTTGACAAACAATTTAAAATGGAAGCGTTTAATGATTTACAGGAGGATATTAGAGCGAAAATGCTGAAAGTTAAGACTAATTTTAAAAAGTCTTTGGAGATTTATGTTAGAGGCAGCGGAATAAAACTCCTTTAAGTAATTCAGACTAGCGATATACTTGTTTTAACAACAGTAATTATGAACAATTTAGCAGCAAATAGGTTGGAGCAGAACAAACCTCCTAGTGCCCTAGTGACAGTTAGTGTTGTAACCCATAGCTAAAAATCTAGTGATGTGACAAGGCGGATAACCGCCACACCACCCCCCTACGGAGTAAGACAAATTACAAAAAATCTTAACTAACATCATAGTCATCAAAAGTCTTAAATCGCACACATCTCCCAGTCCTGGTAGTGTACGAGGGTTTATTTGACGAAAAACTAGTAGGTTGAGCTAATGGCTGAGGTGGTGGTTGCTGCTGGACAGGAACTGGAGCTGCAGGCAGTTGTTGAGCAGGTGGCAACACTTGATTAGACGGCTGCGGCTCGGTCTCGATGAAAGCTGGCTTGACACGATCCATGCTGACAACCATAGTCCTGCCCCGGGCGTTGATGGTACCTAAGCGTTTTTCCATCGTCCGAGCGCTCGAACACCTGGTAAGGACCTGGGTATGGGGGCTGTAGAGGACGACGCACAGTGTCATCGCGAAGAAAGACATACGACGCAGAAGAGAGATCTTTGAAAACGAAAGAGGCTGGTTCAGAATGGCGCGATGCAGGAGTTGGTCGCACAGACGACATAATGCGTCGTAGTTGTACAACAAAGTCTGCAGGATTTTCTAACGCACTGTGAGAATCAGCAGATGAAACTAACAACTCTCCAGGGAGTCGCAAAGGCTCTCCATAGAGCATTTCAGCAGCAGAGGCTTTTAGGTCCTCTTTGTACGCGGTTCGCATACCTAAAAGTACCATGGGAAGTGCCCGAACCCAAGCGTCATTATGGCGCATAAGTGCAGCTTTGAGCTGTCTATGCACCCGCTCGATCATCCCATTTGCAGCAGGATGGTAGGACGTAGTCCTAATGCGTTTGGTTCCACAAAGTTGTGTGAGACGGCGAAATAGGTCGGATTCGAATTGGGTACCTTGGTCAGTTGTAATGGCCAGAGGTACGCCAAAACTAGAGAACCACTCGCGAACCAAAGTTTCCGCAACCTCTTCGGCGGTTATACCACGCATGGGCCAAACTTCGGGCCACCTACTCACTCTGTCAATGGCTGTCAGGCAATAACGGTAATCATCGCAAGGGGGCAATGGACCCACAATATCAATGTGGACATGAGCAAACCTGCCAGATAGAAGTGAAAAATTACCCAATGGTGCGGAGTTGTGACGTGTCACCTTAGCACGTTGACAGGATTGGCAAACGCGAGCCCATTGTTTGCAGTCTTTATTGACTGACGGCCACACATATCTGTCTGTAACAAGACGTGTAGTAGCACGTGTGCCAGGGTGACTCAAGTTGTGAAGCTTGTCAAACACCGCACGACGAAATGGAGGGGTCAGATAGGGTCTAGGCTTGCCGGTGGAAACGTCGCAGGTGACCGAAATGTCGGTACCCGGAATGATGATCGGAGTCAACTGAAGACATGAGCCGTTAGTACGCAAGTCAGCGAGCTCTTGGTCCGACTCCTGCGATCTGGCAAGTGCCTCAAAATCTTGGTCTAGTGAAATAGCTTCGACGCGTGACATCGCGTCGGCGACGACATTGTGCTCACCTTTGATATATCGGATATCTGTCGTAAATTGACTGATGAACGAGAGTTGGTTTAACTGAGGTGGAGGTAGTTTTTCCCGGCGTTGTACGAAAGCGTACAACAGCGGCTTGTGGTCTGTGAAAATTGTCACATGCTGCACCTCGAGTATATGGCGAAAATGCTGTACGCTTTCGTACACCGCCAGTAACTCACGGTAGTAGGCAGGCCACTCAGCTTGTCGCGGAGTCAGCTTTTTGCTGAAAAACGCGAGAGGTCGCCAGATACCCTCTACCTGCTGTTGCAGACAGGAACCAATATGCACACTCGATGCATCAGTAAACAGTCCAAGGGGTGCGTTGTAGGCGGGATGCTGTAACAAGGTGGCGTTAGAAAGGCTGGTTTTACAGGCTTCGAAATGCTCTATTAGCTCTGGTGTCCATTAAAATGGTTTAGCACCTTTGCCATTAGTGGCGACGACAGCATCAATGAGAGGAGCTTGAAATTTTGCAGCCTGAGGAACAAAACGCCTATAATAATTAAGCATTCCGAGAAAACGACGCACTCCTTGAACGGTTTTCGGGGGAGAAAAATCCAAGAGGGCTTGGATGCGGTTCTATGGTAGTCGAGTACCTTCAGGGCTAATGTAATAGCCTAAGAATACGAGCTCTTTAGCACCGAAAACGCACTTCGATGGGTTAATCACCACGCCGTAGTCCTGAAGGCGCTGAAACAGTATTCGCAAGTGTTCCTTGTGGAGAGCCTCATCCTTAGAAAAGACGAGGATGTCATCCACGTAGGGAAAACAGAAATCGAGACCCCGAGTGACCTCATCGATGAATCTCTGGAAGGTCTGGCCAGCGTTCCTTAGACCAAAAGTCATGAAAGGAAATTCGAAGAGGCCAAACGGGGTAACGATAGCCGTTTTTGGAATGTCATCTCTTGCCACTGGAATTTGGTGATATGCTTTCACCAAGTCCAGGGTGCTGAATATCGTCGCTCCATTAAGACTGTTGACAAAATCGTTGATATGTCTAACGGGGTACCGGTCCGGAACTGTCCTGGCGTTCAGACTGCGATAGTCGCCACAGGGACGCCAGGTGTCGTCCTTTTTCAAGGTCATGTGAAGAGGAGATGACCAAGCACTCTGCGAAGGACGTGCGGTACCGGAGCGGACCATCTCCTCAAATTCCTTTTTGGCAGATGCCAACTTCTGAGGAGCGAGGCGACGAGGTCTACAAGAGATAGGGGGACCGTCCGTGGTTTTAATGTAATGCACGGTATTGTGCTTAATAATTCTCGGAAGATCAGGAGGTTTGGTAATTTCCGGGAATTCTGAAAGCAGTAGTGAAAATGCGGATTTTTCTGCAACAACGGCCTTCACGCTGGATTGTTCGGAAATAGCAGCAGTGCAGAATGCCGATAAACCAGTAGTCCCATCGACTAGTCGTTTGGTGCGGCAATCGGGCAGCAAGTGGTAATACGCTAAAAAATCCGCGCCAATAATAGCGCTGTTGACGTCGGCGACAACGAAACGCCAAACGAAACTGCGGCGCAGACCGAAATTCGACGTCATATTGACAGTGCCGTAGGTCTTAATGCTACTTCCATCAGCGGCACTGAGCTCATAGTCAGAGCGTTTCCTCTGAACAGGGAGCCAGCGATGAGGAAAACAGCATAGGTCAGACCCGGTATCTATAAGAAACTGGCGTTTAGAACTTTTGTCGGTGACGAATAGTCGGCGGCCGTGATAAATGATAAATGATAAATGATGTTTATTTTGCAAGTAGGTTTTTACAAACACTTTTACACGTCATTTTTTAAAACTAGATGGGGCCGGTGTTTCGTACCTGACTACTCTGAGAAGAAACAGCCGAAACAAACTCAGAGGTCATAGTCTCTTTTAAAGTCCAGACAATCTTGCTCAATTCACATGAGGACTATGCAGATTAGTGTCTGAAATGGTCTTTTGAAGAAAGAACCATACAGTTTTGAGTGGACCTGTCCAGTCAGTGCAAGCATTTGTCAGTTAATGTGTAGCTCGACTTATAACCCAAGGAGCTCAACGAAACGACGAACAATACCAAAGAAAGGACATTTGGGTAGGTCGCTTAGAGTACTCAAACTGTCAGACAGTTGTGGGAAAAAATAAACAAAAAATATAAATGTGACCCACATGGTCCCCACATTCACAATAATCATATAAAATTCATAACAAGTTCTATTAAAAAAAAAAATGTAAATAAAAATCACAAAAATCATTAAAAGGCACAATGATAAAAAAAAAAAACTAAAATACTTAACAAAATAAGTATCCATGTCAAATCAATAAATGTCAAATAAAAAAATAATAAAATACATGTCAAGACATTACATGTCAGAGTGTATAAAAAATAATAAAATACATGTCAAAACATTAAATGTCAGAGTGTATAAAAAAAGGAAAAGAAAAAATAAAAAAAGGAAAAGAAAGGAATAAATAATAAACAAGCGAAGTCCGAAGCTTCGACATTCACAGAGCAAATTTCATTGGAGCAGCTTAATCCCAAGCCTTTTTATCTTCGAGATAGTGATTAACATGATAGTAGGCTCTCAGGCACAGCTTCCGTTTTATAAACGATTTGAATTTAATTAGGCTTAGTGCTTGAATTTGGCTCGGAAGTTTATTGTAAAAACGTATACATTGGCATCTGAACGTACCCCCTATTTTTTTGAGCCTCGTTGCAGGAACAACAAATTTGTGTTTGTTCCTCGTATTTATGTTGTGGATATCACTGTATTTTTTAAACAAATTAATATTTTTGTGTGCGTACAAAAGGTTTTCATAAATAAACTGAGAAGGGACAGTAAGAACATTAATCTCTTTAAATTTTTCTCTGAGGGAGTATCTGGGACTTAATTTATAAATTGAACGAATTGCCCTTTTTTGCAAAACAAATATTGTCTGAATATCGGCGGCATTGCCCCACAAGAGAATACCGTACGACATCACGCTATGGAAATAACTAAAGTAAACTAAACGGGCTGTCTCTAAATCAGTTAACTCACGAATCCTTCTAACGGCGTATGCTGCAGAGCTAAGTTTTTTTGACAATTTGTCTATATGCGGGCCCCACTGAAGCTTGGCATCCAAAGTTATGCCTAGGAACACTGTGCTATCTTCCGGTTTCAACTCTTCATCCTTAATTAGTACAGTAGTTTCCACTTGTCTTACATGGGGTATCGTAAATTTAATACATTTCGTTTTTTTCTCATTTAGGAGTAGGTTATTAACATTAAACCAATTAACGACTTTTGCCAGGGCGCTATTAACATCATCCGTAACTAACTGCTGACGTTTGAGTTTAAATAAAAGAGAAGTGTCGTCTGCAAACAATACTATGTCATGATTATCCTTTATGAGGTGAGGCAAGTCATTTATGTAAATAAGAAACAAAAATGGACCAAGAATTGAGCCCTGTGGTACCCCCATTCTTACTACGGATCCAGGAGATCTCTTCCCGTTAACATCAACTCTCTGAATCCTATTACTCAAATATGAAATAAGAAGATCCAGAGAGGCGTTACGGATTCCGTAGTGGTGTAGTTTCCTGATTAATGTTTCATGAAGAACGCAATCGAAAGCTTTAGATAAATCGCAAAAAATGCCCAAAGCATCGCATTTGTCCTCCCAGGCATTATAAATGTGTCCTAAAAGTTCAACACCGGCATCAGTAGTTGAACGACCCCTTGTGAAACCGAACTGTTTTTTATGCAATAACTTATGTTTATTGAAAAAACTTTGCATTTGTGCCAAAATTAATTTTTCGAAAATTTTACTAAAGGTGGGTAGTACTGAAATGGGTCTATAATTAGTGGGGTCTGATGTACTACCCGATTTAAACAATGGTATTATTTTACTATATTTCATTAGATCAGGAAACTCACCACGGTCAATACAATCGTTAAATATTACAGCTAATGAAGGAGCTACAATGTTTATAATGGATTTAGCAACGTCTACAGAATGACCCCATAGATCGGCGGTCTTTTTAACATTTATGGTGTGAAAAGTTTTAATTATATCTTTACAGGTAACATATTGAAAATTAAATTCGGATTCACAGACTGAAACGTTTTCCCTTAGTAAAGACTCGGCAGCAGCAGGTGACGAGTTTAGCGATTTAGTAGTCGATACGGGAATATCCGCAAAGAAATTTTCAAAGGCTGTGGCAACTTGAGTATCTGAATTTAAAATATTATCGCCAATAGCAAGGCTGTAGTCACTATTTCGGTTGCAAGACCTTCCCGTTTCGCTATTAATAATGTTCCATGTCATTTTAACCACATTACTACTATTTTTAATTTTTGAACTCAAGTAACGTGACTTTGCTATAAAACAAACTTTTTTAAATAATTTTGAATAATTCTTAACATACAAATTAAATTCTACAGTTTTTACATAAGTCCGCTCTTCATACAGCTCATAAAGTCGTTTTCGACTCTTATGAATACCAATGGTGGCCCAGTCGTTGAAAGAAGCATTACTATTTACAGATATTGTCTTAGGGACAAATGTGTTTTCAAATTGTGTGCAATACATACTGAAAAAATCGTTATATTGTTGATTTGGATCATCATTATCTGACAAAAGTGGTAGTTTGGATAAAAGTTTAGTTTTAAAAGTTTCCAGGCGATTTTTACTTTTTGGATTAACGATGATATCCTTTTTAGTTACTTTCTTGCGTTTTAGTTACTTTGTTACGTGACTTTGGGTAGAGTCGCAATCAGTTGCCGCCGCTACTGATTGCTCTCCCGGTTTTCCGACATCCAATCGCATGGGCTAATACATTTAGCCGCCTTTGAACCAAATTTTTTATGGTACCAACAACATTTACCTGGGTGGTCTGAAGAATTCCCACGAGAAAACCTTGGTCCTGGATCTGATCCATGGTCCTGAAACCATGGTCGCTGTGATCGTCTTGTAGACAGGGCAGCAACTTGCCTAGATAAGTCTTCGACTCGGTTGAATAGGGCACTCAGTGTTACTTGGGGAGCGCCGAGAGGGGTTGAACCACCTGAAATTGTACACAAGTTAACAGTGGTCGCAGACACCTCTAATATGTTATCTGCCAATTCTGATAATTTATCCAAGCCAAGTTCAGCCTGGGCAGCAAGGATCGCTTGAACATGACTGGGAAGTCGACGTAGCCACAGCTCACGAAGGAGATTGTCGTCAGTGAGTAACGTTCCAGCTAGCGATCTTAAGTGTCGAAGGAACTGGGATGGTTTTTTATCCCCGAGCTCCTCAATGCTAAGAAGCTGCCTGACTCGCTGTTCTTTGGAAGCGGATACTCGCTTGATAATGGTCTCTTTCAGCAACTGGTATTTACCGTCTTTGGGAGGATTAGTTACAATATCTTCAACCTCTGTACCAAGTTTGCTGTCAATTTGGCTTAATAAATGACAGTACATAGTTGTGTCTGATGTTATGCCTGCTAAGTGAAACTGAGCTTCTACATGTCCGAACCATACTGCAGGGGCATGTGACCAGAACGGTGGCAGTTTTACACTAACTTTACATACCTGCGCTGGGGCTGGTTCTAGCTTTTGGTTGTGGCCGCTGTTTGTGTCAGCAAGTCTTTCCTGCATGGCAGCATTCTCAGTCTTTAGCTTAGCCAGCTCAGCTTGTAGCTCTTCCATGATTGTAAATATTATGCACAAAAATGTTGAGATAAAAAGAATTAAATATAAAGGCGATTGGTCTTTATCAGAGGATGCCATTCTAATCGTGCGTGGGTTTGCGGGCAAGGAGGATCAAGTAATTAAAAGTCTTTGTATAATCACAAGTTAGTATTAATCAAACTGTTGTTTCACTGATACGACATTCCACCGGGCACGTGGGGTACTAATACACCGCTATATAGTTCGACTATTACAAGTTATTCAGTCACCACCAACAATAATTCACAAATTCACAATTAGAGGAATACCACCAATCAATCTCGGCTCCACGATCGATTCATCTGACATGCCTGTCAATAGTTCCCGCTCCCCAGTACCCGGTGTTACGTCAAATTGACAGCTGCCATACTCGTACGGAAATCAAGTGAAAGAAGCGTCGTCGAACCAATTCTTTCGACGCGCCGTCACGGCCAGCCTGACTATAGCACGTCCTCGTGCTCTCTCTCATGCTGATATTGCACATCTGAAACGCCAGAGGAAATAGTATTCCATTAGGTTCAGCTCGTCCATTCCTGACAAGCGGAAGTGTTAGTTATCATTTATGAATGCTCTACTTATCAATGCATTGCTGTTTTGCGCTGTTCGCACATACCGATTAATCGCACAGCCTTGTCAACTTTGTCCCATCGCCTAGCGACTATTCCATTCGCGCCGCGTAGACCGGGCATCCGAGGCCCCTTCGACTAGCTCTTGACTCCTTGTTGTAAGAACCACTTACCAACAGATACTCAAAACGCGTCGTAGGCTAGGCACACCAGGCCCATTCGCCCGACCACCAACTTACCATGCGGTGTGGACCGAGCGTACTAGGCTCTTACGACCAACCACCAACTTACCATGCGGTGAGGACTGGGCGTACTAGGCCCTTACGACCTACCACCAACTTCCCACGTGGTGTGAACCGGGCGTTCTCGGCCCTGACGAACAACCACCAACTTACCACGTGGTGTGAACCGGGCGTTCTCGGCCCTGACGAACAACCACCAACTTACCACGTGGTGTGAACCGGGCGTTCTCGGCCCTGACGAACAACCACCTTCACCCCTTTGTGGCGTGGTTCGGGCGTACTCGGCCCTTTCGACCAGCCATCTACTGATCACGCTGCATAAACCGGGAGTTCCAGGCTCCTTCCAATAACCACTCACTTACAAAACGGTTTGGACCGGGCGTCTCAAGCCCCTACGGCCATGCTAAACCAATCCTGCTATATTAACAATGTATGTTAAGAAACTTTTAAATATTCACAACGTACTTCCATTTTCGTGTACGTCCGCTTCATGAATGACTGAATGTGATTCATTATCCGTAGCTGTAAGAGTATCTGAACCGGCAGTTAGGGTGCCCTCGCTGGAGTTCGAGAGAGTATCGCTGTCGCTATCAACGGGTGTTATTTCGTCAATTTGTTCCGAATCACGCGCCGTCTCGGTTTCATCACCATCAATCATATTCGATGCTATCTCTACTAATCCTTCAAAACCTCTGGGTACTAGACGCAAGTTTTCATGGGAATATTTGTAAATGCGGTTTTTGCCATTCATGGATCTCAATTCGTAGCGATCATTATCAAGCACGCGAGTAATAACAAACGGTCCTCGGAATTTGCGCGATAATTTCGTCTGGTTACGTTCGCTACACTTAACAAAAACGTAATCGCCTTGCAAAAAGGGTCGGACTTCAGCTCTGCCGCGATTGAAACGTTGCGTATCGGCTACTGCAGCCGCTTTAATACCGCGGCAAGCGTCGTTTCGTATTGATTCTAAATTCGCGCGGGTGGGGGTATTCAAATCGGATGATATTTTAGAGATACCTAACGACTGAGCTTTGATACCGAACATAAGTTCAGTGGGTGTGCATCCCGTTATCCTGGACCGAGTGCTATTAAGAGCGAGCTGAACATCGTCAAGTTCATCCCGCCAAACTTTGTTTGAATCATTTTCGATCACCGTTAGTAGGCTCTTAAGTGTACGCATTACACGTTCGACCTGTCCGTTAGCCCTCGATGAACCCGTAGCGACCAAATGTAAGTCAATGTTATGTTCGAGGCAGTACTTTCTGAAGTCGGCACTAATGTAACATCTGCCCTGATCAGCGATGACTCTTCGCGGTGCTCCAAATAGAGATACAGCTCTTTTGAGGGCTTTTACTGCGCAAATAGCGTCCAATGATTGAGTGTATTCTAGTAAAACGTATTTAGTAAACGCATCAATAATTACAGAAGCATATTCTTTCCTGTCACTTTTACCGCTTAGTTTTCCCGTAAGGTCGATGTGAATTGTATGCCACGGTACAGCAATTTTTGGGATGGAATGCAATCTCACTTGCTGGGCACCTGAAGGCCCCTTCGAAGCTTTACATACAATACACGATTCAACGAACCTACGGACGTTCTTTGCCATTTCCGGAAACCAATATTGTTCATAGATTTTGTCGAGAGTTTTCTCATATCCTAAGTGTTTAATTTCAGTGTGGATGTGATTGATAAGTGTCCAAATAAGAGACCTAGGTACAATTGGTAACCACGAACTGATTTTATTACGCTCTACTTTCCTATACAGAATACCGTCACGTACATCGTAGGTATGAGCGACAGCTTCGGGTATCTCGTTATTTAAGTGCTTGCTAACCATTCCTTGTATCTCGGTGTCCCGCTTCTGCTCTACTTGAAGCCAGCTGTCATGAAGCTCAACGAAGTTAACAATTTTACGGGACCGGGATGACTCCGCATCAGTACTTACAGTATCACAGACGATAGTAGGCATCGTACTTGCAGGTAAAGGGTTTCGTGACAAGTAATCGGCGTGTTCCATGCGGCGTCCTTCCTTATAAACTATGTCGAAATCATATGCCTGGAGATACGCCCACCAGCGGTGGACACGCGGAGAAAGGTCAGTTTTTGCTTTAGAAGCTTTTAGGGAATTGCAGTCGGTATAAACAGTAAAATGCTGACCGTAAAGGTAATGCCGGAAGTTCTCCACCGCGCGCACCACCGCTAATGTCTCCAATTCATACGAGTGATACCTGGATTCGGTTTCAGTAGTGCGACGACTAAAATAGGCTACAACGTGC
The DNA here is from genome assembly GCA_905147715.2 of Xestia xanthographa. Taxonomy (NCBI): domain Eukaryota; kingdom Metazoa; phylum Arthropoda; class Insecta; order Lepidoptera; family Noctuidae; genus Xestia; species Xestia xanthographa. The sequence continues at coordinate 29,510,976 of LR990661.1, forward strand.
GGTACATTATTATTCTTTTGGATTAATATAGCCCCATATCCATTTGAACTAGCGTCCGTATGGAGTTCTATGGGGACATGGGGGTCAAATATTGTGAGAACTGGTTTTGATGTGAGAATATGTACAATTTTCTTGTGAACGTCGCTGTGTTCATCAGTCCAAACAATGGGGCCCTTCAGCTTAGTAAGAGGATATAGTGGACTAGCCAAAGTAGCAAAATTTGAAATGAACCTTCTAAAGTAAGAAGCTAAGCCGAGAAACTGTCTCACCTGCGTTGCCGTTTTGGGAGTTGGTGCCTCTTTGAGCGCTTGGATCTTGCGAGGATTAGGCCTTACCTCACCTGCCCTAATGACGTAGCCTAAATAGTCAATCTCACATTTCATAAATTTGCACTTACGTACATTAAAGGAAAATCCTGCTTCACAAAGCGCTGCGAGGACGCTGTCGAGACGGTGTAAACCCTCACTGATATCTGATGAAAAACAAAGTACATCGTCCATGTATGCTAGAGCGACAGAATCCTTCAACGATTTTAGCGCTTTGTTAATGCATCGTTGGTAGACAGATGCTGCATTCCGTAAACCAAACGGCATGGCCAAATATTCGTACTGGCCGTCCGGTGTAACGAAAGCAGTACGCTCAACAGAATCAGGCGCTACGTTTATTTGATGGTACCCTGATGCCATATCTAACGAAGAAAAGAAATGGGCACCACTCAGGCGATCTACCTGTTCGTCGATTCTTGGAAGGGGATAGTGTTCAGGGCGCGTATTAGAGTTCAGTTCTCTATAATCAACGCACATCCTGTCGGAGCCATCCTTTTTCTTAACCAGCAGGATGGGACTCGCAAAGGGTGATGAGCTTTCGCGAATTATACCAGCTTCCAGAAGAGTCTGTACTTTACCTTTGACAATATCTTTTTCGGCAGGTGACAACCGATATGGACGCCTCTGAACAGTCTTGCATGGGTCTATAAGATCAATTTTCAACTTACCTGTAGTTACGCGACGAGTAGGAACGCCATCTATGAAGAACTTACCATACTTCTGTAATACAGCCACTAGTGCATCATAATCTTTACCTTCAAGATCGGTTTCCACATTGTCAAGGTCGAAATCATCTACTGTTTGGCATACCTGAATATCTTTACGTAAAGAGAATTTAATACAATTGCTATTAATTTCAACATGAACACCCTGTTCTAGGACATCTCTGCCTACAATTATTGAATCAGTTATAATATCATCTGGTATAATATGAAATAGTATTGTAAGAGGTATATCTTGGATTTGAACCGAACTTAGAACCTGTGTTGTGCATTTAATGTCCTCACCACCAATTCCCGTTAAATAGACAGAATCATTGCGTATAGTACCAAGGAGTTTATTAACTATGCTATTTTTTACTAATGAGCAAGAAGAACCACTATCAAATAGGAACAAAATGACCTCACCAGTTGATGTTGACAGGGTACCTCTTGTCATCTGATGGTTGCAAAGCTGAACTTCCTTCCGGGTTGTATATTGTTCAGATCCAGACTTTTTTTCTGGGCAGCTCGTGCTAATGTGTCCGGGTTTCCCACAGACAAAGCAGGTTACAGACTTTTCTTTTTCAGTTGATCTTGGCTTGGTTTCTGCATTGCGTTTCTTGCGACACTCTTCTTGCTTGTGACCTTTATTTCCACAGTAATGACAAGTTCCACTGAACCGTGTGTCATTGAATCGAGGCTTTTTGTTAAAATCATTAGTTTTGGTTTCAGAAGTGTCATGGTCCTCGCTGCGTCTCTTCAAGGAGATTCTACTTAAGACTCGGAAGAGCTGTGCTCTAGTAGAAATTGTATGTGAATTTAATTCTCTTCGTATAAAATTATCCCGCAGACAAAGTACAGAAATTATTAAACCCGTGGTGACTTCTTCATTAAAATCGACATTTGGTATTCGGTCAATGAGACCCCATAGTCGCATGGCAGCTTCACATGCTGTTTCTTTATTCCCCAACTGAAATCTTAAGATTTCATCAAAGTAATCTTGCATTAACATGGGACGTCCAAACTTGGCGAGTAGAACTTCCTTTATTTTTGGCCATGTTATTTCTGACACTTGAAGTTTAGTTAAGCAAGAGGCAGCTCTTCCCTTCAGAGAATCCATTAGGGCAAGTAACAGTTCAGGCCCACACAAATTTCTACTATTAACAATTATTTCCGTCATCCTGCACCAACCTTCAATATCTGCTTCAGAATCATCGGGATCAAACCTTATCAGTTTCATAGAAGAGTGACTAGCCGGTGCTGTTTGTGTCACAGTCAACAGGCGCGATAAAAGAGTCTCCATGTTCCCAAGTAAATTGCCAGTGTTCCCTTCCTTGGTAACTTCACATAACGTGGGTTGTTCTATAGGAATCTCACTAGCCTCCTCTGCATCTAGCCCTCTGCATCCCACTTCTGATAAAGGCGATTGGTCTTTATCAGAGGATGCCATTCTAATCGTGCGTGGGTTTGCGGGCAAGGAGGATCAAGTAATTAAAAGTCTTTGTATAATCACAAGTTAGTATTAATCAAACTGTTGTTTCACTGATACGACATTCCACCGGGCACGTGGGGTACTAATACACCGCTATATAGTTCGACTATTACAAGTTATTCAGTCACCACCAACAATAATTCACAAATTCACAATTAGAGGAATACCACCAATCAATCTCGGCTCCACGATCGATTCATCTGACATGCCTGTCAATAGTTCCCGCTCCCCAGTACCCGGTGTTACGTCAAATTGACAGCTGCCATACTCGTACGGAAATCAAGTGAAAGAAGCGTCGTCGAACCAATTCTTTCGACGCGCCGTCAAATATTAATTTTGAATATCAACCAGACTGGGAAATTTAAAAAAAAAACATACACCTATACTTAATTAAAATGGTCCAAACTTAATCCTAAAGTTAATAAGTTACAAGCAAAACACATGGTAACATTATTTAGTCCAAAATGCACGGACAAATTATTTTGTATTATTTGCTGCGAAACTGTCCTTTAGTTGAACCGTAACCCTTAGCTTAAGCAAGTAAATGTCCGGGAAAATGCGGTAACAATAGTCAAAACACACCACACAATGTTAGTTCTTCACAGGAAAATATTAAAAATCACCAGAGACAACAGTTCGTATCGACCTTCGTAAATGCCAGTTTAAGTGTCACTAAGGCTGAGTACGATCTGCCGTGAAGCCAAATCCGAAACGTGCGCAGATATAAACATGCTTCGTAAACGCACGAAAGATGTCAGCAGAAAGCGTCAAAATATTGAAAATAGTATGAGATCATGCACAATGGCGTCACTAGATGGCGTTGCATACCTCTCGTCAACAATAGGGTTTGCTATGTTTCAGAGTAAAAGATCGGAAGTGGCAACACTGCCCGACTGACATGTAAAATTTTTGTTCCGTGTTTTAAATTAAATTTAATCAGTAATTATGATAAATTAAGGTGTAATTGTTTGTTCATACGTATCATAAATGCGTAAATACTCAGGAAAATTGTTATCCTGATAATTAATGAAGTTTTCGGCACTACAACGGTACCGGTAACCTAAAATAAAAAACAGCTGACGTTCTAACTACGGACAATAAACGGATAATTCAGGGGAAGTATTGTTTACTTTTCATTTAATAACAGCACACAAACATCTCTTTAGGTCTATAATACAATTAATGCCCATTTCTGGTATAATTTCTAACTGATTTATTACTCTGTACTGGTTGTAAATCTCTTTGTTGACAACTGGTCAAACAACAAAACAGTAATTCCACAACTCTGATTTTTTTTTTATTCAAATCAATCTTTCAATGCAAATGATTAGATATATCGTTTAAGATAATTTATTGTGCATTATTGTCTTGCATTAATATCTTATTATTTTTTACTTTTTTATGCAACATACCCACTTATGAAAAAGTAAATCCCTAAGACAATAGAACCATTGAAACTGAATTTTTATTCAATTAGTTACATTGAATTAGATAATCTTTTAAAGCTAATATAGCAGCCTACCTCGTTTCATTTCATAACTTAATTTTTTTCTTTCCCTTTCATCGCTAACTTCCCTTTGTCTATTCTATTAGTTCACACCGTTTCTTTACTTCTAATTTTCAGAAACCAATCCTGAAACTATGCCTGTGATGACCCGTAGGGCTACTGCTCAGGATTTGGAGCTAAAATTAAGAACGGCCCTCCAAGAACTCAAAGAATCCAACCTCCAAGTCCATCAACTGTTACAGGAGAGAGAGGAGAGTGAGGTGGAAATCGATAAGGTTAATGGCAAAAACTCCAGCTTAAAACGGGAGCTAGTAGACCTACATCAGCAATACTTGGACGTTGTTGATGAACGGGATCAACTGAAGGTGGTCACGGATGGTATCCATAATTGTAGTAACTTGTATGAGGAGGCTTTGTTTAAAATTAGGGACCTAGAAGATGAGTTGATTCATGCCAATAATTGTATAGTTAAGTTACAGAAACAAAAAGAATGTACTCAGGTTAAAGAAACAAATCTCTTATATAATGAATTATTCAAAAGTAATAGTAACCCCCCCTCCTTAGTGACTATTGATCTAACTGAAGATTCCTTATTAAAACAGAATTTTATAGTTAGCAATAGGAAAATTAAAAAATATGCAAAATTAAACAGAATAATTAAAAAATGTAATCAATTTAGGAAACAACAGAAACGCTTTTCCAAATTTATTCCACTGAGGAAAGAGCGTGTTGATTTAGTTAATAAGTTAAATAATTATCAAATAAAATTAGAGGACAGTATAAAAATTTATGAAATTGATACTCAGCATTTACAGTCTGAAATACAGGTACTTCAGGACTCACTAAGTTCCCTTTCTAGTAGGTATAAGATTTCTCAAAACCAAATTAGGGAACATATTTATGCAGCAAATGAGTTGGTAATGGGTCAATGTAGTTGCCAGACAGTTACCAACCATGATACTATCCAGCCTGAGATAATGGAGGACCCATACCAGGTTGAAAATTTGTCTCAGGACAGCATATTGAACCAACAAACAACTAATATTACACTAGATTATTCACACGTGGTACAGTCTGAGTTGTATGAGAGTCTGCCTGGGATTAATAATTTTGTTTCTCCTAATAGTCATGATTGTAATCGTTCAGTTATGTTCTCTGACAGTATAGGTAGGGGGCTAGGTAAATTAATTAGTAATAACTTGAGTTACTGTACCCAAAACAATTGCATGCCAGGGTCAACATATAAACAGATTATGGCATCAGTAACAAAGACTGTTTGTGATCCTAGTACCACCATTACTATATGTGTTGGTAAAAGTTCAAAGATTAAAAAGGAAGACATCACTGACTATGTTTCAGAGTTGTTGAAGTTAAAGTGTAATAAAATAATATTATGTGCTTTCCCATACTTTGAAAATTTATGTAACAGAAAAAACAATTATATTCACATGTTAAATAAACATTTACATTTTTTAGCAGGTCATTATTGTGACAAACTCATATATCTTGATATAAACACTTTTGTTGATAAACTTAGATCGACTCGGGGTAAAGTGTATCTACCTATTAGTTGTAGACACAAAATAGCTCGGCTATTAGCTTATAATATTCACACAGACATAAATAGTATGTCTAAGTTTAGTTCTATTATTAATACTGCGACTATTAGTAGTAATACTAATGTACAGGTGACTTTAAATGAATATAGCATTAGTGCTATAAATGTTTACAAACATTGTACTGAGGAGGATCCATGTGTCACCGTGGAGAATTCTCAATTAGGGTCTATTAGTGATAGGGTCTTGTTGTCTGAGGATGGCACGGGAGTCTCCGGCCTCACTCCAAATATTAATTTAAACTAGAATGTGAGACAACAGAAGGTACCATTAACAATATTGTTAATCCTACCAACGTATCTTCTTGCACTCAATTAGTTAGTAAAAAAGGGCCTCAGCAGAACACTTTAAAATTATTCCACCAAAATATCCAAGGCATTTCTTCCAAATTATTAGAAATTGAATTGTTTTTAGAAAATAGTAAGTTTGACATTATTTGTTTTACTGAACATTGGCTAAAGGATTACCAAATGCTTATCAATTATGAGAACTATATGGTGGGTAGCTGCTTTAATCGTAAAACTATGCTTCGTGGAGGTTCCCTAATATTAATAAAAAAATGTTTTAAATATAAGCAACGTAATGATATAGTAGGTCTCTCGGTTGAACATTGCGTCGAACTGTCCTGTGTTGAGCTAGATAAGCATGTAATTGTGTGTGTGTACAGACCCCCAAACTATCAAAACTTTCCCTTATTTGAATCAATAATGGAAGATGTACTAGCAAAATTGGAAGCCAGTAATAAATCTACAATTATTTGTGGTGATTTCAATATCAATATTTTAGAAGAAAATTCAAATAGCAGTCGGTTATTAAATCTTTTTAAGTCATTTGACTTGACCAACACTTTTATAGAACCTACTAGAGTCACTCCATCTTCAGCTACTTGTATAGATAATGTTTTCTGCGATTGTGATTACATAGATAAAGCCATAGTAAATTGTCTACCGTCTGACCATAGCGGACAAACTGTAACTTTTAGATGTAATACACCATTGCAAAAAGTTCAGATAAAATTTAGACCTATAACTTCTAGCAAATTAAATAGGTATAATATTTCCCTACAGAACAAGTTAGGTGTTATGAGCCATGACGATATTAATATAAATCAATTGTATGATCGTTTCTTTTCAATAGTTCACACGGAATTCAACAAAACTTTTGAAAAGAAGACAAAAAGTATTAGCCCTAAATTCATATTCAGTGATTGGGCAACTACAGGTATCAGAAAAAGTAGGGAAAGACTATTTGAGCTTTATGGCCTTAAGCCTTTTATAAACACTGAAACTTTTAACAAGTATGTTGCTAAGTATTCAAAAATTTTTAGAAATACGTGCAAGGTTGCTAAAGCCCTGCACATTAGCAACAAGATCAAAACAGCAGAAAACAAAATAAAGACAGTTTGGAAGGTCATAAATAATGAGACTAACAGGAATAAAATACGTAACACTAGCTACACATTAGATTCAGCATGTGGTCCTAAAAGCTCTAATCTGGAAGTAGCTCAAGAATTTGTAAATTTCTTTACCGATATACCATTAAAAACTACAGAGGCTCTTAATTCCTCACCTGAAGTCTCAATTGGTTTATTAAAGGCGAATGTATCTGGCTGCACGGTTGAATTTCAATTTAAACACATAAACCCTATGATAGTTATTAAAGCTTTCCGGCAAATAAAAATAAAACTGACCGAAGATCTATGGGGAATGTCTATCAAAGTTTGTACATCCATACTTGAGACTATAGCCCCATACTTAGCTTTAATTTTTAATTTGTGTGTAGACCAAGGAGTTTTCCCTGATCTAATGAAATACAGTAAAGTCATACCTCTTTTCAAATCCGGGGACAGTAAAGATACTAATAATTATAGACCTGTATCCGTGTTGCCGGTTTTTAGCAAGGTGTTTGAAAAAGTAATGCTGAATCAAATGCTCAATCATTTTAACACCAACAAAATTTTAACCGATCAACAGTATGGTTTCACCAAGGGACGTTGTACGGCTGACGCCGGTGTAACCTTATTAAAGCACATATTTACTGCGTGGGAAGAGTCTCAAGATGCCATAGGAATATTTTGTGACCTTTCCAAAGCATTTGATTGCGTAAATCACGACACATTACTTTTGAAACTTGAGCATTACGGATTAGGTCATCTTGCACTTAGTTTGGTAAAATCATATTTGAGTGATAGACAACAACATGTTCAAATAAATGGTGTTAACTCACAGGGTTTAAAAGTAGTAATGGGGGTTCCGCAAGGCTCAATATTGGGTCCTTTCCTCTTTCTCGTGTATATAAATGATCTACCCTATTTATTGAAAAACCAACCTCAAAATATGGTGTTGTTTGCTGATGACACTTCCCTAATTTTTAAGATAAATAGACGGGCCCAAAATCTAGATGACGTGAATAACGCCCTACTTCAGGTCCATAATTGGTTCACAGCAAACAATTTAGTATTAAATGAAAAAAAAACTAAATGCATAAGATTTGCTTTACCCAATGTTAGAAGTAGTGATTGTGAAATAATATTGAATAAAGAGAAACTTGAATTCGTAGATAAAACGGTTTTCCTGGGGATTACGCTTGATTCAAGGCTACAATGGGGTTCTCATTTAACATCCCTTGCGGCGCGGCTAAGTTCAGCGGCATATGCTATTAGAAAAATTCGTCAATTTACTGATGTAGATACCGCTAGACTGGTCTATTTTAGTTACTTTCATAGTATAATGTCTTATGGCATTTTGCTATGGGGACGGGCTGCAGATATTGAGTCTATATTTATTCTGCAAAAAAGAGCCATCAGAGCCATATATAATCTTCGTAGGCGCGATTCTCTAAGGGAACTGTTTAAGGATATTGGCATCATGACGGTACATTGTCAGTACATCTACGAAAACATAATGTACGTCAGAAAAAATCTGCACCTTTTTGGTAAAAGAGGTGTAACGTTGTTAGTTCATAATTGATAAAACGTAAACAAATAAAACAGAAGTCATTTTAATATCGTTTACCAGCCGACCAAATCACCTGATCGCGCCTGTACTTTTGTCTCACTCGCTCGCGTTCCTAAAACCAGTTTTTTTCCCACTCCATCATTCTCCGCGCGCCGCGAGCGTCGACCACGCTCGCATGCCTGCAGAGGCGAGTCGTCATTTTACGCGCGGTCAGTCTACACACATATTAGACGACATATGCGCAGCCTCGCGAATTATACTTTGATTGGACTACTGATAATTTCCAAAACTTTTTTTTAATAATTTTTACTTTTTAAAAAGTTCTATAAAGGAACCATAACTTCAGTGTGTAATTCCCCATATCGGGTAAGTGGCTAAGTGTTGACAAATTCACGCAGTGCTTGTTTCTAAATGTCATGTCAAGGTCAATGATGTGCAAAATTATTTCATCATCTTTTTCATAGACATCATTTTAGCTACTATTTCAACTATTGTACTCAAACCTTAATTGCTACATCAATGTTTTATGTAGGTATGTGTAAATATTAATTTAAAAGTGCTTCACACCTTTTTTTTCTCTTTTCTTTTTTTCTCTGTAAACTCCGCTTCTGAAGGTGACCTCTACACACATACGCCCTAAGCGCAATAGTACCCATCCCTACGCTTGCGCTTACGCTGCTGTGGTCACCGTCAGGAGAGGATAAGCAGAGAACCCTATGTTTACCACTGGACATAAATTCCAGGGACCAAAGTTCGGGATTTTCTTCCTCCGGGGTTAACCCGTGTGTGCCGTTGCTGCGTCACCTGGTGCCGACACTCGCAACTGACGAGTCGGTTCCACCGGCATCCGGCATCCAACGACGGCGACGCCTCTACGGGCATCCGGCACCGCTACCACCTACCCTGCGGGTCCTGCATCCTGCTCCTCGGCTCCAGCGTCCATACAGCTACGCGCAAGCCAGGGCAGTACTTGACGCGCCTACCTCCATATGTCGAAAAAAACCTATGACGGGCCTTAGTAATCCGCGACCTATTTTTAATAAATTAATTTTTATGAAAGTGTTGGTGAATTTTGTTCAAACCTATTAGGGTTCCATATTCCCACGCTACATTGGCGCCCATATCGTGGTTTTTTCATGGTCATACGTTTTTTTTCTGTTTTATGGAGGTAGTGGTGTTTTTCGGTGTTTTGTGTGTTTTGTGTTTCGTTGTTTTTTTGTAATAACGCTTTGTTCGTTTTTTTATTTCGTGTGCAGCAACTGGTGTGAAGAGTTAAGTTTAGTATTGTTTTTAATTTGCCTGATATACAGGGTGTTTTTTATATACCGGGTGCGGACTTACTTTTTTTATTTTTTTCTTGAATACCGTGTATTCAACATTTTGTAGTAGTAGAGCTTATAGTAACGGCTCGCCCCGGGGAAGTACTACCCTCATTCCTTTTTTTCTTCCGGTAAGCAGTTTTTGCTGTGTGCTGGTTGAAGGGTTTGAGTGCCGGGTGTAAGTACTGGCTAACTTGTAGACATTATCATCTTTGTCTTATGTCGACACTTAAATTACTGTAAAGTGTCTACATTTTTTTTTTTGGTTTTGTATACAGGGTGATTAAATTTAGTTTTGTATTATTTTAATCTTTGTGATTTTTTGTTGTTAAACGCCAAAATTAGGATCGTTAGATCAATTTTCAATCTTTTTGTAATTTACTTGTACCCTCACACCAGTTGCAAAACATATTTTTTTTTTGTTTTACGCTTTTCTTGTTTTTTTTTGTTGCATCGTAACTAAAGTGTACGTTACAGAAATTTATTAAGTTTTGGAGTACTTATTAAGTACAGTCATGCTCAAAAACTTATAACTGTCTTGTTGTACAGTCAGCGCACGATATAAGTTGCAATTTTTTTTACATTACATTAAATTTTGAACTCGATATCTTTTAACCATCACTTATTGACGTTACTTAATTCTTAGGTACGGTCAGAAAAAAAGTTTTCTTTTTAACAAAGTTTTTTTTCTCACTAGCTAGTTTTATTTAGTTCTGCGTACACATTAGTTGCAAATTTTATTATTTTGCATTTTTTTATTTTTTATTTTAGTTACCAAATTTCTTAGTTTTTTTTGCTAGCTTTACATAAGTGGAAAAAACAACAATACGTTACTTAAATTTAACATAAAATTGTAACAGACGGAGTATTTAGTACTTATTTGTTTATTACACTATACGGAATTGTTCAACACTTACCCACACATGTAAAAAAAAAAAAAAAAAAATTTTTTTTTTCCTCTCTTTGCTATTAATTTAAATTATTGTTAAAATGGCTTATCCCGTGAAGTTCATGTCGCTTCAAAAGTCCGAGTATGAAGTTGCTATTAAGGGTGAATCACCAGCTGCCACAGTGCAGGAGTTGCGCAAACTAGTAACTAAGTGTGGACTATTATTTCCTACAGGGGATATTCACACTAGTCTCTTGAGCTAACGCACGACCTGAATGGTGCGCTGGATGTTCTTGAGAAGGTTAACGTCATTTTAAAATCGACGTCATTACTGCAATACATTGCTGCGTACTCAAAATTTCCTTAATCATTTATATCTCCGGCTTAGCCGCATTCCATGTGATGATAAATTTAAGGAAGACTATGGGCAATGTGTTACCCTTTTCAGGAAGGCCACAATAAGGCTTACGTACACAAGTCTAGTCTAATAGTAACTTACATAAATTGCTTACTCTAAATATAACAATAACTCTTAGAATTAAAAACTACCCTATACCTAGTACCTTATTATCAAAAATAAAATCAAATAGCATTTCTTTTTCTCTCCTCTATATTTTGATATTATATTATTTTGAATTTTTCACATTTAGTTTTGATTTTACGAATCAAGATTTGCATTCCCTCTCGCATATTTTCCACCTTCTATTGGAACACTTATTGGTAAGGTATCTAGTTAGAGAAAAACAAGATACCTATATTTTTATGTTATAGTGCGTCAGTTATGTTGGTATCGTTAGAATACAATAACTGCTGCTAGTTTATGTTAGCGAGAAGTATGAAAGATGACTTATAAAAGGTAAACCTATAGTAACTCAAGTTCTTGATGCGGATTTTTATTCATTTTAAGAGATGACAAAAATCCTTGATTGCGCGCGGGGGTATTGTAACGTTGTTAGTTCATAATTGATAAAACGTAAACAAATAAAACAGAAGTCATTTTAATATCGTTTACCAGCCGACCAAATCACCTGATCGCGCCTGTACTTTTGTCTCACTCGCTCGCGTTCCTAAAACCAGTTTTTTTCCCACTCCATCATTCTCCGCGCGCCGCGAGCGTCGACCACGCTCGCATGCCTGCAGAGGCGAGTCGTCATTTTACGCGCGGTCAGTCTACACACATATTAGACGACATATGCGCAGCCTCGCGAATTATACTTTGATTGGACTACTGATAATTTCCAAAACTTTTTTTTAATAATTTTTACTTTTTAAAAAGTTCTATAAAGGAACCATAACTTCAGTGTGTAATTCCCCATATCGGGTAAGTGGCTAAGTGTTGACAAATTCACGCAGTGCTTGTTTCTAAATGTCATGTCAAGGTCAATGATGTGCAAAATTATTTCATCATCTTTTTCATAGACATCATTTTAGCTACTATTTCAACTATTGTACTCAAACCTTAATTGCTACATCAATGTTTTATGTAGGTATGTGTAAATATTAATTTAAAAGTGCTTCACACCTTTTTTTTCTCTTTTCTTTTTTTCTCTGTAAACTCCGCTTCTGAAGGTGACCTCTACACACATACGCCCTAAGCGCAATAGTACCCATCCCTACGCTTGCGCTTACGCTGCTGTGGTCACCGTCAGGAGAGGATAAGCAGAGAACCCTATGTTTACCACTGGACATAAATTCCAGGGACCAAAGTTCGGGATTTTCTTCCTCCGGGGTTAACCCGTGTGTGCCGTTGCTGCGTCACCTGGTGCCGACACTCGCAACTGACGAGTCGGTTCCACCGGCATCCGGCATCCAACGACGGCGACGCCTCTACGGGCATCCGGCACCGCTACCACCTACCCTGCGGGTCCTGCATCCTGCTCCTCGGCTCCAGCGTCCATACAGCTACGCGCAAGCCAGGGCAGTACTTGACGCGCCTACCTCCATATGTCGAAAAAAACCTATGACGGGCCTTAGTAATCCGCGACCTATTTTTAATAAATTAATTTTTATGAAAGTGTTGGTGAATTTTGTTCAAACCTATTAGGGTTCCATATTCCCACGCTACAGAGGTGATAGACATAATTACAGTACTAGAAATAGGGACCAACTCGTTCAGCCAGGCTTCAGACTCGCTAAAGTAGACTCATCTTTCATGGGGTACTGTTTGAGATGCTATAATAAAATTCCACAAAGTATTCTTGAACTGAATGAGACGAAATTTAAAACATGTATCAAACGCACACTATGTAAGCAAGCTTATTACAAGTTGGGCGATTATATCGCTGATAAAAATGCGTGGCTCAATGCTGGTCCTGCTCCACATGAACAGGGGCGCATAAATTGATAGCATTACATAGAATTGTTGGAGCTGCTGAAGATTGTACAACTATCTTTGAATTGTATAGAATCAATCTCTAGTATTATATAATCGCATAGCCCATATTGTGTGAGTACTATGTATTATAAAGCTATCATTCACTGAAATCCTACGTTTTTATTTTTATTTCTTGACTTGAATGTGCCCTGGCGGTTGAGATTATGTCATGCTCACTCTAATGTCTCGCTGATGGTGGCGCGTGTGTTGGATCATTTAGTTCCCTTCGAAATGGTTGAGCTGAATGGTGCTGATCCATGCGTCATGTTCGTGAACGGGCGCTGTCAGTTGCGACTGGTCATCTCTTAGTTGCCATGGCTTATTTGAATGTTTATTTATTAATTGTATTTTTTGTTTTTACTATGGACACTTTTAACGTGCACATCTTGCTACATTGTTCTCACATAATATACCATCTTAACATGAATGATGTAACCAAGATTTTGTAACAACATTTTGATTTAAAAGAGTGTCCATGGAGTTTCTTGCCCGTTCTTCTCCATAGAGATCTACGCTAGGGAATGGGCAACTACAGTACTTTCACAGTTTTTATGTCTTGTGACTGTGACTGTAGCTACATTTAATTTTCATTTTTGTTTCGACAATTCAAAAGTGCCTGGAACTGGCCTACTTGAAATAAATGCTTTGATTTTGATTTTGATTTTGATTTTGAATACTTAGCGAAGAATTTCTTCGAAAATGCCTTGGAAGACACGCTGAATGCACTTCTCTTCATGCACAGACTTCACCGTGTGACAAAATTCAATCATTCAGGCAACGATGAATAGGCAGGAACGTCAGAAAAATCCTTTGAAATGTCCGCCGTTGGCTCCTTGCAGTTCTTCGAACGCGGTGGTCACCAATTTGGAGATTTATGTTAGAGGCAGCGGAATAAAACTCCTTTAAGTAATTCAGACTAGCGACATACTTGTTTTAACAACAGTAATTATGAACAATTTAGCAGCAAATAGGTTGGAGCAGAACAAACCTCCTAGTGCCCTAGTGACAGTTAGTGTTGTAACCCATAGCTAAAAATCTAGTGATGTGACAAGGCGGATAACCGCCACAAGTCTCCTAAGGATCGTTTGACTGTTCCATATATTGAAACTAGACTAGATAACCTAGAGCAGCAGTGGAGTTTATTTACAAGCACTCATACTAAAATTATTAGTCAAGTTAAGCGAAGTGATTTGTATAGTTCTGACTATCATAAAAATAGTGTCTATGATGATGTGGAAGAATTGTATGTACAATTTAAGACTGATTTAAAAGAAATGTTATATAATTTGAAAACACCAGAGACAGAGTTAAATTCAAGTTCTAATAATCAATGTGAAGGTTTAGCTAGACGTTTCAAGTTGCCAGAAATAAAAATACCAACTTTTTCCGGGAAATATACTGAGTGGCAGACGTTCAGAGATTTGTTTTTAGGGCTTGTGCATGAAATCAAGTCTCTGGATGATGCTCAAAGGTTTTATTATCTCAGGGGGCATTTAACTGGTGAAGCGGAACAGTTGTTGTGAAACATTAAAGTAACATCTGATAGCTATCAAGTTGCTTGGGCAAAATTGGATAGTATGTACAATAATAAGCGGTTTTTGGCTAGTGGCATTTTGAATCGGCTGCTAAATCAAAAAAGTTTGGGATCTGAATCTGCCTCTGAAATTAAGAAGTTAATTAGTACAACATCAGATTGTTTAGAGGCTATAAGAAATCTTGGTGTAGATATTTCATCTTGGGATATTTTGATTATCCATCTAATGAGCGCGAAATTAGACAAAGATACCCGAAAAGCATGGGAATTAAAAGTGGCCTCAGATCCAACGGACGAATTTTCAACGTTTGTGTAATTTTCCGAATTTTCGACAGGGCGTTTTAGAGGTCTTGAAAATTTAGAGTCAAGGTCTAACAGAGTAGAGAGCAAAAATACAAAATCTTTTCATATTGTGAAAGAGAAAAAAGTTGCGTCGTGTGCGTTTTGTGCTGCAGACCATAAAATAACTGCTTGTAAAAAATTCGCCAGAGAATCTAACGACAAACGACGTAATGTTGCAATGGAGAAAAATTTATGTTTTGTGTGTTTGAACAGCAACCACTCAGCCAAATTTTGTAAAAACATGGTCCGATGCCAGGTGTGTAAACGCCGCCACCATTCATTATTGCACCCTAGTGGTGATTCTGGTTCTGTTAGCGCAGAAATTGAGACGGTTCACGAGGGAGCTTCGTCGACGAGCAAAATGTCGACTGAGGAAAATGCTGCATCAGACAGCAATAAGTTTTCCGCGCAAGCGGAGGGGTCTAGTAAGCCACTTGTATCCACTTGTCTTTCGACAGGGAACTGTTGTAAAACGGTTTTATTAACTACAGCTGTGGTGCAAGCTGAGTCGAAAGACGGGACTTATCTTCCGGTTAGGGCATTATTAGACCAAGGGTCGCAAGGATCTTTTATTACAGAAGCTATGGGTCAGTACTTAAGGTTAAAAAATATTGCGGCCAAACACACTATAGTAGGTGTAGGTGGTGACAAAAGTGTGACTTCGAAGTCCACGGTCAAAATTAATATAAGGTCGAGAATAGATCCCCAGTTTCAGGTTAAGGTTGATGCTTATATCTTGAAATCAGTTACGTCCCTTCTCCCAGTTACCAAAGTAACCAGGGTAGAATGGGTAAATCTGACACTTGATGATTTGGCTGATCCTGAATATCACAGACCTAATAAGATCGATATCTTATTAGGTGCTGAGGTATACAGTCAAAACACTCAAGAAAGCATTCAAAAAAATTTGGGTGGTTCTCTCTTGGCGCAGGATACTGCGTTTGGGTGGACAATATCAGGGGTCTGTGAGGTAGATAATTCATCCAATATACATTCTCACATCCATGTGATGCATTCAAGTTTTGATACTGATATCATGCTGAGAAAGTTCTGGGAACTGGAAGCTGAAACTTCAGGAACACAGCCAATGCTCACGGAGGATGAAATTAAATGCGAAAAACTATTTACAGCCTCCACGATGAGAAATAAGGAGGGCACGTATATTGTGAAATTACCGCTACGTGACGCTGACCCGGTCAGCAGGCTTGGTGAGTCGAGGAGTATTGCTAAAAAAAGATTAAAAGGTTTAGAGATAAGGCTAGGAAAAAACCCAAAATTAAAAGCAGATTACACAAAGGTCATGCAAGAATATTTAGATTGAAATCACATGGTCAAGGTTTCCGATAAAGAAAAGGATAATAAGGCAGCAATTTATTTACCTCATCATGCCGTTGTCCGGGAGGATAAGGACACGACGAAGGTCCGAGTCGTTTTTTATGCTTCCTGTAAGGGAACCAATGGCAAGGCACTTAACGATGAATTGATGGTTGGCCCGGCGTTGCAATCTGAACTCCGCCATACCATTATGTGCTGGAGATCGCATAAGATAGGTCTAGTAGTGGACATCATTAAAATGTATAGGCAACTGTTAGTAAATAGGGAAGATACTCCATTCCAAAGAATACTTTGGAGAGATAGTCCTGAAATGGAGCTCCAGGACTATGAGCTGATTACCGTCACTTTCGGTACTGCATCAGCACCATATTTGGCGGTAAGGTCGTTACAACAGCTGGCCTATGATGAGTGCTTGGATAGGCCAGGTATCGCAAAAATCATCTTGGACGATTTTTATATGGATGATGTGATGACAGGAGCTGAAGACATGGAAGGTGCTTTTAATATTTATTCAGAGTTAAGTACGGTGCTAGTCAAAGGAGGGTTTCAATTGCAGAAGTGGAAAAGCAACTGCCGAGAATTGTTAGATAAGATATGGAATGAAAAAGGTGGCAAGGATCAGGGTTTAAGTATTAAAGTTGATGACGTAACAAAGATTTTGGGACTTACCTGGAATCCAAGTAGTGACGTCTTTCAGTACTCCGTCGATCTCACGCCGCTAGTAGAGCCTGCAACAAAAAGAAAAATTATTTCTGACATTTCTCGTTTATTCGACCCTCTTGGATGGTTAGCGCCCAGTATTATCTTAGCTAAAATATTAATACAAAAGCTGTGGCTAGCTAGAATTGAGTGGGATCAAGAAGTTCAAAACAATTTATTAAGTGAATGGCTTACTTACCGTCGAAACTTGGCTGCTTTGGTTGAGATAAAAATCCCGCGTTGGTTACACACGTGTAATAAAAATAAACGCGAATTATATGGGTTTTCGGACGCCTCAAAGGTGGCATATGCTGCTGTCGTATACCTCAGAGTAGTGGATGACCAGGGAAGAATCCACGTCTCTTTATTGACATCTAAAACGAAGGTCGCGCCTATAAAGCAAGTGTCGATACCCAGGCTTGAACTTTGTGGGGCTGTACTGTTGGCTAAGCTCATTGTGGAAGTAGCTGAAGTTATGGGAATAGCCAAAGATCAGTTACATGCTTTCACCGACAGTGAGGTAGTTCTGGCCTGGTTAAATAATCATCCGAGCCGCTGGAAGACCTTCGTGGCAAATCGGGTCTCAGAAATTTTATTAACTTTAGACACGCAGCACTGGTCTCATGTACCCACTAAGAAAAATCCAGCGGACTGCTCATCGCGAGGTATATCTCCTGCAGAGCTTGCAACAACTTCCATATGGTTTGAAGGTCCGGACTTTCTAAGACAGGACTTGATTATTTTTAAAAGACCTAAGCACCTCGTAACTAATCTCGAAGAAGTTAGAGTACAAACGGCTGTCTTTGACGTTGCTTTTTGGCAAAGGTTTTCCTCGTTTGCCAGGCTTGTTCGAGTGATTGCCTATTGTCGACGATGGTTGAATGTGAGAGGAAAGGCACGTATCAGGCACGACACGAAATGCTTGTCCAGACAAGAAATTGAGGATGCTATAGAAGTTTGTGTTAAGAGATGTCAGGAAGAAGGATTTTCGGAAGAGTTGGAAGAACCGAAAAGAAAGGGAAGTTTAGATAAAAAAAAGAAGAAGCTAAGGTCCTTAAACGTATTTTTAGATTCTAACGGTATAATAAGAGTCGGCGGCAGATTGGAAATGTTTTCTTTAACATTTAATGAGAAACATCCGATTCTTATACCAAAGGATTCATTTTTAACAGGTCTTTTGATTGCAGAAGCGCATCAAAAAACTATGCACGGTGGCCCGCAACTTATGATCACTTACTTGCGGTCAAGGTACTGGATTGTAGGGGTTAAGGCTTTGGTAAAAAGTGTTACAGAGGCTGTGTTACTTGTATTAGGTACTCAACCAAGGCCACGTCTCAGCTCATGGGACAAGTACCTTTATCACGTGTGACCCCAAACAAGCCCTTTTTCATTAGTGGCGTAGATTACGCAGGGCCCATCAATATAAGAGTGTCAAAGGGTAGGGGCAATAAGTCTTATAAGGGTTATGTTGCATTGTTCGTATGCATGTCGACAAGAGCGGTGCACCTCGAGGCTGTCAGCGAATTAAGCACTCAAGGTTTCTTGGCTGCCTTTAGAAGGTTGGTCGCAAGACGGGGCAGATGTGCTGAGTT
This sequence comes from Xestia xanthographa, assembly GCA_905147715.2. NCBI lineage: Eukaryota > Metazoa > Arthropoda > Insecta > Lepidoptera > Noctuidae > Xestia > Xestia xanthographa. The sequence goes on from LR990661.1 coordinate 29,529,659, forward strand.
GTATAGCGACACGGCACAAATTTTGTAGGAGCTGCTCGCGAGTTATTGTGCTTGTTTAATGAAGAAAAATCAAACTTCAAACCGGAACTGGCAGAATATCTCGCGAACAACGGGACTCGTTGGAACTTTATTCCTCCCCGCGCGCCTAATTTTGGGGGACTTTGGGAGGCAGGCATAATGTCCATGAAGTTCCATCTTAAGAGAGTCATAGGAAACTCTACGTTGACTAATGAGGAGATGGCCACAGTGTTAACTCAAATTGAGGCATGCTTAAATGCCAATGTCACATGTAGAGGATCAAAACGAGCTTTTTGTATTGACTCCTGGTCATTTCCTGGTGGGGGAACCACTCGTCGTAGTACCTGATTCAAATTATGAAACTTCGAACATCCATACTCTGCGGCGATGGCAACTCCACCAGCGAATGATGCAGGACTTTTGGCGCAGATGGTCGCAGGACTATCTTCATCAATTTCTGCAAAGGAATAAATGGGAATACCAGAACCCAGAACCATCACTAGGCGATGTAGTTTTAGTTAAGGAGGGAAGCTATTTGTTGGGCAAAGTGGAGCACAAACACCCTGGTCCGGATAACATTACACGGGTAGTTACCATCCGTACCAAAAATTCAATGATCAAACGACCTACATCAAAATTATCTATATTGCCCATAGCAAAATAAGATTTCTGTTTAGAATAACTTAGATAAGATAGATTGTGGCATGGAGTGCAGTTTGAAGAACATTCTGCATTATGTCCTTGGTACATACATACCGCCCGGTATGTTTAAGTATGTGGCGAAACCACGGCGAGATCTAATATTCATTCATTAAGTGTCCAGAGTTGACCTAGGAGCGCGATAGATGGCGTTGACATCGAATTAGATCTCGCTATGGTTTCGTTACCGCCGTTAGTATAAGTAGTCTTAAGAATATTTTTTTTGTGACCCAGTCCGATCACCATGCTTGGCAAGCCGATCCCTTGGGCGAAGCGAGCCAAGTACTTGGGTGTTATCCTAGACCGACGTCTGAACTTTAGTGAGCACATAAAGACGGTGCGTTCGCGTGCCGCCTTTGCTCTCGGTAGGCTTCACTATATTCTGAACGCACGTAGCAAATTGTCACTCAAGTGCAAATTGCGTATTTACACCGCGTGCATCAGGCCTATCATGACTTTCGCATGTCCCGTTTTTGCGCACACCAAACCCTACCATCTTCATAAGATGCAGACCCTCCAGAATAGGTTCTTGCGAAAGGCCACAGGTGCCCCACCTTACGTTAGGAATGAGCAACTCCACGTTGATCTCAAAATCCCCACCATGATGCAGTACATGAAACGTCTGACCAAGGGCTTTTTCGATGTGGCCGAAAAACACCCGAATCCGCTGATTTCCTCAGCAGCCAGTTATGTCCCCTCTAACTTATCTAGGATTCGTTGACCTAGGCTGACCCTTCTCACACCCGATGACCCCATAACCCTTTACTAAGAGAGCTGTAGGGAAACGAGTACACTACGTAGGTACAAATACAAAAACCGATTTAAACCGCGAATCCGGTCCCGCCGGCGTGGACCCCCGCGACCCCCCAGTAACATCACTGCCCGACCCCAGCCCGACATGCTCGATGAGCCAATTAATGATCCGACCCAGCCTGTTGTTGTCCCTTGCTGCCCTCTTGCCAATGACCCAGGGGGTGCCCTTAGTGACGGTTCATTTAATGTGTAATTCCTGTTAGTTTGTAAGCCCTGGCTGGGGGCCTTAAAGTAATTTTTGGCCACCACAGGATTGTCCGGTTAAGCAGTCAAGCAACCGTCTAGAGTTGCAACTGCGAGTGGTCCCTCCTAAAAAAAAAAAAAAATTTTTTTTGTGAGACCCCAGTCCGATCACCATGCTTGGCAAGCCGATCCCTTGGACGAAGCGAGCCAAGTACTTGGGTGTTGTCCTAGACCAACGTCTTAACTTTAGCGAGCACATAAAGACGGTGCGTTCGCGTGCCGCCTTTGCTCTCGGTAGGCTTCACTACATTCTGAACGCACATAGCAAATTTTCACTCAAGTGCAAATTGCGTATTTACACCGCGTGCATCAGGCCTATCATGACTTTCGCATGTCCCGTTTTTGCGCACACCAAACCCTACCATCTTCATAAGATGCAGACCCTTCAGAATAGGTTCTTGCGAAAGGCCACAGGTGCCCCACCTTACGTTAGGAATGAGCAACTCCACGTTGATCTAAAAATCCCCACCATGATGCAGTACATGAAACGTCTGACCAAGGGCTTTTTCGATTCAGCCGAAAAACACCCTAATCCGCTGATCTCCTCAGCAGCCAGTTATGCCCCCTCTAACATATCTAGGATTCGTAGACCCAGGCTTACCCTTGTCACTCCCGATGATCCCATCACCCTTTATCAAGAGAGCTGTAGGGAAACGAGTACACTACGTAGGTACAAATACAAAAACCGATATAAACCGCGAATCCGGTCCCGCCGGCGTGGACCCCCGCGACCCCCCAGTAACATCACTGCCCGACCCCAGCCCGACATGCTCGATGAGCCAAATAATGATCCGACCCAGCCTGTTGTTGTCCCTTGCTGCCCTCTTGTCAATGACCCACTAAGCCGAGGCCCGAACCCCACAGGGGGTGCCCTTAGTGACGGTTCATTTAATGTGTAATTCCTGTTAGTTTGTAAGCCCTGGCTGGGGGCCTTAAAGTAATTTTTGGCCACCACAGGATTGTCCGGTTAAGCAGTCAAGCAACCGTCTAGAGTTGCAACTGCGAGTGGTCCCGAGAATTGTTTCAAGGAAATATATACTAATAAGTACTAAGTGTACTAAAGCAGTATTATTTCTCGCCTAACGGAGCCCATACTTTGTTCTACAATAATATTTTTTTTTTAAAAACCGGCCAAGTGCGTGTCGGGCCACGCGCTATGTAGGGTTCCGTTATTCCGTAGTCATCATCTACCTAGCCTTTTCCCAACTATTTTGGGGTCGGCTTCCAGTCTAACCGGATGCAGCTGAGTACCAGGTATTTTACATGGCGCGACTGCCTATCTGACCTCCACAACCCAACCCAACCCAATGTAGGGTTCCGTTGTAGCCCGCTAATAATAATAATAATAAAAACAACGAAGACCCTCCACAACCGTGAGGTGTGCAGTCTCAGAGAATATTTTTTAAAAGCCGAGGTGGGTATGCACCGTGATGTGGTCGCAGTGGACAAGGGACTCACCCCGCTGTCCATGGCTAAAGAGAACTGGCGCAAACCTGAGGTACTTACCACCGATGACCGCAAGGAAGTATGGCAAGGCAAAGAGCTTCACGGGCGCTTCTATCGGGCTCTTCATGGGCCTGATGTAGATTTTCTAACGTCCGTGTCCTGGTTACGTTTTGGCGACCTCTTTGGGGAAACTGAAGGTTTTGTTCGTGCGATTATGGACGAAGTTATGTTGACGAACAACTACCGGAAATATATTATGAAGGACGGGACGGTTGACGTGTGTCGGGCATGCCACCTTCCGGGTGAGTCCATCAGACATATTATTTCTGGTTGTTCTCGTCTGGCTAACGGCGAGTACTTGCACAGGCACAACCAAGTAGCCAGGATTATACACCAGCAACTTTCCTTGAAATATAAACTTGTGCAATCTGAGGTACCGTACTACAAGTATGTGCCCGACCCAGTTCTAGAAAAAGAAATAAGCCTGACATGGTGATGATAGACCGATCAGCGCGCCGCGTAATGATAATCGATGTTACCATTCCGCATGACGAGAACCTCGTGAAAGCTGAGAAAGAGAAACAAATAAAATATCTCGACTTGGCACACGAGGTTCGTGACATGTGGAATATGAACTCGGTTATCATTGTGCCGATTGTCGTGACGGCCAATGGCCTTATAGCCAAGAGCTTCGATGCCCATCTATCGAAGCTCTCTTTAGGCGGTTGGATCAAGGGCCTGATTCAGAAGGTAGTACTCCTCGATACGGCTCGCATTGTGAGGAGGTTCCTGTCTCTGCAGCCCTAACCACCGGTGGCTTGGACCCTGCTCCCGACACCGGCGGACTACTATGTTTTTATATTTTTAAATGTTTTTGTTTTTTTTTAAGAAATATTTAAAAATGTAAATAATTAGGATGCTAAATGAATAAAGGGAATAATAATAAAAATAGATACATTCGATTAAATTTGACATCTGTCAGTTTAGCAACTACAGCAATTACTTCATCTTATTCACTTTAGTGGATTTGAAGGATTTTGTATTTGGTACAAAATTATCCAACACCTAAGTTCAACGACTATCACTGCTAAAATAATAAAGTTATCTTAACCGCTATAATTTTCCTTTAAAATTTCATGAAATGCACTATCATCATGAATTTTTCCAGATTTTTCAAGCCAACAGTTTAGCTTTAAGACTGGTTAGTTAGCTGTTAGTTAACTGGACAGTTAGGAACAAATATTTGCACTTTGATGTTTTAATATTTCGTAAATGGGGCATTAAATCGAAAAATTGTATTAAAACCCTGAAGTCATTTTAAAAGACATATTAGCACACGATGGGATACACGATGAAAAAAAAAATTCATCCCCACTTCACACGTAAGGGAGCTACCATAAAAAAAATATTTTACAAAATTTTATTTTATCACTTTGTCGGCGTAATTGATATACACGCCCATATCAATCTCTTAATTACTGAGAAGCGCCCTTACAAGGGCGCGACAGCACAGTCTATAAGCAGATGGATAAAGCAAACTATGGCGGAGAGTGGCGTTGACGTGACGGCGTTCAGTGCGCATAGTACGCCGTACAGGAGTCTCTGTCGATACGATAAGGAAGGCCGCTGGTTGGACCAATGCCTCACAAGTATTTGCCAAATTCTATCATCGTCCGGTTGTAGATGATAACAATTTTGCACAAGTGATTTTACAAAAAAAAAACTTTTAGTTTTTTTATTTTTCTATTTTTAGTTGTAATATCCTATACAAATATTTGCTATGCATTTATTTTACATTGTTAACAATACATGTCATGGTAATAGGCTTATCCCCAATAAATGGATCTTAACATATACCTAAACTGTCGAAATTTGGGTGTATTGTACACATCTGCGTACCCCTCAGAGCATACAGGCGTGATGTTACGTCATGATGTTGTATAAACAATAAACATATAAGCGATTGCAGCAATCACGACCGATTTACCATCTAGTTTTGAAGAGTTCCATTGTATATCTCCGAAGATATCAGCATACTAACAGTACTAACTGGGTTATGGAGGTCAGATGGGCAGTCGCTCCATGTAAAATACTGGTATTCAGCTGCATCTGGTTAGACTGGAAGCCGACACCAACATAGTTGGGAAAAGGCTAGGCAGATGATGATGATGATCTATAATAACAAGCAAATACATGTTGCCTCTCTTAGAGCGAATGAACGGGCCCAGATGATTGGCATGAAGCGTATGGAATGGTTTCTCCAACTTAGGTATGGGATGAAGCATTCCTTCTTTGGGACCACTGATTTAATTTCTGTGTTTGGGACCACCAGGTGCACAGAAATGTAAAAAACTTCTAACTTCTTTATTGAATCAGTGACCAGGTGCCATAAGTATGATGCTAACACTCCAAACAAGCTGAGACATATTTCTTAGTGAACCTACGCATTTTTGGAAACCAAAATAAATATGCTTCTGATATGACTCAAAGTTTTATCGAAACCAAAATGGCCCACTTCGTCATGGTTCATGCGCAGCACTTGCCACCTACAACCCCTCGGAACTACCCATCGAAATCCTTCGTCTAAATTTTTATATACATTAGCTGACGTCCCGCGGTTTCACCCGCGTAGTTCCCGTTCCCGTGGTAGTACGGGAATAAAATATAGCCTATAGCACTCACGAATAATGTAGCTTTCTACCAGTGAAGCAATTTTTAAAATTGGTTCATTACTTCCGGAGATTACCCCCTACATAGAAACTTACAAACTTACAAACAAATGTTACCTCTTTATAATAATAATATTATATATAATATATGTCGCCGCGAGGACACCTATAAGCTAAGCTTATTACATAATGTTGTACGGGCTGCAGTAGTTAACTCCGTACACCGATTTGTCGTGAAGGTTTTAGTTTAGAGAAACGCGTTCCACTAAGATAAGTGTTAAGTTTATTTTAGGTAAAAGTATGTTACAGTAATAATAGTAGAAGGCGATTATTTCTCTTAGTTGTTGATAGCTACCCAGTTATAAGTTCACTATATTTAAAATCGTTAGTCATGTAGTTTTATTATGCAAAATTATGACGCGCATCGTTGGCCTAAAGTAGGTTACCGAGTAAGCAGAAAAATGTACGGCGATGAGACCGTACATATTGGCAACCCCCTAAAGAAGCTAAGATGAGTAAAGAGAGAGAAATAAACGCCTGTACAAAGTCAAACATTAAAGTAAAAGTAAATAGGTAAACAATCAATCAAAAGTAAAGGCAATGTTGTCTCGGTGTCCTTGAGTTTGAGCGTGGCAGTCGTCTGTGGGCGCCTGCTGGTTTTTTTCTCTGGCAGTCTGCTGTCGAGATCCCATTGGTTGAAGTTCGATGTCCTCATGCGTTTGCCTTTTATTTGTTTTCCTCGGAAATCGCCTCTTGAGCAGTGTGCAGTATTTCCTTGTTATTATCCACAGGAAAGTGATGACAGCAATTGTTAGTAAAAGATAACAAATTGCATATTGGTGAACGTCATGGTCCGTGATAGTGGATGGTAGTTTCGGCTCGTTCTCTTGTTGAAACCGCAGCTTTTTGTCAATTTCCCCGAAGTCGTTTTTCTTAAGAGTGAAGAGTTCGTGTGGCGAGTTGTGGAGTGTAACGTTGACAACATTGTTTATCGGTGAATTCAGGTTCGGTACATGCATGTCAAAACTCAAAAAAAAAAAACTCAAAGCATTTATTTCAATTAGACCATTACGGCACTTTTGAAAGTCAAAAATACAAAAAAGAAAATCAAAGCTACAGTCCCAGTCACAAGGCATAATAACTTGAGAAAGTACTGTAGTTGCCCATTCCCTAGCGTAGATCTCTATGGAGAAGAATGGGCAAGAAACTCCATGGACACTCTTTTAAAATCAAAATATTGTTACAAAATCTTGGTTACATCATTAATTTTGAGATTATACATATATGTGAGAACGATGTAGAAAGACGTGCACACTAAGAGCATCCAGAGTGAAAGATTAGATTAAAAATGTATGAATAAAGTAATTAAAATGAACCTTGGCAGCTAAGAGATGACCAGTCCCAACTGACAGCGCCCGTTCACAGACATGACGCATGTACCGGCGCCATTCAACTCAACCATATTGAAGGGAATTAAATGACCCGACACACCCGCCACCATCAGCGAGACATTTAAGTGAGCATGACATTCTCTCAGTCACCAAGGCATATTCAAGTCAATGAAAGATAAATAAATGTAAATGGTGGCTGAACAGTACAAAGTACTCACACATGTGCTATGCAATTATATAATACTAAGAACTGGAATCTATACAATGCAAGTATATTTTTACAATCTTCTGCAGCTTCCACAATACATTAACATGGGAATCAATTCTTCATCTTCTTCTTTACGTGTCGATGGACTCAAATAATGCCCGACCAGTACAAACAATTAGTTTGCCCCCCCACCTATGGTTGCGGAGCAGGACCAGCATTTAGCCAAGCATTTTTATCATCAATGTAATCCCCCAACTTATAATATGCTTGCCTACATAGTGTGCGTTTTATACAAGATTTAAATTTCGTCTCATTCAGTTGAAGAATGTGGGGAGGTATTTTATTGTAACATTTCAAACAGTACCCCATGAAAGATGAATCCACTTTAGCAAGCCTGAAACCTGGCTGAACTAGTTGGTCCCTATTTCTAGTGTTATAGTGGTGTCTGTCCCCTCTCTTACTGAATAAATGCCGATTTTTTCTAACGTACATGATGTTTTCATAGATGTATTGACAAGGTACTGTCATGATATTAATTACCTTAAACAGTTCTCTTAGAGAATCGCGTCTACGTAATTCATAAATGGCTCTGATGGCTCTTTTCTGCAGAATAAATATAGACTCGATGTCTGCAGCCCGTCCCCATAGTAAAATACCGTATGACATAATACTATGAAAATAACTAAAATAGACCAGCCTCGCGGTATCAACATCAGTAAATTGACGGATTTTTCTAACAGCATACGCTGCTGAGCTTAGCCGTCCTGCAAGAGATGTTAGATGAGGACCCCATTGTAACCTTGAGTCGAGCGTGATTCCCAAGAAAACCGTTTTATCGACAAATTCTAGTTTCTCTTGATTCAATATTATGTCACAATCACTACTTTTGACATTTGGTAGAGCAAATCTAATGCATTTAGTTTTTTTCCCATTTAGTACTAAATTATTAGCGGTAAACCAATCGTGGACCTGCAGTAGGGCGTTATTTACGTCATCAAGATTAGTGGCACGTCTGTTTATTTTAAATATTAAAGAAGTATCGTCAGCAAATAACACCATATGCGGATGGTTGTTAAATAGATGGGGTAGGTCATTAATATATACTAAAAAGAGGAAGGGACCCAATATCGAACCTTGTGGTACACCCATTTTTACTTTTAAACCCATTGAGTTGACTCCATTTATTTGTACCTGCTGCTGTCTATCATTCAAATACGATTTTATTAAACTGAGCGCAAGTTTACCTAAACCGTAATGCTGAAGTTTCAAGATCAGGGTTTCGTGATTTACGCAATCAAATGCCTTCGAAAGGTCACAGAAGATTCCTATGGCATCTTGTGCCTCTTCCCACGCAGTAAATATGTGTTTTAATAAAGTGACACCGGCGTCAGTTGTACAACGTCCTTTGGTGAAACCATACTGTTGCTCGTGTAATATTTTATTAGTGTTAAAATGGTTAAGCATTTGATTGAGCATTATCTTTTCAAACACCTTGCTGAAAACCGGCAACACGGATACGGGCCTATAGTTATTGGTGTCTTTACTGTCCCCGGATTTAAAAAGCGGTATTACCTTACTGAATTTCATTAGATCCGGGAAGACCCCTTGATCCACGCACAAATTGAATATTGAGGCTAAATACGGCGCTACAGTCTCAATAATTGAGGTACAAGCTTTGATAGACATACCCCATAGATCTTCCGTTAATTTGATCTTGATTTGCTTAAAACCTTTTATGACTGTTATGGGGTTTATATGCTGAAATTTAAATTCATTTGGACAGGCTGAAACGTTCGCTTTCAATAAATCAATAGAGAGCAAGGGAGAGGAATTTAAGGTTTCTGTAGTTTTAAGTGGGATACTGGTAAAGAAATTTACAAATTCTTGAGCAACTTCATTGTTGGAGCTCACAAGGCCACGCGATGTCTCTAGTGTGAAGTCATTACCTTATTTCTATTAGTTTCACTGTTGATGATTTTCCAAACCGTTTTTATTTTGTTGTCGGCTGATTTAATCTTGTTGCTAATGAATAAGGATTTGGCTACCTTGCAAGTGTTTTTAAAAATTTTCGAGTAAGTAGCAACATATTTATTAAAAGCTTCAGTGTTGATGTAAGGCTTAAGGCCGTACAGCTCAAACAATCGTTCCCTACTTTTCCGAATACCCTGCGTTGCCCAGTCACTGAAAATAAACTTTGGGCCAATAGTTTTAGATTTCTTTTTTAAAGTATTATTAAATTTGGTGTGCACTACCGAAAAGAATTCTTCATAAAATACATTTGCATTGTTTCTAATATGACCCGGTATACTTAACTTGCTAATTAAATTATTATTAAATTTGTCTAGATTGCTGGGTGTTATTTGTCTAGTTTGTATCTGAATTCTTTGTAATTGTCTATTGTACGCGAAAGTAACCGTCTGACCACTATGATCTGAAGGCAGGTAATTTACGATGGATTTATTTATGTAATCGCAGCAACAAAAAACATTATCGATACATGTAGCAGTATTTGTCGTAATTCGAGTTGGTTCTGAAAACACATTTGACAAGTTAAATGATTTAAAGAGACTTAAGAATCTACTGCTATTCACATTATTCTCTATGATATTGACATTAAAGTCACCACAGATAATTATTGGTTTATTACCAGTTACAAGTTTTGCCAAAGCATCTTCCATTACTGACTCAAAGATAGAATAGTTCAGGTAATTAGGGGGTCTGTAAACGCACACTATTACATGCTTATCTAGCTCAACACAAGACAATTCAATGCTATGTTCAACCGATAGATCGACTATATCATTACGAGACTTAGATTTAATACAATTTTTTACTAGGATTAATGAACCCCCACGCATCTTAGATTTTCGGTTAAAGCAACTGCTCACATTGTAATTCTCATAATTTATTTGCATTACTTCATAATCTTTCATCCAATGTTCAGTAAAACAGATAATATCAAACTTAGTTTTTTCTAAAAATAGTTCTATTTCTAGTTCTTTGGAAGAAAGTCCCTGAATATTCTGGTGAAACAATTTTAAGGAATTCTGCTCAGCCCCTTTTTTACAGTTATTTGATTGCGAGCTAGAAGATACCTCGAAGTTGACGAGATTAACTAAATTGTCACTCGTACCTTCTATTGTCTTAATGACTAGTTTAAATCTAAGCTAATACTATTTGTATAATTACAATTAGTATAATTACTAATTTCCGTAGATCTATTTACAAAAAACTGTGACATACCACAATGTCTGAGTTTATATTAAAAGCTAATAGCCGAGCTATTTGACGTCTAAAACTAATAGGCAAGTACGCATGGTTTCTGGTTGACTTCAATTTCTGAACGAAACTGTTAGTGTCGAAAAATGTCAACCTGTCACTATAATGACTAACTAGAAAATGCAAATGATTATTTATGGCATGGATAAAATGGTTTTGCTTGCTAGACAATTTCTTAAAGTACGGGAAGGAGCACAGAATTACTCTCTTACAATTTAGTTTTAATAGTTGAGTGACATTGTCCGTGATATCATCAAGTTTAACGTTAGAACTGTTACCTACAAGTACAGTTATAATGGTATTAGGATCAAATTCCTTCCGAGTTATTGATGTTATTATCTGGTTGTAAGAAGCCTGAGGAGTACAATAATTTAGAGAAGAATGACTCAGATTGTTACTAATTAACTTGCCTAACCCTTTTCCTATACTATCTGAGAACAAAATGGAGCAGCAACTGTGTGTATTACAAGAAGGGGGAGAACTACTATCTATTTGACCTACCTGTGATGAACCTTGTACAATATCTGGTTAATTTTGAATGGAGATACAGTCCGGAACACTGCTCAGCCGGGTCGGGTTCTCCGTTACCTCGGGTAGGAGAGTGTCCGGGCTGGATTCACTTTGTGATGTACATTGAGTGTTGTTGAAGGTCATCGTGTCTACACAGTCTGCATTACTATTACCGCTATCAACTAATTCGTTTGCAGCAAGGATATGTTCCTTAATTTGTTTTTGAGAATTTACATACCTACATAGAATAACATGACTTTAGTTGACACTCTAAAACTTGAATTTCAGACTGTAAGTTTTGAGTGTCTATTTCATAAAACTTCTTACTATCCTCTAATTTAATTTGATAATTATTCAACTTTTTTATGAGGAAAACACGTTCTTTTATTAGTTGAATATTTTTGGAACTGTGTTTTTGTTGTTTTTTAAATTTCTTGCATTTTTTTATAATTCTATTTAGTTTTGCATATTTCTTTATTTTATTTTGGCTTACTTTATAACTACTACAATTATATTTCAGAATAGAATCTTCAGTAAGATCTATTGTTGTTAAGAAATGTGGGTTGCAATTTGAATTTAATAATTGATTATATAGGTGATCTGTTTCCCTAACCTGAGTACATTCTCTTTCTTTCCGAAACTCAATAATTTGTTTGTTGGCATGAAGCAGTTCAACTTCTAAGTCCCTAACCTTACATAAAGCCATTTCATAATGGTTACTGCAGTCGTTGAAACCATCTGTGACCACCCGCAGATTGTCCCGTTCCTCAACAACATCCATGTATTGTTGGTGCAGGTCCACTAGCTCCCGTTTCAGGCTTGTGTTTTTGTGAACGACCTTCTCGATTTCAACCTCATGTTCCTCTCTATCCAATAACAGCTGTTGACATTTGCTGTTTGCTTCCTTAAGTTCATCAAGGGCCGTTCTCAACTTAGCCTGTAACTCCTGGGTAGTTGCCTTACGGCTCATCACAGGCATGGTTTCACGGAATAGAACTGAAAGTAGAAGTACAAAGAATGGTGAGAACTAATTGGATGGACAAAATTAGGAAAGCTAGAAATGAAAGAAGAAAATGAGAATAGACTGGAATATGTGATTAATAAATTGGTAACTGTGGTAGGCTTATGAGTCTTACACAAAATACTTTAATAAGATTATTAAACTAAGTTAAACTTTAAATTGATTTCATGTCTTTAACTTTTTTATGAAGTGGGTAGGACTCTTGGTTTAAAATTATTGGACTTATTTGAATAATAATGCCAGAAATTATTAAAGAATAACCAACGTACTTTTTTGTTGTGTATTTAGTTAATTAAATTATAGATAGCAAGTACATTTACTTATTACAAACTACACAACTACATAACTAACAAGTGCTAACTGACACAGAACCTAACTTCAACTACAAAAGAGTGCCAGAATAATGAACTTAGTGCTACAGAGCTTTTAATTGGTTAATATGAGCTACTTATTAGACATTAAAAGGAAACAATTATACTCCCCAGATAGAAGGTACATCAGCTGTTCGTGTTATAGGTTACCGGTTGAGTTAGGAAACCAAACACTACGTGTTACAGTGTATTTTTCCGTGAAAACAACAATCTTGGGTATTAATACACTTAATAGACATTTAATTATAATAATACAAGTTTTTTACACTAAAATATTAATTAAAACTAATTTAAAATTACGCAGCTAAATTTTGACATGTCACTCAACCAGTGTTGCCCTATCGTTTTCCATTCCATTGTCATAGTTAACGTTGAGGTTGCTGTTGTATTGATTGTGCGAAGTGATGGTGAGTTCTTTTGACCGCAGTACGCATCCTTGGCTCAAAGTTACTATAGCCGCTGATGTGATGGTTTGCGATATTACGTCGTTTTCACAAATAGTACGTAATTCGCACCTTCCGCAACAAACAACCAACCAGCTGTTTGATTCTTGCAATTTGATCCATGCTTCCTCGCATGACACGCTGTGGACGTCACACAGTGACGTAGTTACACGATGACCCAGTAGTTTTGCTTCGCAAGGTCGAAGTATTATATTATCTGTGGCAAGGTGCATTCTTGTTTTGTAAGTTGAACACTGGAATGTTTGCGTTACAAATGAAGTTATCTTTTTGTCGTTTGATGCATTGCTTAAAGTCTTTATCTGTTAGTGAGATGTAAGAATTCTTCTCAAAGTTCACAGCAATGTATTCCGAAGATAACTGTATCAATGTGTAATTTGACTCCGCCTTGAATGGTATAGCGATAGCCCGATAGTAGCTGAAGACCTCATTCGAAATTAAAGGAATGTGAACTTCGAACATAAAGTAGTTTTTCGTTATTCTTGCTTTCACGTACAGTAACTTGTAAAGTTCCTTGATATCTTCTCTGATATTTTCTGTTGGTAATGATAGAGTCCTCGGCAGTCTGCCGGATATGTCTTCCAGTTGCTTTACTAGACTCACTGGTGATATCAAGTGCACGTCCATATGTCCACTGTAGACATTAGTTAGAGTGTTCAGGAGCATAGTTTGAATTTCCTTAAGATTTCGTAGTAGTAGCGATGCTGTGAGCGAAGCGGAGTTGAATTAAGTTGTGGCCATCATTATTTGTATTTCTGTTTCAATGCTGCCCAGATTCGTCTTAGTTTCTTCCATGAAGTGTTTTATCATCTTGCATTGAAGCTTGATATTTTCATCGTTTTTCTTCAAAACGTCATTTTGTAGTTGCATGATTGATGTTTGGTCAATGATGTTATATATCTCATTGTGTTTGGTTTTTTGCGAGTACAAGCAAATAGTTTTCGTTGTGTTGTATGGCATCAATGTCCTTGTGGTATTTGTCAGCAAACCTCTGGTCCAAGACACCGAATAAGCTGTTTGCTATCATGCCTACTCCGTCGATAAAGCCGCGCTTTTTGCGCGTAGATAAATGTTTGTGGGGAGCCAGCAGCATTGTGTTGTAGAAGTTGAGTAGTTCCATCTCGTGGGTAAGTTGATCCGTGGTCGCTTGGCAATAACTTTGATGGATCTTCTGGCAAAGGTCATTCACCCCATATATGTATTTTTCAATATGTTGAACGCCCTGCCAATAGTTTGTTAAGTTTTAATACGTAAGCAAAGTCCATTCATCGTGAATGAGTTCTATTTTGCCTATGGTGTCATAATAAATCGGTCGCTCGGGTTCCAGGTTGGTAATTTGAGTGCCTGACCTTAGTCGCGAACCATATGATCCATTCACAAGTATCAACAAAGTGAAGAGAAACATTAAAATGTTTGTAAGACATTTTGTTCCTGAGTGTTTTGTTGTGGTAGGTTTCTCAGCCTTTTGTAAATCAGTTTTAAGTTCTTCATAATTTTTATTGCAGTTTGTGTCGATGGGTAACGCCGATAGTTTTACTATAGGTCGTTTAATGACACCGTTTTGGGTTTTTAGGGTTGTCACTCGAACGTATCCGTCCGCTCCGGGGTGAAGTTCTAGCACCCGTCCCATAGCCCATTTTCCTGGCGGCAAATTGTTGTCCCGGACTAGTACGACGTCCCCCTCGCTGAGGTTTTTCTTGGGATTGTTCCATTTGCTGCGCGTTTGTAGTTGAGTAAGATAGTCACTTGACCAATTCTTCCAAAATTGTTGGAACATATGTTCAGTTAACTGCCATCGTCGGCGGAGATCTATGTAGTTTTCATCAGTGTAGTCGGCTCGTGGTAAAGACATTGTTGGTCCCCCCGTTAAAAAGTGACCCGGTGTCAGGTAGTTATAAAATTCTTCGGGGTCTTCAGTAAGTTGGCAAAGCGGCCTGGAGTTCATGCACGCTTCTATCTTCGCAAGCAGGGTGGCAAATTCCTCGTACGTCAGTTTTTGGTCTCCTAGCACTCGACGAAGGTGATACTTCATCGACTTGACCGCTGCTTCCCATAGTCCACCAGCAGTCGGCCAAGCGGGCGCATTAAAATGCCATTGTACTCCCATGTCTGCGATTTTATTGAAGAAGTTTGGCGACAAGATTTGCTTGAAGTCTTCAAACTCTTTCTGAAGCAACCTTGCTGCGCCTATGAAATTCGTACCACAGTCCGAGTAGACGTGACCTGGTGTACCGTGCCTGGAGCACATTCTCTGGAAGGCTGCTATGAAAGTTTCAGTACTTAAGTCCGATGGAAGTTCGATGTGCACAGCCTTTGTCACCATACATACGAATATGCATATGTAACCCTTTGAAGTTCGAACTCCTCTTCCTTTGTTGAGTCTGACTTCGACGTGTCCCGTGAAGTCAACTCCCGTGTGAGTAAACGGGCGCGAAGGTGATACTCGTTGTGGTGGCAGTTCTCCCATGAGTTGGTTTAACTCCGACGGGTTGTAGCGATGGCAGCGCACACAGCGCCGTAGTTCAGCTTTCACCGCTCTGTTCCCGCCAATGATCCAGTACCGTTGCCGGATGTGCGCTAAAGTTAGTCTGGCTCCTCCGTGTAAAGTCGTTAGGTGAGCTTGACGGATCACCAACTCAGTAAGTCGTCCACCCTTAGGTAGAATGATGGGATTCTTCATCTCAAAGGGTAAACTGGAATGGGTCAGTCGACCCCCGACTCGGATTAAGCCGTTGTTGTCCAAGTATGGTTTGAGTTTGAAAATGTTACTTTTTGTAGAAATAGTTTCTTTCTTCATAAGTTGTTTATATTCTTGTGTAATTTCCGTTTGTTGCACATATTTTATTATTTGTTCATTTGCATTGTTTAATTCGCACAAAGTGAGGCATCCGGTTTCACGTTTCGTGTAGTTACGTGCGTTTGCGATAAATCGTTGTATCCATGCTACAATTCTGATCGCTTTGGTCAATGAACTGCAATTAGTTAATAAGTTATGAATACAATTATTTGTCTCTTTGTTCATAGAGTTCGATTTCGCTTGGTAAACGGTGCCTATGTTAGTTGTAAAAGTGCATGTTATGTTTTCTTCACGACTTTGTTCTTGGAAGGTATTCAGAAATGTAGGACCTTCCCACCACAGACTGAATGTTGTTAGCTTGGTTGGTAGCAATCCTCTCGATGCACAGTCTGCAGGGTTATCTTGCGACTTCACATAATGCCATTGCTCGGCTGGTATGATTTGTCTTATTTTTGCAACTCGGTTGGCGACATATTTTTCTCTTTTAGATGTATCCCCCTGTATCCATGCCAGGACCACTTGGGAATCACACCAAACGCTCGTAGTTATATCGAATCCATTCAGAGCTTCTCTGATTTTTTCGATGAATTGCGATAGTAAGAGCGCGCCGCAAAGTTCAAGTTTCGGTAATGTGATCGTTTGTGATAACGGTGCTACTCTTGTTTTAGCAGCAAGTAATGTTATTGTTGGCTTGTTATGTTCATCTCTAACGCAGCTGTAAACCACGCAGGAGTAAGCCTTTTCGCTGGCGTCGCAGAATCCAAATAGTTCGATCTTCTGGTTCGTTGACCCGATCCAGCGCTTGATTTTCATGTGTTTTACATTGGGTATGTCAGCTCTTAGTTTTAGCCACTTATCTGCTATGTGTGACGGTAACTGATCATCCCACTCAAGTTTGTTGACCCATACTTCTTGAAATATAATCTTTGCCGCAATAGTTATGGGTGAGAGCCAACCCAGCGGATCATAAAGTTGTGAAATTTCCGAAAGCAGTCGCCTTTTAGTCAATTCCGGTCGACATTTTTCTTCATATTTCCAGTTAAAAACAAAGGTGTCGGCGTGCGGATTCCAACCTAGTCCTAGGGTTTTCATGGATTCCTCTTGCTTGAAGTCGAAAGTAATTTTGCGTGAGATCTGATCATCACTTAAGGTATGTAACAATGCAGGATCACTGCTGGACCACTTGCGTAAGTTCATCCCGGCTCCCTTTAACATATCGATAAGAGATGTCTGGAGTTCCTGGGCCGCTTCCAGTGAGTTGTGGCCGCTTATAACGTCATCGACGTATGCTTCGTTCAGTAGTACTTTGGCTGCCATGGGGTATTTATAGCCATCATCGTATGCCAGTTGTTTGATGGTTCTCATGGCTAGCCACGGTGCGGATTTTGTGCCATAAGTGACGGTGCAAAGTTGGTACTCTTGCAGATTCTCTGACGGCGTATTTCGCCAAATAATTTTCTGCAAATGTTGTTGTTCCTCAGACAGCCAGATACATCGGTACATTTTCTCGATGTCAGCTGTAAAGGCGTATTTGTAAGTTCTCCATTTTATGATAAGTTCTTGGATATCTTTTTGTAGGTTGGGGCCCTTTTCTTGTAGGCCGTTCAGGCTGTATCCCGTTTTAGTTTTCTGAGATGCATTGAAGACAACTCTAAGCTTCGTGGTAGTAGACTCTTCCCGCAGTACTCCGTGATGTGGTAAGAAACATTCAGTAGTTGAAGGTGTCATGAGTAGTGCTGGTTTCATATGGCCCAACTCCAGGTATTCCCTAAGGAACTCTTTGTATAACTTTTCAAGTCGGCCATTTGTTTTAAACCTTTTTTCTAATTGCAGCAATTGTGATACTGCGATCGTCTTCGATGTTCCGATCTTATTTTCATAATCCGGACGTAAAGGCATCTTCACAATGTATCTTCCATCTGAACCACGGCGAGTAGTTTCTTTGTAGTAAGTTTCACATTGATCCTCTTGAGATCGGTCAGTGTTTGTTTTGGTGACGTCTTCACATTCCCAAAATTTAGTTATTTCAGTCAAGTCGAGTAGTGTGACGTGACAGTTTAAAGTTTCTAGTTTTCCACACAAAATCCATCCCAGCTGTGTCTGTTGCGCAACGGGTGAATTTGGTGCGCCTCTTAATATTCCATCTTGTATTATTTCAGCGTATATGTCAGCTCCAAGTAGTATGTCAATAGACCTTGAAATGTTAAAATCAGGGTCCGCTAGTTTTAAGTTTTGCAAATGCGACCACTCTGGTCGTTTGAATGTGTTGTTTGGTAGTTTATTGATCAGTTTCTTCATAATCAATGCTTCAGTGTTGAAAGTATATTCGGAATGGATTGATTTGCATGTTATTGTAAGGCGTCCCCTACAATCGCCTGATACAGTTCCAACTCCAGATATCTTCGCAGTTAGTTTGTTTCTTGGCAGCTTTAGCAGTTGTGCTGCATTTTCAGTTATTAAAGTTAACTTGTGAGCCCTGATCTATGAGCGCACGAAGAGTTACGTAAGTCCCATCTACCGATTTAACCTTGATTTGGACGGTTGTCAGTAAGACTTCCATCTCTCTGGCTGATAGATGATTTGAACTTGGCGTTTCAGTTTCCCTCGAAGGTCGTTGACCGGAGCGTTGGTTTTCATTGCTCGTCGAAGGTGTATTTTTATTGAAATTTTTGTAATGTAGGAGCGTATGATGCTTCATATTACATTCCTTACACGTTTTTGTAGAGTTGCAAGTTTGGTTTTCGTGACTAAACAAACAGTTTTTACATAGTCGCAATTTTGCAACTGTGCTGTTTCTTTGCTTTGTATCCAAGTCAATAAACTGTTGACATCGCATTAAAACATGATTGTTTTTGCAAAGAGGGCACTGCCCGTATGAAGTGTGGTAAGTTTTTGGAACCCACTTCTTATGACCGAAGTTTTTTCGAGGTACATGTTTTTCAGTTCCAGCTGACCTTTCTGAACTCTGTATGTCCTTCTTTGAAGTCTTCATGGTTTCAAACGCCATAAACTGGTTTTCTAAGTATAACATAAATTCCTGTAGTGTTGGCACCTCTCTGTTATCGGGCAAAGTTTTTATGTATTCATTGTAGCTCCCGCAGTCTAGTTTCTGTGACATCAGATGGACAATCATCGGATCCCAACTGGTTATATCAAAACCAATGTTTGTTAAACCATTTAGACATTCCGTTGTTACGTCATGCAGCTTCTTTAAGTTGTAAGCGTCTGGCTTCTGTATGACAGGCAACTGCAACATAGTGTTCATGTACGACGAGAATTGCAGTCGACGGTTGTCGTAGCGTTGAGTTAGTATCTCCCAACACGAAGTGTAGTTGTCGGCGCTGATGCTCAAGTGTTGCACCAGTCTTTCTGCTTCACCTTTCAGCCTGGTCTTCAAATGCTGCATTTTTTGAGCTTTATTCAATGTCGGGTTTTTATGTATGGTTTCCAGGAACAGATCTTTGAAAGATATCCATTTGCTGTAGTGTCCGGAAAATTCTGGGATCTCGATTCTTGGTGCTGAATGTTGGTGATGAGCGGTGGACCACATCTTGCTTTTCAGACGTTTCCTTGTTTCGTCATATTTATCCTCCATGCTGTTGAACTGGTCATAGTACGTATGTTTTGTACCTTTCAGTAACGCTTCCAGTTCCCAATGAGTATTGTCAATAGCTTCCCACTTTGACTTCAAGATTGACAAGTAATCGTCAAGTTCCCATTTTTCAGCTAAGGCATCAAAATCAATTTTTGCCATAGCCCGATCGATGGCTTTGAAGTTGCATTCCTGTTTAGTTAGCAAAGTCTTGGTCTTCTCATCAAGTTCTTCTCTCGATAAGTCTGTCAAGTTGAATTTGACATTTTCTTCAGTAGTTTGCAACATTTTTAGAATGTCTGTTTTAGTTGTTTCGTACATGGTCTTTGTCTTACCGTAGACATCTTCCACAAAATAGTTTATGTTCCTGTCTTCAATTTCTTGCAACAGCAATGTATGCCGTGCATTGAAATCCATCCATTGAGCTTCTAACGAGGACAGCCGCTTGTTCAAGTATTCATTTGTTTTTCTGGTTTTGCTATCCTTGTTATAGTTGGCGCATAATGTTTTGATATTTTCAAAACATGTTGATTGTAGCGATAGCTTATTCATCTTGATAGATGATAGCTTCTTTGTAGTTCAAAAAATACCTTTTCAAAAAGTCCCGGAGATTCTAATTGTCGTTGAAGACTGTTTGAGATGTCGTAGAAGGCTTTTTTCAGTAGTTGTAGTTAGTTACAAGTAGTTGAAGGCTCTTCCAGTAGTCGAAGGCTCTTCCAGTAGTTGTAGTTAGTTCCAGTAGTTGAAGGCTCTTCCAGTAGTCGAAGGCTCTTCCAGTAGTTGTAGTTAGCTCCAGTAGTTGAAGGCTCTTCCAGTAGTCGAAGGCTCTTCCAGTAGTTGTAGTTAGTTCCAGTAGTTGAAGGCTCTTCCAGTAGACGAAGGCTCTTCCAGTAGTTGTAGTTAGTTCCAGTAGTTGAAGGCTCTTCTAGTAGTCGAAGGCTCTTCTAGTAGTTGTAGTTTGTTCTGGTACTCAATGTGCCTGTACTCTGGCTAGGTATTTGCGCCTTCTCAATCCAACTGGGGCGACCCTCTTCCGGGAGACCAGTTGAACCGATTCGCTACCGTAACAAGAGACACAAACACACCAAGATACACGAAGGCTCGAAGGACCATAAATGTACGGGCTGCAGTAGTTAACTCCGTACACCGATTTGTCGTGAAGGTTTTAGTTTAGAGAAACGCGTTCCACTAAGATAAGTGTTAAGTTTATTTTAGGTAAAAGTATGTTACAGTAATAATAGTAGAAGGCGATTATTTCTCTTAGTTGTTGATAGCTACCCAGTTATAAGTTCACTATATTTAAAATCGTTAGTCATGTAGTTTTATTATGCAAAATTATGACGCGCATCGTTGGCCTAAAGTAGGTTACCGAGTAAGCAGAAAAATGTACGGCAATGAGACCGTACAAATGTTATTGATTGTAACTAGTTAAATTATAATTTCTTATTCCATAAACGATAATACTGCCATCTGTGAGATACTCTGGCAACTATTATAACACCTGTGAGTGCCATTGACTAATTTCGTTTGAGTATCAAGCTCAACAGCGCCATCTGTTGGCTTGTCTTAATCAGTATCACTTGAAAATCAATTATCAAACTAAACTCGATGTTCTAGCTAAAACTATCGTTATAATTAACATAAGAATATTTGGTTAACAACTTTAGGGTTTCATTCATATTACCAATTAATAGTTAATCATTTGACATTATGTTTCTTCATGATTCGGCGTCACCTGTCAGGGAAAATGGCGCCGAATGTGATTTTACCGTCAATACCTGAATGTTTAAATTTAGTACGAGAACTAAGTAAGTCTCAATAATAGATTCCCAACTATAAATTAATAAGACTATTTTACACAGTGATTTACTAGTAAAAAGCTTTTGTTTATCATAACTGTTTACATCACCGGAAATGTTCCATGATAGCACAGAATAAAGACAAAAGTAATGAGACAACTGGTTTATTATTAATGATTGAAAACGTGTTCAAATTGGTGAATTCTGTCATTATTTATTAATAATACAATTATTTTAAAGTGTTTCTTTATTATTTGTGAGGCTGATTGAATTTACTATTGTAATAAGTTGCTGAACGGATATTGTGGTACTTCCGCTCACTCGGAATGGACGCGTGAGCAACGAGCAGTCACGTTATCCTACGATTAGCAAAAACATTGAAATACTATGTCATTATAAGTGTTTAATGAAGTGAACGTTATAAGTTAATCAGTTTCTGTACCCAAAATGGTTTCATAGAAATAAACGTTTGAAATTTGAGTCAAGTGCTGTGATTGTGTTTGAGTGATTTCAAATACCCACCTACCTATCTACCAACAATGAAGAATTGTAGGTGTCGCACGGCGATGTGATGGCTAGAGAAGTAGATACTGAAAGACAAAGGCGGATTGGCGGCGGATGGCGCCAATAATTGGGCAGAGTGTTCCTCTAAGCTTTCCCTGCCTTGATATATATATAAATATATTACATATAATAAATAAATGTAAAAAAAATATATATAAAAAAAAAACAATAATAAAAAAATAATAATAATAAACTTGACTTGGTATAGGCCCGTTAACGTAGTTAACACTAGCTAAAAAGCTAAGAAACTATATATGTTTTCCCTAAATAATAATAATAATAATAATAAAAAAATAAAAAAAAATTGAAAGATGAAAAAAAATGAAAAATGAAAAAAAAAAAAATGATTGAAATGTTAATATATTTTTTTTTTTTCATTTTTTTTATATATGTCGGGTGTTTGTCAGGAATTTATTTCGCTAGGCTCGAGCTTATGTGGGCAGAACACGGGTTTCGTGCTTTGAAAACACATTGGATGCGAAACACTATTTTATTTCGCATTGCACGGTTCGGGTAGGTAGTTTCCATGGAGAAGAACCGGCAAGAAACTCCATGGTTACTCTTTTCAAACAAATACACTGAGTCTAACAAATAACTTGACATTACACTTTCACACATTAACACTAGGCACAATGAATCGTGTACAGTTTCAAGACGTCTTCACTCCGCTGCGGTCAGACCCAGACTGTCTGCCTCGCCGCGAGGTGTCAACATCAGGACTCTGTAAAAGCCGCCATGGTGGGGAGTAGCTCGCGTGATGTCACCACTGGCGCGCTTTCGATTCATTCACCCGTCCGTACTCATGACCGGATCCGACACGGCCATCCTGCTTGCACACGTCCTTGTGTGATGTTTACCCTGCAAGCAAAAAGTCCACGACAGAAATTTGTTCCACTCGGTCACTCCTGACCAAACTCATAACATCACATCTGTAATCCCCAAAGGGTTTAACAGAGGTGTACTTAATAGTACACTTACAGTTCGCTAGTTATCTCCAAGTCCCATGTAATAGGGGCGAGCCTATTGACATCAACCGGCGCAAATCCAGACACCGTGGCCGTTACTGAGAAATTTCGGATGGAAAAACTCAATAACACTTTGCCCGACCTGGGAATCGAACCCAGGACCTCGTGCTCAGCAGTCACGCTTGCCATCACTATACCAACGAGGCAGTTGATTAAATCAAACACAGTTAATTTGGAATAATCGAAAATGGGTCAACCCTTGGGCCATGTAACAGTCGTTCGAATCAACTTTTAGAACTCTACAGCATTAAAAACTACCAAGCTTACAGAAACCCTCGAGTAAAACCTCTAACGCTACGGCTCTCCAGCCGACCAGCAATCGCATTGCTTTCACATCCATTAAATGGATCTGCCATGTGCATCACCCAGTGACTACACAAATTAAATAAAACACAAAAAATACGTAAAATAATATGAACGCGCCGTCACGGCCGTCCTGCATTATCACGCGTCCTCGTGTGTGTGAGTCTCATCTGTAAACCAAAGACATAGCGCCTTATAGTATACTCCGTTCGGTCTCCCTGACTCATCAAATGACTCTTAAAAGACACACATAACATAGGGTCCTACACACATAATATATCACATACGTCAGTCAATGCCACACAGGCTATTTGCTGCCACACAGGCTAGTCGTTGCCACACAGGCTAGTCATTGCCACACAGGCTAGTCATTGCCACACAGGCTAGTCATTGCCACACAGGCTCGTCATTGCCACACAGGCTCGTCATTGCCACACAGGCTAGTCATTGCCACACAGGCTCGTCATTGCCACACAGGCTAGTCATTGCCACACAGGCTCGTCATTGCCACACAGGCTCGTCATTGCCACACAGGCTAGTCATTGCCACACAGGCTCGTCATTGCCACACAGGCTAGTCATTGCCACACAGGCTCGTCATTGCCACACAGGCTCGTCATTGCCACACAGGCTCGTCATTGCCACACAGGCTAGTCTTTGTCACATAGATCAAAGAGTACAATTGAACGGAAATGTAGTTACTTACCATGGCAGTCATCGGCACTATCTGTAAAGAGCAAAATTACGGTAAGTAGTACACTCAAGCTCGGCCATTCTGGCCCTATTCTTTCTTTAATCAACATCACCCAAAATGGTTGTCATTCAGACATATCTAATTATCTCATAGAGGGATAGTAATATCAATGGGTTAACAGACACAAACATTTTGTCACACATACGGTTCGTCACACAGACTGATTGTCACACAGACAAACTGATTGTCACACAGACTGATTGTCACACAGACTGATTGTCACACAGACTGATTGTCACACAGACTGATTGTCACACAGACTGATTGTCACACAGACTGATTGTCACACAGACTGATTGTCACACAGACTGATTGTCACACAGACTGATTGTCACACAGACTGATTGTCACACAGACTGATTGTCACACAGACTGATTGTCACACAGACTGATTGTCACACAGACAATTTGTCACATGATAGGTTAACACTGCTATATCTACTTACTTTTGCCGTCATCGGCACTTCCAGGTACTTCCAAATTAGCATTCAATTCCAACGGAACATAGCAATCTGGCATAGCACGTACACGGTCGTGAGCATATTCACACTGGCAATTACAATTTAATAATTGCAAAGTGTATCTGATGTCAGAATAATAAACTCGTCGGAAAATTAGACTCTACACGTCACTCTACATGTCACTCTACATGTCACTCTACATGTCACTCTACAAGTCACTCTACAAGTCACTCTACAAGTCACTCTACAAGTCACTCTACAAGTCACTCTACAAGTCACTCTACATGTCACTCTACATGTCACTCTACATGTCACTCTACATGTCACTCTACATGTCACTCTACATGTCACTCTACATGTCACTCTACATGTCACTACGCGTCACTACGCGTCACTACGCGTCACTACGCGTCACTACGCGTCACTACGCGTCACTACGCGTCACTACGCGTCACTACGCGTCACTACGCGTCACTACGCGTCACTACGCGTCACTACGCGTCACTACGCGTCACTACGCGTCACTACGCGTCACTACGCGTCACTACGCGTGTCTCTGCGCGTGTCTCTACGCGTGTCTCTGCGCGTGTCTCTACGCGTGTCTCCACGCATGTCTCTACGCGTGTCTCTACACGTGTCTCTACACGTGTCTCTACACGTGTCTCTACACGTGTCTCTACACGTGACTCTACACGTGACTCTACACTCAATTGCCAGTCCATCGGCAAGTCACAACGTAAAATGTGAACCCATCGTCAGAAGCTAACCATCTCAGCCGCGTAAGTGCTACTCCTCGCAAAGAGTATACTGCACAGAAAAAGCAGTCAACGTGCACCTCTTACATGCTCCGGCGCTTCTGATGCGGCCACAACAATACCCAGTCCATCGGGTATGCTTTCAGTCCATCGAAAGCATTGTAGTTGTAAACAGTGGATCCATTAAAATCAAAACAATTAAAATCATCATAGTTAGTTTAGTTTAGAAAATGAGATTATAAGAAAACTCTTACTATGCTGGGTACTCAAAATGTTAAGTGGACTACTTGATATTTAACTAGTCTCGTCAGCGTTATCATTTTCGTCATGGCTAGTCTCGTCATTGTCACCTACGAGCATGTCAACGTCAGTTATTTTTCGCAGTCTGTCATAATTGGAACTTTCAACTATATTGCGCGATGCCTGCTCTCTCATTGCAGAAGGTCCGATCAACATTGGAAAAAGTCCGATCAACATTGGAAAAGGTCCGATCAAAAAGTTACAACACAGGAATTCTAACAATTCTGTTACTTTTACCATAATTCTTAGGCAATGCAAACTCAACTCATAAAACTGTCATAAGCGCTCTGTGCACCAACACAGACAGAAATCGTACCAACGATTTCCTACAGACCCATCGCCACATGTTACTCATGAGGTGCGGTCTACCTGACCCATCGCCACATGTCACTCATGTGGTGCGGTCTAAACTTTCGAGTATGAGTGTACAAGCCTTTCTTAATCAGATTTGGTCTCACTACCACTGTCATCAACTATGACATCTAATTCTCGAGGAACTTTGTGATCGGGGATCTTTCTAACACAGGCTAAAATCTTCGAATTACCATTTACCGAACCTTGAACTACACCAGTTATAGCAACGACAGGATAAATATGCTCACTCTTAGATAGATTAAACAGAATTGGCACTCTGCTCCAGAGTCATAACAAAATGAAAACGACTCACCAAAGTACTTTCATGTTCCGGCTCGATGATGCAAAGGTCGACTCACTTCTCGACCAGTACAGCAGCACTGGACCAGCGCTGGCCTGCTGCGCAGCGACTGGCGATGTGGCCCGGCGTGCCACACTTGAAGCACATCAGTGAGCTGCTGCTAGCCTACGGTCGCCGCCCAACGCCTGTAGCAGTCGGCACAGGCAACGGCTTCTTGACGGCGGTCGTCTTCGTCCGAAAATCCGCTTGTTTGTCCTTGTTTGCCGCATGCGCGACACTTGATTGGTAGTTACGATGAAAATTTCTAACGTATCTTGTAACCGGCGTCAGTGCGCATATTTTTCTTTTGTTTGTTACTACTCACGTAAATGACGTACAACGTACACGAATTTGGCACTGAACAATTCTTTACACTGGTTTCACGACATACCACAACACTATCTTGCTATTCACTGGTTAGGTTTTAAGAATTTGTAAACGATACAAAGTCTAAACGATACAAAGTCTTTGTTTTGCGTTTCAAAAAGTAACTGTCACTGATTGTCATTGTTTTTCACATGGTAAATATCACTTGTTTACAGTCTGTTTTATTTCGGCGCTGTAGCAAGCACCATGATTACGGATAAACTAAAGTTATTGCAGGTGGGTGTTTATTAGCACACTAATCGGTCTACCTTCTTTCTTGTCCGTTTTTTTTTTTTTCGCGAACTTTTTCGGTTTTTACACAGTTGACACTGATTGTTATCGACACTGTCCCCGTTTATGATTTCATTAGCACGATTTAATCCCAATTCTGATGTCGGGGGTTTGTCAGGAATTTATTTCGCTAGGCTCGAGCTTATGTGGGCAGAACACGGGTTTCGTGCTTTGAAAACACATTGGATGCGAAACACTATTTTATTTCGCATTGCACGGTTCGGGTAGGTAGTTTCCATGGAGAAGAACCGGCAAGAAACTCCATGGTTACTCTTTTCAAACAAATACACTGAGTCTAACAAATAACTTGACATTACACTTTCACACATTAACACTAGGCACAATGAATCGTGTACAGTTTCAAGACGTCTTCACTCCGCTGCGGTCAGACCCAGACTGTCTGCCTCGCCGCGAGGTGTCAACATCAGGACTCTGTAAAAGCCGCCATGGTGGGGAGTAGCTCGCGTGATGTCACCACTGGCGCGCTTTCGATTCATTCACCCGTCCGTACTCATGACCGGATCCGACATATATATATTTTTTTTTGTTTTAACAGTTTAAAAAAAAATGAATGAAATGAATGATGATTGAAATGTTAATATAATTATTTTATTTTTTATTTTTTTATGTAGGTATATTTTTTTTTTGTTTTTATTTTTTATTATATATATTATATATTAGTATAGATAACTACCTTTCAACAGATAAATCCTTACGCACGTCAGCTACAAACTTGGTATTGTCGTCTTCTAAGATGTCTCGTATACGTTTTATTTCACTATCATCACCCTGTACAGTAGCGATCCAGTCACGAACGTCTACGTGTAAAACATCAAAAACATGCTCCGTATCCACATCGGTCAGCTCACTGACAGGGGCACGACTGAGAGCATCTACGTGAGCCATACGGGAGCCCGGTCTGTACTCGATTTCACAGTCGTACTCCTGAAACTGGATCCACCAGCGAGAAATTCGTGGTACAAGATCCCTCTTAGTTAAGGTGGTACGAAGTGCGTTACAGTCAGTGACTATTTTAAATCTTAGCCCTTATAAATAGACACGGAAACGATTTAAAGATGCGACAACCGCTAAAGTTTCCAATTCAAAGGAGTGAATTTTTTGTTCGTCTACTGTGGTTTTACGACTAATACGCCACTGGCCTAAATATACCGTCTGTACCTCGCTGTAGGAGAATCCCTTCAATACCTAGCTTCGAAGCATCCGTATAAAGGAGACAGTTTTTTTAGGCCCTCTTCGATGTTGCGTATATATACTTACACCAAAAAAAAGTAACCATTTTATTATAGTAATAAACGAAAGATTACATAGAAACGAAACCGGAATCTTAAAATCATAAAAAATAAGTTGTATTATGATATTTTTTGCGAGTCAAATCATTCCTGTTGTGGTCAATACCATTTGACAGAAAATACTTACGTAAATAGGAGCGTTTTTTCCGTTTACAAAAAAAAGTATGGTATCCATTGGTAATAATATCTGCTTTAATTAAAATAGAATATAATATAAAAATAAATAATATTAAACTGTGAGCTTTGTATTGCTATTTTAGAGATTTCCGCTAAAATATTTTAGATGGTATAGAAAATCATCATGGCACGGAACGTTGTAAATTCGTCTTTTTGGTGGTTGACTGACAACTTCATTTGACATTTGACGTGTTATTGTTATTGTTTATTGTTAGATTCACGTTTTCATTTTCGTATTTCTCATCATTCCGGTTAGACATGGCTTAGCTAATATTACCACTGTAATCTAGAAATTCATCATCTGCCTAGCCTTTTCCCAACTACTTATGTTGGGGTCGGCTTCCAGTTTTACCGGATGCAGCTGAATACCAGTATTTTACATGGAGCGACTGCCTATCTGACCTCCACAACCACAGAACATATGAAGGAGGTTAGAAAGGAAATAGATCCTGATTTGTATCAGAACGCGTGTCGCCGCTTGACTCCCACTCTTTAACTTCACTACAAGCAAGAGACCAATGCCTACGCGGATTACGCACACAAATAAACAACACGCACTTTGATCGTGAGTTTGCTATTGGTTATCACACTAACGCAGTCCCTGCGTTTGACGTACACTCATACACGCGTAAAAGCTCATGTATGGTGGGCGACTAAAAGGTCGATTGTTGATATCGATAAAATTAATGTAATCTTGCTTCTAACTTTGCAAGTATTGTGGACTATGCGGACTTTTGTAATGCATGTTGTGAACATTATTCATGCGAATATAATAATAATATTCCACAACTATCACACAACGCCATCTAGTCCCAAGCTAAGCAGAGCTTGTGTTATGGGTACTAGACAACTGATAAACATACTTATATTTCTAAATACATACATATTATAGATAAATAACACCAATATAAAAACAAATAAAAAATACGTAACTGAATTTTAAAACCAATTTTATTATAAACATTAGGATTTAACATGGAATATTTACCGCGTTTATTGTTTGTTCATTAGAGAAAGTCGGTTGCCTCTCAACCTTACATTTCCGGTGCTTATCACCAGTTCAAAAAGAAAAAGATTACACTAGTTTACTTCCACGATTTTTGTCCTTGAAATGAAATATATACGGTTACGTTACTTATGGTATCTACATTTCGGAAGAAATATAAATCACATATTAAATCATAATTATGTTAGTTTCAACATTGAAAAATTACATAAAACTTATAGTACTAATACAAAAAATATACAAAAACCTCACACAAAATCTAGGTATATTAACAATCGGTCGGAATAAATAATATTATTTTAGTTATTAAGTGTACTATTGATAATAATCCATTGATTGTATCATAGTAATTATCGACATTGTTTACAAATTGGCACAGCACTATCGATGTGCCTAGAGTTCGTGGAATTACACCTTTGGTTCGGCACTCGGGACTCTCGCAGTGAACGTAATACATTGCGCGATCGCTCACGTACTGCAAAATGTATAGTCCATCTATTGCAAGCAATGTATTACTATTCGTCTGCTTGCGATTATTTCGTTTTTGTCTACAAAATTCATAATGCTAATGTTATAATTACAAATATCACAAGTATTTTAATGTTTTTGGACTTACCGGTGGAAAGAAATCCCTTCTCGTGCTACACTACACACCTGGCTTCTTTTCCGACACGTTATAATAGCGCAAAACGGCATAATTTAATATTTTTGCGGAGCTTACGTACGCTGTCAAAACAAGAGAGCGATTGCTGGCCGGTAAATTAAATTTCGGTTGATATTGAGCATTTGCTCATAACCGCGGCGCGCGTGCCCCGCCCACAAGGCCTTTCTAACCTCCTTTAAATGTTCTGTGTCCACAACCCAGTTAGTACCGGGTAATACGATACCCCTTGGTAAAACTGGTTGTCAGACTTTTTGGGCCACTGACTACCTAACGACTGTCAAAGATCTACAAATGACAGCCGGGACCAACAGCTTAACGTGCTTTCCGAGGCACGGAGGAAACTCGGTATGCAATGGGTGGTCACCCATCCACAGACACAGACCGGCTTAACCTAACGATCGACCCGAGCGGCTGTTATTATTTAGCCACGAGCTTCTCACTGTTATCTAGAAATTATAAGGAATAAATCTATTACGTTTCATTAATATCTGTATGTCTGTTACAATTTTATGTGGGTGGTATGTTCTCCAAACAAAAAAAATTGTCTCCCTTCGGTTTCTAAATGAGGGTCGTATAAAGCTAATATAGGGCGATCAACAAAGGAGACAATTTTTTTTGTTTGGAGAATAGGCCACCCACATAAATTGTAGCAGATATTAATGAAACGTATATAGATTTCATCCTTATAATCTCTAGAATGCAGTGGTAATATTAGCTAAGCCATGTCTAACCGGAATGATGAGAAATTCGAAAATGAAAACGTGAATCTAACTGTTGAGTCCCTTGGTGGTGGTGTATGGTGTAGAGGTCCTTGTTGCGGTGTAGCCTTGCGTGGGGAGGATGATTAATAGTCAGTGCGTGGAAACTACATACAAACGTTTATTGATCACACATTGATTACAGTTCACATTAACAGTCTAACTTAGTACACCACGCGATTTACAGGATGTCTCGATATAAAGACATGTGTGCACCACCACTGCGTGTAAGGGACTGGCGCTTGCGCACACCGCAGTCCCGGTTGGCGACTATACATTTTGTCGCGTCAGCTTTTGTAGCGTAAGCCCCTACAATATTCCCCCTTTTTAAAAAAAAATGTTAATCCCGAAAATGATCTATCCGAACATACAAATTTCATCAATTTTGATACATCATTCTTTACTATTTAAACAATGACTTACTAGCTGCCTAAGTGCTCAAGTAACGAACAAACAAGGCGTCAGCACATTTTTCGCTCGTCACTTGATCGCTAGGTAAGTACATAAATATTCGTCATACGATAACGAAGTGTTATTAAACTTGTTCTTAAAATAAATGTATATTACAATTACCAATACATTATGTTATTTTATTTTTATAGGTACAGTTGCCTCTCTTGTGGGGCTAAAACTATGTGAAAGAGAAATCCTTATCGCTATGTATAACTAGATGTCTTATCTTACTTTACAATATTTAACTGAATGTCACTGAATTGCACTGAATTTCACCGAATTTCACCGAATTTCAACCATTGAACACGATTACACATATAAAATTAGCTTGAAATCACTTGATATTACTCAATAATGCACTGAGACAGGTTGAGCGTCTGGCTGAGCTGCTGTTTTAGCTAGCTGAGCTCCACGTCCTTGCTCTATAGTCGAAACTACCTGGTCGATCACTTTGCCGTGCATCTTTCTTCCAAAAAATCGACAGATAAAAAATAAGCACGCTGCACTGACTAGAATCACTATGACGATGGTTACTATGCTGTAAAATTCCAACTTCCTCTCTAGTTCAGCTTGGGCATGGTTGCCTGCTCCGTTCTGAGCGATGATTACTTCAGCGTTCTTAGACTGTTGTGAGCCCATGTTTGCGAAAATAGACATATGCTACTCGGAACAAAAAATGAGTTTGAATGATGTCCAACGGGTTGAAATTTGGTTTGTACACATTTCTTAAGTTTAAATTTTGCTTACGACTAAGTTTTCATAAATCGCACGGGTGGCTTAACTACTCTGCCACTACGTGTGGTATAAGTAACAAACTTACTACCTATGCTACTCCTATTGTTGTTGTCTTGTTTTTCACTAATGTTTTTTTCTTCTGTGGGTTTTTGTTGCTCTGATTCTGCTAACATATAGGCTGGTTTTAACCTATCTATAGAAATAGTTACTTGTCTATTTGGCAGTTGTATCCTAAATACTTTATTATCTCTACTTATGACGCTGTAAGGGCCATCATAAGTAGATGTTAAAGGTTTTTTAACCGCATCATTTCTGATGAATACATGAGTGCAACTATTTAGGTCTTTATGCACAAACAGTTTCCGCGAATCGCTTGCGCTTCGTGACTTGGGACGAAGATTGTTTATCGTTTCTCGCAATCTCTCTACGTATGTGTAATCGTCACCGCTGTACTTCGGACTTACCTCACTGTAAAATTCACCGGGTAAGCGTAGCGTCTGACCTAGAACTAGCTCGGCCGCGCTAAAGCCTGTGTCACACCGGCTGGCTGCTCGCAAACCGAACAAAACGGTGGATAGCTCGTCGTCCCATGCCGAGTTGTCTGTTAACCTACTAGACAAAGCTACCTTTAGAGAACGATGCCATCTCTCTATCTTCCCGTTGCTTTGGGGATGGTATGGTGTAGTTCGGATCCTCTGGACTCCTAGTAACTTTAGTAGGTTAGCAAAGAGTTGGCTCTCGAACTGTCTACCTTGATCGCTGGTCAATCTACTTGGGCAACCAAACCTGCATATCCAATTTTCGTAGACTGCTTTCGCTATTGTTTCTGCCGTGATATTTTCTACTGGTACAGCTTCCGGCCAGTGCGTAAAACGATCTATGATTGTGACACAATACCTGTTGCCATGCCGTGTGGTAGGCAGTGTTCCAACGATGTCCACGTGTAAATGCTCGAAACGTTGACTGGCTTCAAATTTACCTATTCCTGTTACTACATGACGACTTACCTTGCTTCTCTGGCACTGCACGCATGTTTTTGCCCAATTACCTATTTCTTTGTTCATACCAGGCCAAAAGAATCTGTTGGAAATCATCCTACGAGTCGTTCTCACGCCTGGATGACTTATATTGTGTACTGATTCGAAAACTGTTTTTCTAAATGCCGGTGGTACATACGGCCTTATGTTCCCATTTGCAATATCGCAATACACGCTTTTGCTGACGTTGGGAACGTGTTTTTGTTTTAATTGTACGCTGCTCGATAAGTCTCCACTTCGTAGTAACTGTGTAATTTGATCATCTCCTTCCTGCGCTGTCGCTAATTCTTCGTAATCTATGGTGGTTGGACACCCAATGGTTTCTACACGTGACAACGCATCAGCTACAGGATTATCAATGCCGTTGACATGCTGTATATTGCTAGTATATTCGCTAATGTACAGTAATTGTCGGATTCGCCTAGGAGTTTCTTTGTTTGAACTTATCTTTGAAATTGCGTATGTTAGAGGCTTATGATCTGTGTAGACGGTTAAATCTCGACCTTCTATCATATCTTTAAAATGCATGATAGACATGTATATAGCAAGTAGTTCCCTATCGTAAGTACTGTAGTTTTGCTGAGTGTCTGATAACTTTTTCGAAAAATAGCCAAGTGGTTGCCACGTGTCGTCAACCCTCTGTTGTAATACTGCGCCTACGCAGGTATTAGAGGCGTCGGTCATAAGTGATAACGAAGCTTCAGCGACAGGATGAGATAACGTTACGGCGCTTTGTAGGCTTACCTTGCATTTCTCGTACGCTGATTCAGTTTTGGCGTCCCATTCTATTTTAGTTTTATCTTTCTTTTTTGAGTTGTGCAGAAAACTATTGAGATACTTATGACACTCTGCTGCTTTGGGTAAATGTGACCTGTAGAAATTTACCATTCCGAGGAAACGTCTCAGCTCTTCGACTGTCTCTGGTCGTGGATACGTAATGATTGCCTTTACCTTTTCGGGTAGGGGACTGATCCCTGCTGGTGTAACCTTGTAACCTAAAAAATCTATTTCGTTTAATCCGAAAGAACTCTTCCCGAGATTTATGGTCAACCCGATACTGTGAAATCGCTCAAATACTTTCCTGACATGTTCTCTGTGAATGACGTCATTTTTCGATGCTATGATGACATCGTCGATATAGCATGACAGTGATGACTCGTATTCATTACCTATCTTTTCACCGATGTTCTCGATTCCTTTCAGAACCGTGTTGTCCATAAACCTTTGGAACGTCTGTGCTGCGTTCCTAAGACCAAATGTCATCCGCGGAAACTCGAACAAACCGAATGGGGTAGTGATGGCGGTTTTCTCCACGTCTTCCGGTGCGACCTCAATAAAGTGATATGCTCTATTTATATCTAGGTGTGTGTAAACTATTTTACCTGTTAATCCGTATGTGAAGTCCTGAAGTCTTGGTATGGGGTATCTATCTGGTTTCGTTACTGTGTTTAGTCGTCGATAGTCTCCGCAGGGTCGTATATTGCCGTCCTTCTTCTGCACGATATGTAAAGGACTGGCCCACTGGCTTCTAGACGGTCTACAGATTCCTAGTTCCTGCATATAGCGAAATTCGTCTTTAACTTTTTGATACTTACCAGGTGGGAGTGGTCTCGGCTTCGCGTACATAGGTGGTCCGGTCGTATCAATGTGATGTTTTACCGAATGGTTAGGCAATGTTTCTTTGAATGATACGGGCTTAGTAATATCGATAAATTCCTCCAGCAAGTCACGAAACGGATGCGTTTCCTGTATCGTTTTAATTGTTGACTCATTGTAGTTTACAATGGTGCCTACCGTGTATAAACTAGTAACTGAATCTACTAACTTCCTATTATATAAATCTACTAATAAACGATGTGTTTTTAAAAAATCTGCTCCTATAATTGGGTTACTTACGTCACAAATTATAAAAGGCCATTTAAAACTACGCCTTAAACCTAAGTTAAGTTCTAATGTTATTACACCGTACGTTTTAATTTCGGTGCCGTTAGCAGCAAAAAGCTTATAGTTACATTCATGATTACGCTTCTTTACGCTAACCTTGGTGACTGGAATGACTGACACATTAGCACCTGTATCAATAAGAAAATCCATACCGTTTTTAGAATCCGTTACACACAAGCGATGGTTTTCGTTGACGTTGATGCATGCTACCACCGCCTTGGGCTGCATCCTCTTCAGTTTTCCTGCTTGTGTAACTTCGCCCAGTTACATGGTGACTCGCATCGCCGTGCTGACTCACGGTACCGGAAATGGTATCGGCACAACCAGTCTGGATTGTTCTGTGCTCGCTGCGGCGTCCGGGATCTTTGACAGGAACGGGAACGATTGCGGTTCCATCGTACCCTTCCCGCGTGGTGTTGGCGCTGTCCGATGCTATTCACCTCGTTGCGTAGCGTCTTGATCTCTAGGGCCATGTTCCTAAGCTGGTTCAGTAGCTCTAGATTTACGTCTGCCATACTTGAAGTTGACGCTGTGCTGTTGGCTGTTGTTTCTACGGCGGCAAGCTCCCCGTTGCGCAGATTGTCCATGATCTTATCGGCCATCTCTGCGAGGTCGTCCAACTTGGTGTCTGCCTTGTTGGTGGCCAGAATCGCGCGAACCCACGCTGGTAGCCTCGCTAACCATAAAATCAAAATCAAAATCAAAGCATTTATTTCAAGTAGGCCAGTTACAGGCACTTTTGAATTGTCGAAACAAATATGAAAATTAAATGTAGCTACAGTCCCAGACACAAGACATAAAAACTGTGAAAGTACTGTAGTTGCCCATTCCCTAGCGTAGATCTCTATGGAGAAGAATGGGCAAGAAACTCCATGGACACTCTTTTAAATCAGAATATTTTTACAAAATCTTGGTTACATCATTCATGTTGAGATGGTACATTATGTGAGAACAATGTAGCAAGATGTGCACGTTAAAGGTGTCCATAGTAAAAACAAAACAAAAACAATTCAAAAATTAAATTATTAAATTCAAATAAGCCGTGGCAACCAAGAGCTGACCAGTCCCAACTGACAGCGCTCGTTCACGAACATGACGCATGTATCAGCACCATTCAACTCAACCATTTTGAAGGGAACTAAATGATCCGACACACGCGTCACCATCAGCGACACATTTGAGTGAGCATGACATATCTCCTAATCGCCACGGCCATTCAAGTCAAGGAAAAAATGTAGGTTTCTAGCGACTGATAGCATTCTAGTACATAGCACTCACACAATATGCGATATGCGGCTATATAATAATAAAGATATTGAATTTATACAATGCAAAGATAGTTGTACAATCTTCAGCAGCTCCAACAATACAATTAGTGCTATCCATTAATGCGCCCCTGTCCTTGTGGAGCAGGACCGGCATTGAGCCAAGCATTTTTATCAGCGATATAGTCGTCCAATTTGTAATATGCTTGCTTACAAAGTGTGCGTTTAATACATGTTTTAAATTTTGTTTCATTCAGCTCAAGAATGCTTTGTGGAATTTTATTATAGCATCTCAAACAGTACCCCATGAAAGATGAGTCTACTTTAGCGAGTCTGAAGCCTGGCTGAACTAATTGGTCCCTATTTCTAGTACTGTAATTGTGTCTGTCACCTCTTTTACCAAAAAGATGTAGATTCTTTCTTACGTACATTATGTTTTCGTAGATGTATTGACAATGTACAGTCATGATGTTTATTTCCATAAACAGTTCCCTCAGAGAATCGCGCCTACGAAGATTGTATATGGCTCTGATGGCTCTTTTTTGCAGAATAAATATAGACTCAATGTCAGCAGCCCGTCCCCATAACAAAATGCCATAAGACATTATACTATGAAAGTAACTAAAATAGACCAATCTAGCAGTATCTACATCAGTAAATTGACGGATTTTTCTAATAGCATATGCTGCCGAACTTAACCGCCCCGCCAGAGATGTTAAATGAGAACCCCATTGTAGCCTTGAATCAAGCGTAATCCCCAGGAAAACCGTTTTATCTACGAATTCAAGTTTCTCTTTATTCAGTACTATATCACAATCGCTACTTTTAACATTCGGTAAAGCAAATCTTATGCATTTCGTTTTTTTTTCATTTAGTACTAAATTATTTGCTGTGAACCAATTATGGACTTGAAGTAGGGCATTATTCACGTCATCTAAATTTTGGGCCCGTCTATTGATCTTAAAAATTAGGGAAGTGTCATCGGCAAATAACACCATATTTTGAGGTTGGTTTTTCAGTAAATAGGGTAGATCATTTATATATACTAAAAAGAGGAAAGGACCCAATATTGAGCCTTGCGGAACCCCCATTTTTACTTTTAAACCCTGTGAATTAACACCATTTATTTGAACATATTGTTGTCTATCACTCAAATAAGATTTTAACAAACTAAGCGCAAGTTTACCTAGTCCGTAATGCTCAAGTTTCAAAAGCAATGTGTCGTGATTTACACAATCAAATGCTTTGGAGAGATCACAAAATATTCCTACAGCGTCTTGGGACTCTTCCCACGCCGTAAATATGTGCTTTATTAAGGTTACACCGGCGTCAGTTGTACAACGTCCCTTGGTGAAACCATACTGTTGATCGTGTAAGATTCTATTGGTGTTAAAATGATTGATCATTTGATTAAGCATTATCTTTTCGAACACCTTGCTAAAAACTGGCAACACGGATACAGGCCTATAATTATTTGTATCTTTACTATCACCGGATTTGAAAAGAGGTATGACTTTACTGTATTTCATTAAATCAGGGAAAACTCCTTGGTCTACGCACAAATTAAAAATTAAAGCTAAGTATGGAGCTATAGTCTCAAGTATGGATGTACAAACTTTGATAGACATTCCCCATAGATCTTCAGTCAGTTTGATTTTTATTTGCCGAAAAGCTTTAATAACTATCATCGGGTTTATGTGTTTAAATTTAAATTCAGCCTGGCATCCAGACACATTCGCCTTTAGTAAACCAATTGAGACTTCAGGAGAGGAATTTAGAGCCTCCGTAGTTTTTAACGGTATATCGGTAAAGAAATTTACAAATTCTTGAGCTACTTCCTGATTAGAGCTTTTAGGACCACATGCTGTATCTAATGTGTAGCTAGTATTACGTGTTTTCTTCCTGTTAGTCTCGCTATTTATGACTTTCCAAACTGTCTTTATTTTATTTTCTGCTGTTTTGATCTTGTTGCTAATGTGCAAGGCTTTGGCAACCTTGCATGTATCTCTAAAAATTTTTGAATATTTAGCAACATATTTGTTAAAAGTTTCAGTGTTCATATAAGGCTTAAGGCCATAAAGCTCAAATAGTGTTTCCCTACTTTTTCTGATACCTCTAGTTGCCCAATCACTAAATATAAATTTAGGGCAAATACTTTTTGTCTTCTTTTCAAAAGTTTTGTTGAATTCAGTGTGAACTATTGAAAAGAAATGATCATAAAATTGATTTATATTAATATCGTCATGGCTCATAACACTTAATTTGTTCTGTAGGGAAATATTATACCTATTTAATTTGTTAGAAGTTATGGGTCTAAATTTAATCTGAATTTTTTGCAATGGTGTATTACACCTAAAAGTTACAGTTTGTCCGCTATGGTCAGACGGCAGACAATTAACTATGGCTTTATCTAAGTAATCACAATCGCAGAAAAAATTATCTATACAAGTAGCAGAAGATGGAGTGACTCTAGTAGGTTCTATAAAAGTGTTGGTCAAGTCAAATGACTTAAAAAGATTTAATAACCGACTGCTATTTGAATTTTCTTCTAAAATATTGATGTTAAAATCACCACAAATAATTATAGATTTATTACTGGCTGCAAGTTTTGCCAGGACATCTTCCATTATTGACTCAAATAAGGAAAAGTTTTGATAGTTTGGGGGTCTGTACACACACACAATAACATGCTTATCTAGCTCAACACAGGACAGTTCGACGCAATGTTCAGCCGAGAGACCTATTATGTCGTTACGTTGCTTATACCTTAAACAATTTTTTACAAAAATTAAGGAACCTCCACGAAGCATAGTTTTACGGTTATAGCAGCTACCCACCATATAGTTCTCATAATTAATAAGCATTTGGTAATCCTTAAGCCAATGTTCAGTAAAACAAATAATGTCAAACTTACTATTTTCTAAAAACAATTCTATTTCTAATAATTTTGAAGAAATGCCTTGGATATTTTGGTGGAATAATTTTAAAGTGTTCTGCTGAGGCCCTTTTTTACTAGCTAATTGAGTGCAAGAAGATACCTTGCTGTTGGTAGGTTTAACAATATTGTTAATGGCACCTTCTGTTGTCTGACTTTCTAGTTTAAATTAAAATTAATATCTGGAGAGAGCCCCGAGACTCCCGTGCCATCGCCAGACAACAAGATCCTATCACTAATATGGGTTAATTGAGAATTTTCCACGGTGACATATGGATCCTCCTCAGTATAATGTTTGTAAACATCAATAGCACTAATGCTATATTTATTTAAGGTCACCACCTGTTCATTAGTATTATTACTAATAGTCGCAGTATTTACAATATAACTAAACTTAGACATACTACTTATGTCTGTGTGAATATTATAAGCTAATAGCCGAGCTATTTTGTGTCTACAACTAATAGGTAGATACACTTTACCCCGGGTCGAACTAAGTTTATCAACAAAAGTGTTGATATCAAGAAATATTAGTTTGTCACTGTAGTGACCTGCTAAAAAATGTAAATGTCTATTTAACAAGTGAATATAATTGTTTTTTCTGTTACATAAATTTTCAAAATATGGAAAAGCGCACAATATTATTTTATTACAATTTAATTTCAACAACTCTGAGACACAATCAGTGATGTCTTCCTTTTTAATCTTTGCACTATTACCAACACATATAGTAATGGTGGTACTAGGATCACAAACAGTCTTAGTTACAGATGCCATAATCTGTTTGTAGTTTGACCCTGGCATACAATTGTTTTGGGTAATAAATAAATTAAATATATATATAAATAGTCATAAATTCCTCAGTGTGTCTCCCGCAGCTCCGGAGTTTCTCGCCAGCTCGCTCATTTTGGCTAGCAGTTGGGATGGGCGTTGCTGTCCCAGGTCCATCTCCGAGACTAGTTTGTGAAATTGTGCTTCCGCGCTGATCTGGAACGTTTTTAGCAGCCTGTTCTTCAATGTTGAATATCGCTGTTGTTCCGGCGGGTTACTTATTAGGTCTCCAACCTGGCTCAGTTCCTCCTTTGATAGCTTGCTGAGTAACATCTCGTACTTGACCTGGTCGCCTTGGTGCTGCGGTCCTATCATGGCCTCGAATTGTGAGAACCATATCTTGGGCATGTCCGCCCAAAAAGGTGGTATTCGGGCTGACAACCCGATTGCAGCTAGATCGCTCACTATTGCCTGTGCCGTCGGTGCTGGTAGAGTCATTGTAGCACTGTTCACGTACACTTGTTTAACTGTTCACTTCCGTTCCCTACGCAAGGCCACGTCGAACGCGGGGTCACCAATTGTTGAGTCCCTTGGTGGTGGTGTATGGTGTAGAGGTCCTTGTTGCGGTGTAGCCTTGCGTGGGGAGGATGATTAATAGTCAGTGCGTGGAAACTACATACAAACGTTTATTGATCACACATTGATTACAGTTCACATTAACAGTCTAACTTAGTACACCACGCGATTTACAGGATGTCTCGATATAAAGACATGTGTGCACCACCACTGCGTGTAAGGGACTGGCGCTTGCGCACACCGCAGTCCCGGTTGGCGACTATACATTTTGTCGCGTCAGCTTTTGTAGCGTAAGCCCCTACATAACAATAAACAATAATAATAACACCTCTGTACTAGTCTCTGAAAGTAATTGTATTCACACATTGCGTTGAAATCTTACTGCACAATTGACACAACGACCAGCAGATGATATTTCATAAAATAGTTTTTATTGTACGCGAAAAAATCGCAGAAACACTTTCACAACAATCAAAATAAACAAAAAGAGTAAATGTCAAATGAAGTTGTTTGTCAACCACCAAAGAGACGGATTTACAACGTTCCGTGCCATGATGATTTTCTATAGGTAGGTACCTACCATCTAAAATATTTTAGCGGAAATCTCTAAAATAGCAATACAAAGCTCACAGTTTAATATTATTTCTTTTTTATATTATATCCTATTTTAATTAAAGCAGATATTATTACTAATGGATACCATACTTTTTTTTTTGTAAACGGAAAAACGCTCCTATTTACGTAAGTATTTTCTGTCAAATGGCATTGACCACAACAGGAATGTGTGATAAGAAATGACTCGAAAAAAAAAATCATAATACAACTTATTTATTATGATTTTAAGATTCCGGTTTCGTTTCTATGTAATCTTTCGTTTATTACTATAATAAAATGGTTACTTTTTTTGGTGTAAGTAATATGAATATACGCAACATCGAAGAGGGCCTAAAAAAAACTGTCTCCTTTGCCTTGAGAATTCTAAATGACTCCGCCTCCTCCGCCGTCCATTTCCATTCGAATTTTGATCTTAATAGGTCTGTCTGTGGACGGGCAATAAGGGCGAAGTCCTTTACGAACCTCCGGAAAAAGCCAGTTAGGCCGATAAATCGTATGACATTATGAACGTTTCGCGGAATTGGGAAGTTTTCTATAGCTAATGTTTTGCGCTTTCGTGGACGTATCCCCTCACCACTTACATGAAATCCTAGGAACTCTAGCTCGGTACAGAAACAACTACATTTCTTTACTTTAAGTGTAAGACCTGCGTCTTTTACAAGTTGAAGAACCTCTTCTATCCCTCCGTCTCATTCCCGAATCAAAAGATCGAGAAGGTATCAATTTCATCATCCATATAAACGATCGTATAACCGACTTTCAACAGTATTTTATTCATCGGACGTTGAAAAATAGAAGGAGCGTTCGCTAAACCAAAAAGCATGCGTTTAAATTGATATTGCCCATCAGGAGTAACAAATGGTGTCTTTTCTCGAGACTTTGCCTCTACTGGAATCTGGTAGTAGCCAGATGGAAGGTCTAAACTTACAAATAAAAAGTTACCAGCTAGCCTGTCAAGTTGATCATCAACCAAAGGGAGCGGATAGTGTTCTTTTTTTGTTTTATTATTGAATGCACGATAATCTACATATAATCTGCTTTCGCCAGTCTTTTTCTTTACCAGTAGAACTGGACTAGCGTAAGGTGAGTTTGACTCGCAAACTATGCCTGCATCGATCATTTCCTTCGCCATAGATTGGATTTGTCTACGCTCCAGAAAGGAAAGCCTATACGGGCGATAAACTACTGGTTGCGAGTCACTTAATTGAATTTCCATTTGAACTACATAAGTTAATCCCAGGTCTTTTAGGTTATCCGAGAAACACGTTTCATACCTTTTGAGCAGCTCTTTTAATTTGTTAACCTCATTTTCACTAAGCTTTGCCATAATTGAAAGCTAAATTAGTCTCAGCATTTTCAAAATTTTATAAATTTATATTCAAGTAGTCCGTACAAAAAACTCGTATAATGAGCGTATCCTTATTTAAACAAACCAGACTATCACTAAAGTTTTGCACCAGTATCCTAACTTCTCCGTTTTTAACCGACTTCCAAAAAGGAGAAGGTTCTCAATTCGATCGGTATTTTTTTTTTTATGTATGTACACCGATTACCCTGAGATTTATGATCCGATATACGTGATTATTTTTTAGTTTGATGCGGAATAGTTGCCATTTGGTCCCATAAAAATTTAACATAGTTTGGTCCAGTAGTTTTCATTTTATGAGCATTTTTACTTCAGTTATGTGGTATAATTTCATGTATGTTCAGCGATTTCTCCTCCATTTGTGGAGCGATTGTCAAAATTATTTTTTTATATGAAAGAGTACGTAGTATACTTCTGAGATGGTCGCATTTAAATTTGGTAAAGATCTGATGCTGATCTTCGGAGATATACAATGGAACTCTTCAAAACTAGACGGTAAATCGGTCGTGATTGCTGCGATCGCTTGGATGTTTATTGTTTATACAGCACCATGACGTAACATCACGCCTGTTTGCTCTGAGGGGTACGCAGATGTGTACAATACACCGAAAGGAGACAGTTTTTTTTAGGCCCTCTTCGATGTTGCGGATATTCATTTTACTTACACCAAAAAAAAGTAACCATTTTATTCTAATAATAAACGAAAAATTACATAGAAACGAAACCGGAATCTTAAAATCATAACAAATAAGTTGTATTATGATATTTTTTTGCGAGTCAAATCATTCCTGTTGTGGTCAATGCCATTTGACGGAAAATACTTACGTAATATAGTGGCGTTTTTTCCGTTTACAAAAAAAAAGTACGGTATTCATTGGTACTAATATCTGCTTTAATTAAAGTATAATATAATATAAAAAGAAATAATATTAAACTGTGAGCTTTCTAATGCTATTTTAGAGGTTTCCGCTAAAATCTTTTAGATGGTATAGAAAATCATCATGGCGCGGAACGTAGTAAATTCGTCTTTTTGGTGGTTGACTGACAACTTCATTTGACATTTGACGTGTTATTGTTATTGTTTATTGTTAGATTCACGTTTTCATTTTCGAATTTCTCATCATTCCGGTTAGACATGGCTTAGCTAATATTACCACTGTAATCTAGAAATTATAAGGAAGAAATCTATATACGTTTCATTAGGGTTCCTTCTATCTGGCAGAATCTTGATACTCCGAAATTTATTTGGCATAACACACTTGGCATAATCTTCTTTAAACGAATATTTTTAAGGCATAAAAATTATTTAATATAGTTATTGTTTGGCCGAATGTTTGTATTTCCGAATTTACAATGGCATACTTTTAAGATGGCAGAATTTTATTTGGCATAATTACCTTTAGCAATGTTCAAATTTCGCACAATTTCACTTGGCATATTACGAACATGGCAGAATTTCATTTGGAATAATTGTATTTGGCATTATTGCCATTTCTATAAAATAGCATTTTTAACCAAACATTTAAATATTGTCTTAAAAAGTACCTAATATGATGGGCTACAAAAATTAGTGACAGAAACGAATCGCTCCAAAACCGACTTTACGTAGTCTTGTCTGTCCTACCCCTAGAGTGTAATTTAAAATCGCGTAGGCGCGGAGGGGCGAGGCGGCCCGCGAGTTGAGGAGCAGGTTGTTGTAACACTCGCCGCCGCTGCTGAGGCTGGCCGGCGAAGCCGGCCAGCAAGCCGAAGCTGCGGTGGTGAGCGTTAAACACATCTGCGACGATAAGCTCGCGTGGCACCGCCGGAGCCCTGCAGCGCCGGAGCCGTGACAGAAACCATGCCTGCTGCATGTTGCATGCTTGCTTGCATGCTGCATGCTTGCTTGCCTGCTACATGCTTGCTGCATGAATGGTGTATGCTGGTGTGCATGTTTGCATATTGTATGCTG
This sequence comes from Xestia xanthographa, assembly GCA_905147715.2. Lineage (NCBI taxonomy): Eukaryota > Metazoa > Arthropoda > Insecta > Lepidoptera > Noctuidae > Xestia > Xestia xanthographa. The sequence goes on from LR990661.1 coordinate 29,574,051, forward strand.
GTTTGCATACTGCATGCTTGTTTGCATACTGCATGCTTGTTTGCATACTGCATGCTTGTTTGCATACTGCATGCTTGCTGCATACAAGATGTATGCTTGTTTGCATGTTTGCCTAGTGCTTACAGGAAAATAAAAACCACATGTTCACAATCAACTGTTTTAGAGACTCATCTATCACATCCACATCACAGAAAATTCATTTTTCTGTGATGTGGATGTGATAGATGAGTCTTTTCATTGTTGTGCATAACAAATGTATGCTAAAAGATGATTCTAACTGTAAACTTTCTGAGATATGATAGTTCTGCTTTTAGTGACTATCGATATAAAATTTATGCCAAAAGATGATTCTGGCTGTGAACTTTCTGCGCTAAGATGGTTCTACTTTTAATTCTTATGCATATGAAATTTATGCCTAAAGATGATTCTGCCTTACAAAATTATGAGTTTTAAATGTATGATAAATGAGTGTCTGCCAAACGATTTTCTGCGAAATGAAGTTTATGCTATCCGCTGTTATGCAAAGTAATATTATGACATAAAAAGTTCTGCTATAAAGGGTGGACCCGTTTCATTAATATTTGTATGTCTGTTACAATGTTATGTGGGTGGCCTGTTCTCCAAACAAAAAAAATTGCCTCCTTTCGACAGTTTAGGTTAGGTATGTTGTAACAAATCTACTTGATCCTATTAAAATAAAAGGATAAGCAGACTTGTTAAATTAAATTTAATTTAGGAGAAAGATAAAAAAACCGGCCAAGAGCGTGTCGGGCCAAGCTCAGTGTAGGGTTCCGTAGTTTCCCGTCCGTCACAATAAGTGTTCCCACTTATGAGTTTAAAGGTGGGTCCATTCTGTATCCATTATGTAAAAATGCTTGCATATACGAATATACTACAAACTTAGTCCAGAAATTATTTTGTACAACATTTTGTCTTTTTTGTACAAAAACTGTTGTTTCCATCAAGTTCAAAATGATTTTCCTAGAAAGTACTTATAAAGTTCTACTTTTCAGATTTTTTCATATTTTCTAAACTTATGGTTCAAAAGTTAGAGGGGGGGGGGGACACATTGTTTTTTACTTTTGGAGCGATTATTTCCGAAATTATTGACATTATCAAAAAATGATTTTAGGAAACCCCTATTCATTTTTAAATACCTTTCCAACAATATATCACACGTTAGGGTTGAAATTAAAAAAAAAATCACTTCCCACTTTACATATAGGGGGGCTACCCTAATAAAACATTTTTTTCCAATTTTTTTTACCACTTTGTCGGCGTGATTAATATACATATTGGTACCAAATTTCAGCTTTCTAGTGCTAATGGTCACAGAGATTAAGCGAGGACGGACAGTCGGATGGAAGGACGGACAGACATGGCCCCCTACCTACAATCCAACCCTAAAAATACAGTTAGTTATATAAAACCTACCTAGCACGCACTCTCTATAGTTTTAAAGTTCACGCACTTAGATGACAAGAATGAGTTCACCTCTGAAGGAACGGGAACAGGCGTCAGGGTAGCAGGTTGCAGGGGTGGCAGGTAGGCAATACCAGTGAGACGTCGAGGATCACCTTCAGGAAACCTCAGCTGGAAGGGCGTCGTGCAAATCTCAGAGACCAACAGGTCAGCTCTGTAGTAGGGCAGCGTAGATTTCAGGGCCAAAATAGCTCAGCGTCGGAGTAATAGTCCCAGGTGGATCTTTAGCTGGATCCCCTGGGTAGTTTAAGTATCTCAGCGAAAACCAAGCGGTTATCTGATGTTCATCTAATCAGATCCAAGAAGAGTCTTTTCAGCCGTCCGTCAGCTCGTTTTCCCCAAAGTAGTCTTCTTCTTTCAAATCTTAGTTTTCTTAGTGTCGCCATCATCTCAACTGACAAGTGTAATCGGCCAGGACATATCCATGAGTGCGTAAATAATTTTATAATATAATTTAATATTAACTTATTTAGTAAACAATCGTAATAATCTACAAAATATAATGGCTAAACACATATTGATAAAAATAATTTAAATTTTACAAACCAAAAAGTAAATATCATAGACTAAGCAGAAACTGAGAGATTGACAATTTGACGCTTGACGTAAGTGTCACAACATGAAAATTAAAGTTAATATTATTTTTATTTCAGCTATTTTTAAGTAAATGAATCGTATTTAGATCGATTTGCTGAGTGTAGAAATATAAACAAATAAAAAGGATGATGAATAGTATTATGAATGGTGAATATGAAGCGTAAGTATAGCATAATACTATAATGTTAAGTTCCATTTATTGAGGATAAGCCTATTACCATGACATGTATTGTTAACAATGTAAAATAAATGCATAGCATATATTTTGGTTAAAATATCCATTACTGGACATCGATTTAAGGGGTGGGGAGGAGGGCGGAAGGGGAGGGGGGGGAGGTACCCCCTGTACCACCCCCACCCCGCGGAGCCCCATGGTTATGGAGATATCCATGGTTAAAGTTTTGAGGTTAGAATAGCGCTATTTAGTTATTTAAAATAAAAATTTAGTATCGTTTGGCAGGAGGAGGGAGGGGGAAGGTGCCCCCTGTGCCCTGACATCACTCCCATGCATCCGAGTCGAGGGAGACCCGGTCGACGGAGCCCCGCTACGCGGGGCTCCTACTTCTGAATGGTTAACAAAAAAATAACCACGAAGGGTATGGCGGGGTCTATTCGCTCGCTTCGCTCGCTCATTCGACCCCGCCATACCCTTCTAACCTAATCTATCCGTGTCGGGGTGCCCCAAGTCGGCGTCGTTCCGGCAGGTGACATGATTAGTTGCACCATTGTCGACGAACCAACTCGATATATCATAGTGTGTATGCATTGAATTTATATCTGTATTGACTTGCATGAGCATTAAGTTCAAATTTGTTGGGGTCTGTTTACTTTGGCTATTTGTTTACCGTGGCGTCGTTTCAGGCTTGGCTGGTTTACCAACCAGCCAAGCCTGAAACGACGCCACGACGCTGGACGGTAGTCAGCTTTCCATTTATGACATTGCCTGACTTTGTGACCGACTTTTCCACAATATCCACATTTCTTCTTTGCTCTATTATTATTCTGTAAGGCTAGAGCTTCTGCAGGACCTTCATTTTTCAAAGGGATAGAGCGCTCATAGGCACAGAGTTGTGTAGTCAGATTTTCTATTGTTCTGTCTGTCTTTGACATCAACATCCAGCTTGATTTGAACGCATTTCACTGCTAGAAGCCATATGGAATTTCCTGGATATAAGTGGTATGATATAATACCACACATCCTGACTGGAAAGCACATGGTGGATCAGCTATAATAATCAGAAGCAAATTAAAACACTACGAATCAGCACCGTACTGCAAAGCATCAATTCAAGCAACAACTGTAATCGTTGAAGATTGGGTAAGCCCCATCACGGTGTCAGCTCTCTACTGCCCAAGGAAACACATTATCAAACAGGAGGAGTTCAGCGATTTCTTTAATTCTCTCGGCGATCGCTTCATAGCTGGCGGAGACTTTAATGCGAAGCATAACTATTGGGGCTCAAGATTGACCCTTCCCAGGGGCCGGGAGCTACTCAAAACTGTCGAAAAACTAAAAATGGAAATTATATCATCAGGCGAGCCCACATATTGGCCTACCGACAGAAAGAAAGTACCTGACCTAATAGACTTCTGTGCTGTTAAAGGTGTCTCGAAAGATTACTTCCAGTGCCAGAGCAGCTATGAGCTATCTTCCGACCATTCACCAGTCTTAGTCACATTATTTAGTAGTTTTAAAGAAACTACAGAAACCTGCATCCTTCACACCAAAAAAAGTCAGTTTAAAATCAGAAGACGTTATAGTAGCGGCAATAGAATTCTTCAATAATTCAGTTCAAACTGCTGCCTGGCAATCTACTCCTGCCAACAACTTAAAGAATAACAAAAAATCAATATCCCATACTATACTGGATAAAATAACTGAAAAAAGGAGGCTTAGAAAACAATGGCAACAATTTAGATGCCCTAACGATAAACGTAAATTAAACCACGTTGTTAGGAATCTCAAAAAGCTTTTAGACGAGGACAGAAATAATAGTGTCCAGGCGCTCCTGAGCAACCTTGATGCTACTGCTGCTACTGACTGCTCACTGTGGAAAGCTACCAAAAAACTAAAGCGGCCTAAAATGGTGTCGCCCCCACTTCGGCAAGCCAACGGGTGCTGGGCTCGAAATGACGAAGAAAAATGCACAACATTTGCGGAATACCTAAAAGACGTATTTCAGCCTCACTCCTACGAGGGGCCCCCAGAGCACAAAGAAGAAGTCCAGCGAGAAGTTGAGCTAGATTGTGATTCATCCACTACCCCCATCGTAATGTTTACAAAGAAGGAACTAATTAGAGCGATAAAAAATGTAAAACCTAAAAAAGCGCCTGGTTACGATTTGATAACTGGCATGATTATGCAACAACTTCCAGATTCTGGCCTGACCTTCCTGTTGTCAATCTACAATGCTATGTCAAGACTTTGCTTCTTTCCCCCTCAATGGAAAACAGCCAAGATCCTAATGGTTCCTAAACCAGGGAAACCACTTGAAGACCCGAAGTCATACCGACCAATAAGTCTGCTCCCAATAGCGTCTAAAGTTTATGAATCACTCCTTTTATCGCGATTAATGCCTATAATTAAAGAAAAGCATTTAATACCCGACCACCAATTTGGGTTCCGACAAAGACATGGCACAATAGACCAAGTTCACAGGCTTGTCAGTAAAATTCACAACACTTTCGAAGATAAGGAATATTGTGCTGCCGCGTTCCTTGACATTTCTCAAGCTTTTGATAGAGTTTGGCATGAAGGTCTCCTCTATAAAATCAGAAACAGCTTCCCAAGCAACATTTTCCTCATTTTGATGTCGTACTTGAGAGATAGAATGAAGGCTGAATGGAGTTCAGATTGATTACGCAATTAAGGCTAAAAACCTGGGGGTGACAATGGATTCCTATTTATCTTGGACTGCCCATGTTGCTGAAGTTAGGTGCACTACACGTTCCACTCATTGAAATGCCTCCAGAGCTTTTTGCCACTGAACACCAAAATCTCCCTTGCGCAAACTCTCATTCAACCCATCATTGACTACACCGATGCCTGTTATTTGGATGCCACCGAGGAGCTTTTAAATAAACTTGAGCGCTTGCAAAACATCTGTATTCGTTTCGTTTTTAATCTTAAAAAATATGATCATGTTTCTAATTTTCGCAAAATGCTCAAGTGGCTCCCAATTCGACTTCGCAGGAACTCTCGGATATTGTGTTTGCTATTTAACATCCTTCACAATCCTAAAACGCCATCCTATCTGCGGGAACGGTTTTCCTACTCTCGTCCCTCTGATGCACCTTGCAGGACGCATCTTAGGAACCTCCTCAAATCCCCTCCACACTCTACCGACTTCTATTCCTACTCCTTCACTGTCCACGCCGTGCGGTTGTGGAATTCACTCCCGCCTGACATTAGGGACTGCCAAACTGTTTCAGTTTTCAAGAAAAGAGTAAAACAACATTATCTATCCATTTCGTCATAATTGCATAAGTATTTATTATTAGTTTTTGTATTGTATTTATAGTATTATTATATGTTTTTCTCTGTATTTATGAGTAGGTATGTATGTATTGTATATTATATTTAAAATATTTATCTGTTTTATGTATTCCATTTTCTTTTCTTTTTATTAACACACTATGTCTACATCTCTTTTTTAGTAACTCCTTTCGCAGGTATGCTGGAAGAGATTTCTTTAGAAATAAGCATCACCTTTGTACTATTTTCTGTTCCTTTCTACTTTTCTTTATATTTAGTGTGTACATAAATTGTTAAATAAATAAATAAATAAATAAATAAATAGATACTTCTTCGTGCAGAGTGGAGACGCATTATCAAAGCTATCGCTGCTGGGGTACCTCACTTGGACCGATTTTGTACTTGATTCATACTGCGGACCTCCCAATATCAAATTTGGTGACAACAGGAACTTTCGCTGACGATACAGCTGTGTTGGCATCCCATACTGACCATAAAGTAGCATCAGCTATGCTGCAGACCTGTTTGGATGGGTTACGTATCATAATACCTAAGTTTATCCTAACTAATTTCGATATAACTACGGCCCATATCCCTCTGGCTCAAAAAGTGGAGGATGAAAGCAAACGAGACCAATTCAGTAAATGTCACATTTTCTAGGAGAAAGGAAACATGCCCACCAGTACAGCTAAATAGTATACAAGTGCCTCAAGCTGAACATGTTAAATACCTTGGATTATACCTTGACAGACGCCTCACTTGGAAAAAACACATCTTCACGAAACGGAAGCAACTTGGGCTGACACTAAGAAAGTTTTACTGGTTGATTGGCCGGAATTCACAATTAAACCTGGAAAATAAAATCCTTTTATAATAATAATAATAAGCCTTTATTTCCCAAAATAATAGTTATACATAATTCCAAAAAAACAGTTTTCATGCACATAACAATACCAATTCTTATTAAATATTAAATTGTATACATATTATTTCATGATTTCATTTCATTTTATATAATTATTATATTCAATGCATTATTTAATTTAATTTTAATTAATTAATCATAATATTCAACATTTATTCCGATTTTTCAATTATTTAAATTATGTTTTTGAATGATATTCCAATAACACATTTGTAACGTGATTATAATTATATTTAATTAGATTTTCGGAATACTTTGTTAAATTATTGATACATGTATATCGGGTTCCTTCTATCTGGCAGAATCTTGATGCTCCGAAATTTCTTTGGCATAACACACTTGGCATAATCTTCTTTAAACGAATATTTTTAAGGCATAAAAAATATTTAATATAGTTATTGTTTGGCCGAATGTTTGTATTTACGAATTTACAATGGCATACTTTTAAGATGGCAGAATTTTATTTGGCATAATTACCTTTGGCAATGTTCAAATTTCGCACAATTTCACTTGGCATATTACGAAGATGGCAGAATTTCATTTGGAATATTTTTTTTTGGCATTATTGCCATTTCTATAAAATAGCAATTTTAACCAAACATTTAAATATTGTCTTAAAAAGTCAATATGATGGGCTACAAAAGTTAGTGACAAAAACGAATCGCTCCAAAACCAACTTTACGTAGTCTTGTCTGCCCTACCCCTAGAGTGTAATTTAAAATCGCGTAGGCGCGGAGGGGCGAAGCGGCCCGCGAGTTGAGGAGCAGGTTGTTGTAACACTCGCCGCCGCTGCTGAGGCTGGCCGGCGAAGCCGGCCAGCAAGCCGAAGCTGCGGTGGTGAGCGTTAAACACATCTGCGACGATAAGCTCGCGTGGGACCGCCGGAGCCCCGCAGCGCCGGAGCCGTGACAGAAACCATGCCTGCTGCATGTTGCATGCTTGCTTGCATGCTGCATGCTTGCTTGCATGCAACATGCTTGCTGCATGAATGGTGTATGCTGGTTTGCATGTTTGCATATTGTATGCTGGTTTGCATACTGCATGCTTGTTTGCATACTGCATACTTGCTGCATGCAAGATGTATGCTTGTTTGCATGTTTGCCTCCTGCTTACAGGAAAATAAAAACCACATGTTCACAGTCAACTGTTTTAATGAATTTTCTGTGATGTGGATGTGCTAGATGAGTATTTCCATTGTTATGCATAAGAAATGTATGCCAAAAGATTATTCTAACTGTAAATTTTCTGAGATATGATAGTTCTGCTTTTAGTGACTATCGATATAAAATTTATGCCAAAAGATGATTCTGGCTGTGAACTTTCTGCGCTTAGATGGTTCTACTTTTAATTCTTATGCATATGAAATTTATGCCTAAAGATGATTCCCACTTACAAAATTATGAGTTTTGAATGTATGATAAATGAGTGCCTGCCAAACGATGTTCTGCGAAATGAAGTTTATGCTATCCGCTGTTATGCAAAGTAATATTATGACATAAAAAGTTCTGCTATAAAGGGTGGACCCATGTATATCATTGGGCTACCCATTTCTGGGCGTAGGCCTCCTCCAACTCTTTCCAGTGCTGTCTATCTTGTGCTTGGCGAGTCCATGTAGATCCGGCTACTTGGTAGATATCGTCACTCCAGCGTCGTCTAGGTCGGCCGCGTGGGCGTTTGGCTTCATAGGGATACCAATGTAGTATCCTTTCGCTCCATCTATTATCGGTAGCTCTTGCTGTATGTCCAGCCCATCGCCATTTCAGTCTGCTTGCTAGCTCGACGGCGCGCCGTCGAGCTAGCGGCGTCTGTTACCTTTGTTATGGATCTAATATGTGTTTTTCTTCCTATCCTTTAGCTTTATACCCAACATACTTCGTTCTGCAGCTCTTTGGAACACGATGATCTTTTGTACGATGTCTTTTGTAAACGACAAAGTTTGACATCCGTACAGTAGTGTCGGCATAACAACGGAGTCTATCGCTTTTCTTTTTAGATGCATTGGCAATTTACTTTTAAATATTTCCTTCAGCGACTAGTATTTATTCCAAGCTTTCTTTATGCGGCGTTCTACTTCACGAGATGTTTGGTTTAGGAATGATATATTTTGTCCTAGGTATACATACTCATCCACATAGCATATAGAATGAGATTCAGTTTGGATTGGTGTTTTTTCGCTATTCGTCATGGCAAATGTCTTCTGTGTGTTCATTTGTAGCCCACACTTTCTACTCTCTATGTCTAGGGTATTTAACATATATTTTAAGTCCTTGTGATTTTCAGATATTAAAACAATATCATCAGCGAAGCGTAAGTTACTAAGATATTCGCCGTTCAAGTTGATGCCTTTATTTTCCCAGTCTAATTTATTGTCTGAAGATATATTCCAAAAGAGCAGTAAATAAATTAGGTGAGATCGGATCGCCCTGTTTCACGCCTCTTCGGATATCAAATGGCTCTCCTTTGCCTTCCAGCTTAACCACCGCTTTGCTGTTTTTATAGATCTCTGTCAGTATCTCTATGTATCGGTTTTCAACTCCCTGCGTCTGCAGTGCTAACCAGAAAGGTTCGTGTTGTATGGAATCAAACGCTTTGCAGTAGTCTATAAACGCTACATAGAGTTTCTTGCCATATTCAGAATATTTTTCGATAAGTTGTGTCAAGGTAAAGATGTGGTCTATGGTTGAGTGTGTTCTTCTGAAGCCGGCTTGTTCTCGGGGTTGGTTGCTGTCTAAAATCCTTGAGATTCGATTTAATAATACTCTGGCAAACACTTTGTATACTGTTTGTTGTAAACTTATTGGTCTTGACGACCCTTGGTGGTTGACGACCCGATTGGCGCAACGGTAGTGAGGCTGCCTTACGTTCTTAGGGTCCCGGGTTCGAATCCTGGTCGGTGCAAATGTTTGTGTGATGAGCATGGACATTTGTTTCCGAGTCATGGATGTTTATATGTATATTAAGTATGTATTTACAAACAAAAAGTATATATGTAGTATATCAACTATCTGGTGTCCACGACACAAGCCTCGTTGCTTAGTGTGGCACTAGATGGCGCTGTGTGTAATGTCCAGCAATATTTATTTATTTATTTATTGGTCTGTAATTTCCTAAGTCTGTGGGATCGCCTTTTTTGTATAATAGAGTTATAATCGATATTCCCCATTCTTTTGGTACTTTGTTGAGCGTCAGTATGTCATTGAAAAGAGATGTCAATATTGGTACTAGCGGGTCAATAATCGCTTTCAAAATATAATTTGTTATTCCGTCATCTCCTGGGCTTTTATCAGATTTCAGGTGTTGGATTGCACAGCGCACTTCACTGTCTATGATAGATGGTACGACACTCAGTGGTATGAGTGACTTTTGTCTAGTACGCTGATGGCTTTCCTCGTTTCCATAGAGCTCCCTGTAGAACTGTGTGGCGGTCCCGATGAGGCAATCCCTATTAGATGTCGTTTTGTTTTCTTTGTTTTTTAGAGACATAATCCATGGTTTAGATGTGTTCAATCTTACTTGTGCCCTTTTGACTGACGCTCTCTTTTGCAGCTCTTCTTCTATTATATTATATCGATGTGCCTTGTAATCTCGTTGTATTTGTTTATTTATAAGTCTATAGAATGCGCTGAGTTGTTTCTTCTCTGAACGTGTTTTGTTTTCTTTATTCTTCAGTCTGTTTCCTTCATTAATAAGTTTCTCCACATAAGCTGACAATGGAGCTATGTCTTTGTTTTTTATTTTAGGTAGTTCTTTTACCGAGTCTTTTATTATTTTTATTAGTTTTCCATACGCTAGTTCCATATCATCGCACTGGAAGTTATCTATATGGTCCGCAAATATATTTTTCAAAGACTCTAACTCTAGAGGGTTTAGTCTAGAAACTTTGCACCTGTAGGACTCTCTCCGTGACTTATTTTTATTGCAGTTTTGTACTTATCATGCTCACTCTAACTCTCTAAACTAACTAAACTCTGTGATCTGTAGGAATACTGGTGTTTATTACCTGTACATTAGACACATCTTTAATATTTTTGATTAGGATAAAGTCTATTTCATTTCGCACTTTTCTATTTGGTGATATCCAAGTCCATTTCTGTTTAGGATTTTTCTTAAACTGTGAGTTTGCTATGTAGAGCTGGTTTTCAAAACAAAATTGTAACAATGTATCTCCTCGTTTGTTTCTATCTCTAAAACCCCATGGACCCATAACTTTCTTATCTTCCTCTGTGGATTTACCAATTTTGAAGTTAAAATCTGCCATAACTATTGTATTGTTTCCTGTATCTTCTAATGCAAACTGTAGATGTTTATAAAATATTTCTAGGTCTTCTGAAGTAGCGCTTTCTGTTGGTGCATAGCATTGTATCAGATGCATTGTTCTAACAAAACCTGGAAAATAAAATCCTTTTATACAAAGCCATAATCAAGCCTATTTGGACCTATGGCATCCAGCTATGGGGAATAGCATCACACTCTAACATAGAGATCATACAGCGCTTTCAAAACAAGCTTCTAAGAACAATCACAAACGCCCCATGGTTTGTTGCAAATGAAGCCCTACACCATGATCTGAAGATACTTCCAGTCAAAGAAGAAATAAAAAGCTATATCAAATCATACAAAGAAAGAATAACTCGTCACCCAAACATCTTGGCAAACCATCTCATAGATAAAAAAGGAATCCGCAGACTAAAACACAAAATTCCACAAGATTTTATCGGACAATATTAGCATTATGTTTTTGAGTAAGAGGTTGTGTCATAGGACGCAAACCAAGCAAGCCATCTAACACGCCATAGAAATAACTTATTGTCCTAATGAATAGTGACAGATTGTAAAAGAATAGAGACAAAAAAAAAAAAGTTGTAATATTTCTTCGAAATTGTAGGCGTAATTTGTCTAATCCCACTTCTGAGATAAAGGATCTATTCTTTATCTCTCAAATAAAACGATATTTTTTATGATATCATGATTTAATTCGGATAGGTGTTCAGTTCAACCGTCCAAAATCGAATGGCTAACTTTTACCTCGCTTTTCAACGTCAAAAATGTCATCCAAAGTATGGTCATAGTGCAGGGGGCCAGGGAGGAAGCGGTAATGGAGTGCCAATAACGGCCCCATTACGCTTCCTCCAAGCGAACATCAACCACTGCGCCTGCGCACAGGATCTGTTGCTCCAGAGCATGGCGCAGTGGTTGATTAACATCGCTGTGGTCGCTGAGCCGTATTTTGTCCTGCCCAGGGAAGACTGGGTGGCGGACTTGAGCGGCTCAGTGACCATAGTGTCGTCTGCCGCCGCCGGTACCCCGACTCTTGAAAGTGTCAGGGTCGGGGTGCGTAGCAGCACGGTTCGGGGAGATCGTCGTAGTGGGAGTCTACTTCTCCCCGAGCCGAACTCTCGCCGAATTCCACAACTCTCTAACAGAGTTGAGCGTCGTCGTTGGAAACCATTCCCTCCCCGTGGTTGTCCTCGGGGACTTCAATGCCAAGGATTTGGCTTGGGGTTCTCGTTGCCACAGACGTGCGGGGAAGGATGGTGAAGGACTGGGCTCTGGAGAAGGGCCTGGTCGTTCTAAATCGGGGCTCTGTCGCCACGTGTGTGTGGATGCGGGGCGAGTCGGTGGTGGACAGTCAGTGGTTCGCTATGGCTCCGCCGCCAGCGGTGCCGGAAGTGGACCACCAGAGTGACGACGACGACGTTCCGGAAGTGACTGGGGTAGACCTGAGAGTGGCGGTACGCAGGCTCAGTGCCAAAAATACCGCCCCGGGACCTGACGGCTTGCCTGGCAAAGCCTGGGTCCTGGCCTCGGAGGCTCTCGGGCCCCGACTGGAGGGGCTTCTAAGCGCGTGCTTGGAGAGAGGCCGGTTCCCGCTTCGTTGGAAGACGGGGAAGATGGTCCTCATTCAGAAGCCGGGGCGCCCTGCGGACACTCCGTCCGCATACCGGCCCGTGGTGCTGCTCGACGAGGTGGGCAAGCTCTTTGGAAGAGTCATTGCAAACCGCCTCGCCGAGCACCTTGCGGAGACGAGGCCGGATCTTGCGGAACACCAGTTCGGTTTCCGCAAGAGGCGCTTCACGGTGGACGCCATCATGCGCGTGAGAGCCCTCACGATGGGGGATGTGGTTTCCAGGGGTGGAGTTGTCTTAGCGATGTCTCTCGACATCGCCAACGCCTTCAGCTCCGTGCCCTGGTGCTGCATAAGGGAGGCCAGGATAGGGCCATCATCTACCCTGGTCGCAGCGGAGACTGGAATCGGCGAGATATGTCGTGCGGTGTTCCACAGGGATCGGTTCTAGGGCCGTCCTTGTGGAACATCGGGTACGACTGGGTGCTGCGCGCCGACCTCCCTAGCGGTGTCAGCGTAGACACGCTGGTGCTGGCACAGGGGAGGTCGCACGAGGCGGCGGCCGAAGTCATGACACGCGGGGTTGTGATAGTCGTTGAGAGGATCCGGCAACTAGGCCTCGAGGTGGCATTGCACAAGTCCGAGGCCATGTGCTTTCATGGACCTCGGAATGCGCCACCTCCGGGATCCTCACTGACGGTAGGAGGGGTATCTATCTGCATCGAGTCGACGTTGAAGTACTTGGGACTCCTCGACAGCCGGTGGAACTTCGTAGAACATTTCCGACGTTTGGCCCCCAAACTGGAACGGACTGGGGCCGCTGGGGACTGCCTTCAGGCGGCTCCTACCCAATCTGGGGGGGCCAAACGCCTCCTGCCGGAGGCTCTACGTGGGAGTCGTGCGGTCAATGGCCCTTTACGGGGCCCCGGTGTGTGCGCGTTCCTAGAGGCGGCGTGCCGCCCACTATCTGAACGCGCCCCAAAAGGTGGTAGCCGTAAGGCTGGCCCGCGGGTACCGTACGATCTCCCGCGAGGCGGCGAGCCTCCTTGCCGGATTGCCGTCATGGGATCTAGAGGCGATAGTCCTCGCGCGCCTACATGAATGGTGCGTGGAGGCGCTACGCCAGGGGGAAACTCCGCTGCTGCGACAAATTGTCGCTCAGCGGACAGACTTCCGGCGGGATCTCATATCAGTCAGCAAAAAGGAAGGGGTCCGTAAGGACCGTTACCTGCCGGGGTTGCGGGACTGTTCGAAAGAGATACCGTGGCCCCGGAACACAAAGGGCGATGAAGGAACATGGATGGGTTTTAGTCAGTAAAAGTCTGGCACTCCCCTCCTGCTCCGGCCAGAGCGGGAGGAGTCATTTGACGATTTCCCACCCGAAAAAAAAAAAAAGGTATGGCCATGAGAGGTTTTCCTTTTGAGGTTTTAAAAAAAAACTTAGTTTCCAAGAACTCTATAGATGGCGTTGAACTTACTATGATAGTTGGTGCCAAAGCCAAAACGCTTGAAAAAAAAAAAAATTGTGTCACGTCACATACTCTCGTTGTCTGACACTTTCATTTGCTTAACCTTCCAAATATAACCTACATTTCTCGCGCTTTGTTAAAATCAGTTTTTTTAGGTTCCGTTCCTTGCATTATCATACTTACTCCTAGCGCCATCTATCCAGCGACTAGGGAAGAGCTAAAAAGAAAATCCCTCATTTTATGATGGATAGCAAGCCTAAAGGTTGCTTTACACCGGGGCAACACTGTGCGGCATTGCAGCATGCCTCAAGGCCGCATGCTACAATAATTTAAAATGATGCACGTCGCGTTGCCGTCGCGTTGTGGCTAAAATCGTGCAGCATGGCAACACCTTGCGTCATGTGGCAGACTGTCGCAGCGCAGCCAGTGGCAGCTTCTATCCAAACACAATGGATTCCAAGCAATGATATTCTAACAAACAGATATGTTATACACCTACAAAACCACCGAAAAAAGTGTGCCGCGGGGGAGAGCCAGCTCACATACACGCAGTGACGCAGAATAAAGGAAAAACAGGCCAATTGACACGTTTTCGAGTCTTCACGATTGCGCGCTCATAACATATCTGTTTAATTAAATATCATTGATTCCAAGCTACATTTTTGGTGTATCATAATCATAGTAATGCATCATACAGTTAAAATTATAATTAATACATAATTATAATAATTTTATCTTATTTAGGTAGTTACAGATTCATCCAAATCATCAATACAACTCTCATATTTCAGAAAGATCGAGGAACGATTTTTTCAAGGTCAAAGTCATTGTTACAACGAACAATATCCAACATACAACCTAGCACTGACTTGCAAAATTACAAAAAACGTAAGAAAAATTGAATTTCGCGGGCTGGTCAGAGCAGTCACCTTAAGGTGACGCATCACACGGGCTCGAACTCATTGGTGGGCGTGGCCAAAAAGCACGCTGTCTCACCTGGCATCGTGGCCGACAGAGATAGTATCAGTGATGAGCAGTTAGACGCTAGTCTTCACGCGCGTCTAGTTCGTACGCACACTCAGCCTTCCGAACCGTTCCGAACAAAAACGAAGTTACATAATACTTTCGTCTGACCTTTTATTTAAATGCGTTAAAAAGAATAAAATAAACTTTTTCTTTAAAACTTTTACTATCAACTTCTAACGTCATCGTCACTACACAATTCGCGAGATTAGTGGCAACAATAATATTGTATAACTATATTGTTTGCTATTAACGGCACTTATGAAAAAAAGTGTCTTTTGCATGGCTCCTAAAATCTATAATAAACTTCCGAAAAACTGGAAGCAGTTAAGGGATGTAGAATTCAAAAGAAAAGTAATTCATTTACTAGCAGATAAGGCTTATTATAATTTAAAAGAGTTTTTAGATGAGAAATTATGATTATTTGTTACATATCTTTTATTCTCTATGGTCTCTCTTTATGTTTGTTATCTTTTTTTTTTTTTTTAATTATCATGTTAATTTTGGAATAAATTGACTCAGAGTGACATTATAAATTATTGTATTTAATATTTGCATGCCAATGTTGGCAAACGTGATGATCTGTATATAAACTTATTTTAACATCTCTTGCATGCTGACAATTTGTATGTATTGTACTCATGTTTGTGCAAATAAATAAATGATTATGATTATGATTATGATTATTGTTGGCCTGGGGTCACGATGTCCTGGACGCTTTCCGCCAGGTCTGCTAATCTCTCGTGAGAAATAAATGGCTGTGAAGCCAGCAGAGTCTGGACGTTGGTCGGCAGACGACTGCTTTATATTGTCATCGTGGTACTGTGGATTTCCTTGGTCTGATATAGTTTAGGATATCCTTTTCAGGGCGTATCACGTCGGAGTCACCAATTTAGTGGTTGTTGTACACTAACTAATTTAAATTAAAAATGTTCATAATTCTATATAAATTTAGTCAACACAAGACAGAGAAGTGACAGATCAGAAGAAAAGTAAAAATTATATCGTGAAGGTTTTATGTATATAAAGTTTCTAAATAAGTAGGTTGCTACACCATATTATAGGGTGTGCGTTTCGATGGCGCGACCACGTCGTTTTTTTTTTTTAAACAACTATGCCATGATTTTGTAAAAATATGTATGTACGTGGTTCAAATTTCCCAAAACCTTAAATTTGTCAAAGTTATGGTTAAAAAGTTATAAGGGTTTGAACGTGGCCACGCCATTGAAACGCGGAGAACCGCGCGGCCACGGAAATCTTAAAAACTAAGCGTTGCAGAGACCTGAAATTTAGGTAAATAACAGATTGAATTTGTAAAAAAAATATAAAAAATCCTAGGTTTATATTTCAGGAGCATACGTACGGTATCGCTTATCACCTTCAAAATGTTCTGAATGTGAAATTTAAAATTGAAATTAATTAATTTAATTAATTAATTAATTTAATTTTAAATTATTTTTTTTACAAAATCTTGCCATAGTTTAAAAAAAAAAATGCCGTGGTCGCACCATCGAAACGCACACATTATAGGAGTGCAATAAAAATGCACAGGCCCTTCAACTTCAGCGAAAAACAAATGACACGTCACTGACGTCATGCATGAAATGAAAAGGACAGAAATATAGGTCTTGTTCTTCTATCAAACGAAGGACATGTCAATATCGCGTGTCCCCCTCCCGCACCGCACCGGGGGAAACATTATTCAGTGAGATGCACGAAAATTCATAGTAAAAGGCGGGCGTAAAAAAATATGAAAAGGCTTTTGGGAAATCGAATTTTATGAAAACACCACTGCATAAATCATTATCAAATAGAAATTTATTGAATTTTTCGATAATTGTGCTGTGTCGGTTCCGACTTTGTTTTGGAAATTTGACACTTCTTTTATTACTAATTTACGCCCAAAGTTACGTTACAATTGGCAATAAAAATGAATCTTTGGTAGCTCGTAACTTTTGAATGGCTTTTTATTTTACTATTCTGTTTCCGCACAGACACAATTAATAATGAGACAAAACGATATCATGTTTAACTTTAGATGTACCATGTCAAACAGTGGAGTAATAGCCCCCCGAAATTTGTATGGAAAATTTGTTGCGCAGTTCAACCTTAAAAAAAAAAATTGGCGTCTGTCTCATCTCTTCGGTCTGTCTGTCTGTCAAACGCTCAGTGATGCCAGATCTACAGATTTAGCAGTAGTTCTACCTGATTTAAAAAAATCTACTGATCTACTGCCATAATTGGAAATCTGTTTTTTTTTTTTCAAATCAGATCGTATCGCCTAGTTATTGTCGACATGTCGTGTCATCTGGTTTAAATAACATGACATTTGTTCAACAACTAAAATTTCATTTGCTAAAACTTTAATTTTTCTACTGATTTCTTCAGATTCTATCTGGCAACACTGCATACACATATGTCACTGTCAGTCAAGCAAGCAAGCGTTTAGCGAAGCAAGCTGTACGGTGTCGTTGCGCGTGTTATTTGAAGAAAACTAATACAACTAATTGTGTTATGGTTAATTCATGTTGTTTATTTGTAAATTAGTGTTTATTGTGGCTTACGTCACTCATAGCAGTTTTTAAAACAATTATGGAATTGGTAAGAAGGCAATTTTTTATAATAATATTTTGTCTGACATACCGACAAGCAACTTGAAATATGTCGGAATATATGCGTTAATGGCTCGTCGCTTACTGACGTACAAATTTACGAATGTTGAGCACCCGCCTATCAATCTGCCATTGTAGACGTTTCTGTGTTCACTGTCTGTCTAACGTGGTCTCCATGCCGCTCTATCGAGCAACAGTCTATACGTTTTTTCTTAAAATACAATTCCTCACACAAGTGAAATGCACAGCTAACCCTGTTCTACTTTCATATAATATTCTGTGGTTTTTCTTTAAGTACTTAGCTTGTGTAAGTGTTTGTGTGAGTTGTCCTGATGGTCTAGGGTTAAAAAACAGAGTTCATTTTACATGCACTTTTTTTACGTGCAAACAGACCCAAATTCAAATTCCTACCCACGGTGGATGCATCAGGCTAGGGCATCTGAAATATAATTATGCATTATGGCATTTTTTGCACCATGCATGCACTATTGAGCAGACTATCATGGATAGAGATAAACAAGCACACATACTTACTGTGTGTCTTGACAATACTTGAAATGCTTAAATATAAACAATATTTTCAGTGATAGATGGACATTTAAAAAAAAAACCACTTCTAAGTTTTGTGCTACTAGTTAAGTTTTGGCGTCCATCAGAGTAATTTATTATTGGTTAAGTGATCTACCCTTGTTCTACACAGGTGCAAGTTCTATTATTGGATGAGCAGAGATAAAATGAGGGCAGGTCAAGGGAACAATCTGCGACTCCCACATTCCCCTTAAACTTAAGGGTATGACAAAACCATGGTTAGACCTGCTGTCTTGTACGGATCAGAATATTGGGCCACAAAAGGGATGAATGAAAGGCATTTGCATGTGGCTGAGATGAGAAAGCTGAGGGGGATGTGTGGGGTTATGACAATGGATAAAATAAGGAATTTGTACATAAGAGGAAGT
The DNA here is from genome assembly GCA_905147715.2 of Xestia xanthographa. Lineage (NCBI taxonomy): Eukaryota > Metazoa > Arthropoda > Insecta > Lepidoptera > Noctuidae > Xestia > Xestia xanthographa. The sequence goes on from LR990661.1 coordinate 29,592,435, forward strand.
CTAAAAGTGGTGTAATGATAAGTTATGTTTATTTTGCAAGTAGGTTTTTACAAACACTTGTACACATCATTTTTTAAAACTAGATGGGGCTGGTGCTTCGTATCTGACTACTCTGAGAAGAAACAGCCAAAAAAAAACTCAGAGGTCATAGTCTCTTTTGAAGTTCAGAGATAATCTTGCTCAATTCACATGAGGGCTATTGTATAACGGGCTGGTGTCCGCAACTCCACGTCGAAGCGCGTATTTTGCGTGCGGATAATGCCGTTGTTTGGTTGAAGTACCACGGCCCCAAACAAAGTTCTCCGACAAAACATTTATTGTACTAACCGCCAGTCTGTGGAATTCATCGCCAACGTCTCTTCTCTGTTGCCTGATCATTATAATTAATCTGGATCTCTTCAAACTCTGAGTGAATCAGTTTTTTCTAGGCAAACATGCTCCACCCTAGGCCACATCATCACTTCTCATCATGCGGGTTGTGGATGAACGTAAGCCTCTAAGTGTAAAAAAAAGTAAATAGTTATATAATATATATTGTACACAAATCTAGAATAAATTGTCTACTGTACCAAATTAAGTATAACAGAAAATCATGTAGGTAGAAACTTACTTGCAGCTACAGTTCTAAGAGGAGTGCAGTGTGCTTCACTCAATAGGGTATATGCATGATTTTTTTTTATCACTCTAAACAAAGCATATTAACATCAAAAATAGCTAAGTGCAATTATTTTTTAATATCTATAAAAAATACTTAGTTATAAGCATTTGAAACTGCTGATTAGACTGAGAGATCCGATAAAACAAAAAGAAAAGAAAGAAAGAGATAGAAACAAAAGTTTAAATGGTTATAACTTTTGTGTTTTTTGATCGATTTATGTCTTATTTTCGCTTTTTGACATTTTTTTTATAGTACATGTATGTACTTTAACATTACGTATCGAAAAATAAAATACCAATCGAATTGAGAACCTCCTCCTTTTTGAAGTCGGTTAAAAAAAAAAAAATGCATATCCCTATTAAGCTAGTTTGTTCACTATGCACAATCTGACTCCTTTCAAACAAAATGAATGGGAAAGAGAGACGGTGGAAGAGTAATCGACGCACAAACGGTGACCACGAGTCTACGACGTGATTTCGAATTTCCCCATAGAACACGTGGTAACCGTACCTGTACAATGTGCATGTCCCTTCCACCCTTTATTTTAACGAAACATGTCACTTAGGAGGAACATAACCGACAGTTGCAGGGCGGATCGCCGGGAGCGCTGCAGCCGCCGCTGCCGCCGGGCGTCATGGCGCCGCCCGCCGCGCCGCTGTCCGGGCTGCCCGGCCTGGTGGGCCTGCCCGGCCTGGTAGGCCTGCCCGGCATGCCCGGCCTACCCGCAGCCATGCCCGGCCTCTCCGCGGCATTGCCCGGCCTGCCCGGCGGCCTGCCCGGGAGTGTGCCCGGCGGTCTGCCCGGTGAGTAGCCCACAGCGCAGCGCGAGGCCGGCGCGGGCGGGCTGCGCGGCTCGACGCGTCGCCGCGCGCCGCTCCGCCGCGCCGGCCCGCCCCTCGCCGCCACCCGTCTCTCACATTCGTTGTCTCGTTTCGAAACCGTCCTCAGTGATCAGTGTTTCTGCTTTCTGTTTCAGGCTAGATATAAGTTAGGTTTTTGCTATACGCTTAGGCGTGCCGGTGACGCGTCGGCTGCGGCTGCGGCGCCGGCTGCTCCTCGCCGGTCTCACAATGTACCTACTTCATTATACCGCATTGTACCCCGCGTGCCCGCGCGTAGCGCCGCGCCCGTCCGGCCGGCGCGGCGCCTGCCCGCGAGCGACAGTGTGACAGGATCACAGACTGAGAGCGAGTGCGAGGCGCGGCGGGTGCACACTACACACGCGCCGGCCGGGCGGGCGCGCGCGCGGAGTGACAGCGATGTGTGCGAGCGCGAGTGCCTGCGTCCACTACTGTTTGGCATCTGTGCGCTACCGGCACTGACTGATACAGCTTTGGTCTTACAGGTGGTTTCCTCTCGGCGCCGATCTACGACTTGCAGCAGGTCGGAGATGTGTTCACAGGTGAGACCCGGCTCGGGAAGGTCAGGTTTAGACTCGAACGTCTGAAACAGAAAGTCCTATTGCGAGAAAGTCCGAAATATTCAAATTCAAATATTTTTATTTGTAGAACATAGGTAAACAAAAGTACAGATGTTAATATTAATCAAATGTGCGCTATGTCTTGCCGTCAACGGCGTACAAATATTCGAATTAAGTATAATTTCTTATGATTAGTTGGTAAATAAATAATAAAAAACAGTAAAAATAATAATGAAATGAAATTAATAAATAATAATAAATAATAAAAGTTCATTTATTTTCTCTCACAATGGTTTTGAAGGACACTTCAGTTTAGAATTATATAAATTCACATTGTGAGAGCTGGTGCCTGAAGTAGGTCTTAAAAAAAACCTGTATTACAGGTCACCAGGCCCCACTTAGTGGCATCATAAATACAACCGGCAAGTAGCATGTTTTCCTACTAAACAATTATTTATAAACAAAAATAAACAAATGAAAGTAAAAATAAAAATATAGGAATTAAAATAAATTAAATAAAATAACAACGAAAGTAGTCTCACAGGATGTGTGTGAAGTGTAGGTGGATGGTGGCGCGTGTGTATGTGAATGGTGCTGAATGTGTTGGTAGTTATTTGAGTTCAAGTATTATGTAATTGTGTGGAGCAACTTTTCTGTGTCTTCATAGGAAAGAGTTTTCAAAAAGTCAGTTACTTTTTTCTTACAAATGGGTTTGTGTAATGAATATATATTTTGACTCTTGTTGATAACATTATATAGATAATCTCCTAGGTAACAGAAGAACTTGTGGGACTGACGTAGACGGAAAAATTTTGTATTGCATACAGTACCTTTTCTTCGTTTATCTTTTAGTAGATCCGAATCATAAATTAGCTGCGAGTGTTTTTTAAGAACTGTATGCAGGACGAAAGCTTGTCTTATAGACAGCACATCCCACTTTTTATATAAGTCGACTGTAGGAAATCGGAAGGGAAGACCCGCAGCAACCTTAAGAATGGCACGTTGAGCTCTTTCCGCCTCCATTAAGTGCGTTTTAGCAGCACCTCCCCAGGAGATGATACAGTAGTCAATAAGTGACTGGCATAAGGCACAGTAGACCATTTTGATGGTACGAAGGTCGGCTACGTGTTTTAGACTCTTAAATATGTAAATGAGTTTGCGCAACCTCGTTACCAGGACGTCTATATGTGGTTTAAAGCTCAGGAATTGGTCCAATGTAACTCCAAGGTACTTAATGTTATCTGTCCTTTGAAGGGAGGGACAAACGCAAGGCGGATGGGTTGACCAACACGTGTGAGTCGTGATTGACAATGAACGTGGAGGTAGCACATTCGATCGATTTGCAAATGCCACGTATTTGTTTTAATTAATTTAAATATTATTTTAATTATAGCAATACAAAAAATAAAAATGTTCAATTAATTAATTAAAACAATACATTTTACCAGATCACAGAACATTAAAATTAAATAAATGAATAAAACAATTAAGTTAATAACACATAAAATAGAAACAAATAAAATGTCATTAAATTACAATTTGTCTTCTAGGTACTCATTGACTGTGTAGTAAGCTTTTTCGCCTAGTAAATTAAGAAGAGCCTTTTTGATGGTGTATGCGATCAAGATCTTTTATACAAATGGGTAACTTATTATATAACTTAGGTGCCATTCCTAAAAAGCTTTTTGAGTAGAGCGCAGTCTTGTGTGAAATAGCACATATTTCTCTATTGCGACGTTTCGATCTAAATGTTTGAAATAAATGCAAGTTTGAATTTGCGAATACTGCTGTCTCGTAGATATACATACAGGGCAAAGTGAGGAGTTTGTATTGTTTAAATAATGGCCTACAACTATCAGTATTTTTCAGCTTAAAAACAGCACGCACACACTTCTTTTGAGCTTTGAACGCAATGTTTTTTTCAGTGGAATTTCCCCAATAAATTATTCCAAAACGTAGCGTTAATGAGACGTACCGCTTTGTATGCTATCAAAACTACAGACTCATTTGAAATTTTGCAAGATTGTAGAGCGCATACGAATACTGATTTAGTTTATAACATCCAGTTTCTACATGACATTTCCAATTAAGATGATTATCGAAGTAAAGTCCTAGGAATCTGGCACTAGTGGTTTCCGGTATTTTTTTATCTGCGTATTTTATACTAGCGGACGTCACGCGGTTTCACCCGCGAAGCGGTTTCACCCGCGTAGTTTCCGTTCCCGTGGGAGTACAGGCATAAAATATAGCCTATGTCACTCAGGGTAAATGTAGCTTTCTAATGGTAAAAGAATTTTAGAAATCGGTTCATTACTTCCGGAGATTACCCCTACATACAAACTTACAAACAAATGTTACCTCTTTATAATATTAGTATAGATTTAAATTTAGTTTTTTTTTTCTTTGTTCGAACGTCATAACCTGTATTTTTTCTAAATTTATTTTAAGTTCATTCTTGTGGAATCAAACTCAAACTCAAACTCAAACTCAAAGCATTTATTTCAATTAGACCATTACGGCACTTTTGAAAGTCAAAAATACAAAAAAGAAAATCAAAGCTACAGTCCCAGTCACAAGGCATAATAACTTGAGAAAGTACTGTAGTTGCCCATTCCCTAGCGTAGATCTCTATGGAGAAGAATGGGCAAGAAACTCCATGGACACTCTTTTAAAATCAAAATATTGTTACAAAATCTTGGTTACATCATTAATTTTGAGATTATACATAAATGTGAGAACGATGTAGAAAGACGTGCACACTAAGAGCATCCAGAGTGAAAGATTAGATTAAAAATGTATGAATAAAGTAATTAAAATGAACCTTGGCAGCTAAGAGATGACCAGTCCCAACTGCCAGCGCCCGTTCACAGACATGACGCATGTACCGGCGCCATTCAACTCAACCATATTGAAGGGAACTAAATGACCCGACACACCCGCCACCATCAGCGAGACATTTAAGTGAGCATGACATTCTCTCAGTCACCAAGGCATATTCAAGTCAATGAAAGATAAATAAATGTAAATGGTGGCTGAACAGTACAAAGTACTCACACATGTGCTATGCAATTATATAATACTAAGAACTGGAATCTATACAATGCAAGTATATTTTTACAATCTTCTGCAGCTTCCACAATACATTAACATGGGAATCAATTCTTCATCTTCTTCTTTACGTGTCGATGGACTCAAATAATGCCCGTCCAGTACAAACAATTAGTTTGCCCCCCTCCCCCCACCTATGGTTGTGGAGCAGGACCAGCATTTAGCCAAGCATTTTTATCATCAATGTAATCCCCCAACTTATAATATGCTTGCCTACATAGTGTGCGTTTTATACAAGATTTAAATTTCGTCTCATTCAGTTGAAGAATGTGGGGAGGTATTTTATTGTAACATTTCAAACAGTACCCCATGAAAGATGAATCCACTTTAGCAAGCCTGAAACCTGGCTGAACTAGTTGGTCCCTATTTCTAGTGTTATAGTGGTGTCTGTCCCCTCTCTTACTGAATAAATGCCGATTTTTTCTAACGTACATGATGTTTTCATAGATGTATTGACAAGGTACTGTCATGATATTAATTTCCTTAAACAGTTCTCTTAGAGAATCGCGTCTACGTAATTCATAAATGGCTCTGATGGCTCTTTTCTGCAGAATAAATATAGACTCGATGTCTGCAGCCCGTCCCCATAGTAAAATACCGTATGACATAATACTATGAAAATAACTAAAATAGACCAGCCTCGCGGTATCAACATCAGTAAATTGACGGATTTTTCTAACAGCATATGCTGCTGAGCTTAGCCGTCCTGCAAGAGATGTTAGATGAGGACCCCATTGTAACCTTGAGTCGAGCGTGATTCCCAAGAAAACCGTTTTATCGACAAATTCTAGTTTCTCTTGATTCAATATTATGTCACAATCACTACTTTTGACATTTGGTAGAGCAAATCTAATGCATTTAGTTTTTTTCCCATTTAGTACTAAATTATTAGCGGTAAACCAATCGTGGACCTGCAGTAGGGCGTTATTTACGTCATCAAGATTAGTGGCACGTCTGTTTATTTTAAATATTAAAGAAGTATCGTCAGCAAACAACACCATATGCGGATGGTTGTTAAATAGATGGGGTAGGTCATTAATATATACTAAAAAGAGGAGGAATCAGTTTATAATACAATGGATGGCATTATTAATATCATTTTCATAGGATTCTAACTTTTTGCATGGTATAATGATTGTACTATCATCAGCAAACAGGACGGTCTGATAGTCGGTACACTTCGGCATATCATTTATATAAATGAGAAACAGCAAGGGCCCAAGGACACTCCCTTGGGGTACACCGCAAGTTGTATAACTAATGGATGACTTGCTTGTGAGCGACTTCTGTCTTAGAGTTGGGACAAATTCTAAATAAAATCGTGATTTGTTTTCTTCCACTTAAATACGTTTTGATTAGGCTCAATATATGTCCTCGGACACCATAACGTTCTAACTTACCCAGTAATATTGTATGATCCACGTGATCAAATGCCTTAGACATGTCCATGAGTACTGCGGCAATAGGATTTTTTTTGTCAACGTTTTCAATAATGTTGGCAACTAACTGATAGACTGCGTTGCCATGAGTACTGCGGCAATAGGATTTTTTTTGTCAACGTTTTCAATAATGTTGGCAACTAACTGATAGACTGCGTTGTTAATATTTCTATTTTTACGAAAACCATATTGTTCTTTAGCGAGTATTTCATTTGTTTCAAAGAACGAGTTAAGGGATTTAAAAATCACTTTCTCAAATACCTTTGATAATACCGGTATTAAGGCTATTGGACGGTAATTTGAAATGGTTGTTTTGTCACCTTTCTTATGAAGTGGCTTAATTAAAGTCGTTTTTAATAAGTTTGGTAAGTGACCATTAAGTTAATTATAAAACTTAGTACGGGCGCAATTATATGCGACACCAATTTTAATTTTTTTGTAGAAATTTCATCAAATCCCGTGCTATTGGTATTTTTAGCGAATTTATGATTTTGAATATGTCCATAGCATCGGTCGGTGCCATTAAAAGGGTTTTGGGTAGTGATCTATAATAGATATAGCATTACCGTCTGCATATTTTTTTGCTGGATGTACCGAATCTATAAAATTAATTGAAAGCCGTCTTGTGTCTTTAGGATCCTCAATTTCCTTATCACCAATAAACATTTGCTTAAAAGGTTCCGGGGGAAAGTTGGATTTACACCTATTAATTAATTTCCACGTAACTTTGGTTTTATTTTCTGCGCTATTTATAATATGACTGTTTTGAGACTTTTGTGTCAAATGTATTACTCTTTTTAATCGTGTTGAATATTGTTTCAGTAATTGTTTGTTTTCAATATTTGGTGATCGCCTGTACAACCATAACATCTCTATTTTCCGTTTACTACAGTTTTTGATACCTTTAGATATCCATCGCGGAGTTTTTCGAGTGGAAATATTTTTCCTCACGGTAGGAAAGCATAAGTCGTAAAAGAGTTTAAATATGTCATAAAGCGAATTAAAAGCTATTTCCGGGTTTGTGCTATTGAGCACTTCAGTAAAACTTAAGCTACTAACGGCTTCAACGAACTTAGATATATTCTCAGAGCTATAATTTCGACTTAATATATACCAGTGATCATATGCACACGATTTTCTAACGATGCATTTAAAAAGTTGGGCGGTCTGGTCTGATAGGGCCAACTCTAAAACTTCGCCAGTACCACCTCTAACATTATGCATAACGTTATCGATACAGGTTTGTTTGTTTGTTTGTAATGAATAGGCTCAAAAACTACTGGACCGATTTAAAAAATTCTTTCACCATTTGAAAGCTACATTATCCACGAGTAACATAGCCTATATTTTATCCCCGTACTCCCACGGGAACGGGAACTACGCGGGTGAAACCGCGGGACGTCCGCTAGTGTCTAATAAGTATACAAGTACCACCCTTCCTAGTGTTTCTTGAAGAATATGTTGCAATTTTATATTCAGGTATATATAACTGCAGTGTATCATCTTTCATGCTGTGTTCCGTGATACACATAACATCCACTGCTTTGCCTTTGCAGAAAAGATCATTTATACTAATGCTTAACAAATAAGACTTTCCTATTAATCCATTAATGTTTTGATGTAAGATATTTAATTGATTATAAACGAAAAAAATCATGCTCCTTATGGTTAGAAGTGTTTCCAGTTTGGGTTGACTGATCATTATATAACTTGTCATTGTTGATGACTGATTTGTTTAAGAAATCACTGATGACTGATTTACTTCTGTTTTATTTCCTTGTATTAGTGTAAACAATTGTTGGTGAACCAAATAAATAAATAAAAATAAAATATCCCGACAGCAGTATAATCAAAACAATGTCGAGAATTACAAGTTACTTCGTCAACTTCCATTTCTGTACCTAGATATTTAATATATTCCATTACTTTTAAAATATTTTAGCAACTGCTCTATTGTTTACTGTTGCAATATTTTTCCAGAACATTTCATATGTATATTCCACACAATAATTGGTATCAAAGAGATAGGCATATTCCCATAATTGCTTATCTAAAAACGTTATTATATAGTTATATATTTGTTATATATATTTTTTAGATGTATTTGTTAATTATATTATATACATTATATATAGTTTTGTTATATATTACAATAATTATAGTTTGATTTTGATACAAATGAATCGTTTCATGGCTGTTTCGAATGTCAATGAGCCAATTAATATTCAACGGAGGCAAGTGCGATATACAGCAAGATTGTTTAAACCATGAATTTCGGGAAATATTCTTAAATTAGATGATTTTGATTCAGTTTGGACTCCGGACTGAGTTTTGTGGTTGACCGCCATACAAAATTTCGTTCGTTATGTTATTTTTTCTTACATTTGTATCCAGTTCCGTTAGCGAAAGCCAAAAAAATAAAGACACATTGTAATGGCCTTTTATTGTTAAAAGGAAATCGGGCCCCGTATGAATATCGGACATTCTACGAATCGGATTTTTTTGCGCTCGCCCTCAGCAGATGTTGTAAGTTGTAACTCGTGTTGCGCAGGTCCGGGCGCCAAGTGCTCCACGCTGCCGGCCATCCTGGGCGGCTCGCTGCCGCGCCTGTCGTCCGAGCAGGCCGAGGCGGTAGCGCGGGCCAAGAAGTACGCCATGGAGCAGAGCATCAAGATGGTGCTCATGAAGCAGACGCTCGCGCACCAACAGCAGCAGATGGCGTCGCAGCGCACGCAGGTGCAGCGCCAGCAGGCACTCGCGCTCATGTGCAGGTAGGTACACTGCTACACGCACTCACACACACACACACACATACACGCAGGTGCAGCGCCAGCAGGCGCTCGCGCTCATGTGCAGGTAGGTACACTGCTACACGCACTCACACACACACACACACACACACATACACGCAGGTGCAGCGCCAGCAGGCGCTCGCGCTCATGTGCAGGTACACCGCTACACTCACACACACACACGCAGGTGCAGCGCCAGCAGGCACTCGCGCTCATGTGCAGGTAGGTACACTGCTACACGCACTCACACACACACACACACATACACGCAGGTGCAGCGCCAGCAGGCGCTCGCGATCATGTGCAGGTACACCGCTACACTCACACACACACGCAGGTGCAGCGCCAGCAGGCACTCGCGCTCATGTGCAGGTAGGTACACTGCTACACGCACTCACACACACACACACACATACACGCAGGTGTAGCGCCAGCAGGCGCTCGCGCTCATGTGCAGGTAGGTACACTGCTACACGCACTCACACACACATACACGCAGGTGCAGCGCCAGCAGGCGCTCGCGCTCATGTGCAGGTACACCGCTACACTCACACACATACACGCAGGTGCAGCGCCAGCAGGCACTCGCGCTCATGTGCAGGTACACCGCTACACGCACTCACACACACACGCGCAGGCGCTCGCGCTCATGTGCAGGTACACCGCTACACGCACTCACACACACACACGCAGGCGCTCGCGCTCATGTGCAGGTACACCGCTACACGCACACACACACACACACGCAGGTGCAGCGCCAGCAGGCACTCGCGCTCATGTGCAGGTACACCGCTACACGCACTCACAGACACACACGCAGGCGCTCGCGCTCATGTGCAGGTACACCGCTACACGCACACACACACACGCAGGTGCAGCGCCAGCAGGCACTCGCGCTCATGTGCAGGTACACCGCTACACGCACTCACACACACACACGCAGGCGCTCGCGCTCATGTGCAGGTACACCGCTACACGCACTCACACACACACACGCAGGCGCTCACGTTCATGTGCAGGTACACCGCTACACGCACACACACACACACACGCAGGTGCAGCGCCAGCAGGCACTCGCGCTCATGTGCAGGTACACCGCTACACGCACTCACACACACACACGCAGGTGCAGCGCCAGCAGGCACTCGCGCTCATGTGCAGGTACACCGCTACACGCACACACACACACACACGCAGGTGCAGCGCCAGCAGGCACTCGCGCTCATGTGCAGGTACACCGCTACACGCACTCACACACACACACGCAGGCGCTCGCGCTCATGTGCAGGTACACCGCTACACGCACTCACACACACAAACGCAGGCGCTCGCGCTCATGTGCAGGTACACCGCTACACGCACACACACACACACGCAGGTGCAGCGCCAGCAGGCACTCGCGCTCATGTGCAGGTACACCGCTACACGCACTCACACACACACACGCAGGCGCTCGCGCTCATGTGCAGGTACACCGCTACACGCACTCACACACACAAACGCAGGCGCTCGCGCTCATGTGCAGGTACACCGCTACACGCACACACACACACACGCAGGTGCAGCGCCAGCAGGCACTCGCGCTCATGTGCAGGTACACCGCTAGCAGGCACTCGCGCTCATGTGCAGGTACACCGCTACACACACTCACACAAACACACGCAGGCGCTCGCGCTCATGTGCAGGTACACCGCTACACGCACTCACACACACACACGCAGGCGCTCACGTTCATGTGCAGGTACACCGCTACACGCACTCACACACACACGCAGGCGCTCACGTTCATGTGCAGGTACACCGCTACACGCACTCACACACACACACGCAGGTGCAGCGCCAGCAGGCACTCGCGCTCATGTGCAGGTACACCGCTACACGCACACACACACACACACACACGCAGGTGCAGCGCCAGCAGGCACTCGCGCTCATGTGCAGGTACACCGCTACACGCACTCACACACACACACGCAGGCGCTCGCGCTCATGTGCAGGTACACCGCTACACGCACTCACACACACAAACGCAGGCGCTCGCGCTCATGTGCAGGTACACCGCTACACGCACACACACACACACGCAGGTGCAGCGCCAGCAGGCACTCGCGCTCATGTGCAGGTACACCGCTAGCAGGCACTCGCGCTCATGTGCAGGTACACCGCTACACACACTCACACAAACACACGCAGGCGCTCGCGCTCATGTGCAGGTACACCGCTACACGCACTCACACACACACACGCAGGCGCTCACGTTCATGTGCAGGTACACCGCTACACGCACTCACACACACACGCAGGCGCTCACGTTCATGTGCAGGTACACCGCTACACGCACTCACACACACACACGCAGGTGCAGCGCCAGCAGGCACTCGCGCTCATGTGCAGGTACACCGCTACACGCACTCACACACACACGCAGGCGCTCACGTTCATGTGCAGGTACACCGCTACACGCACTCACACACACACACGCAGGTGCAGCGCCAGCAGGCACTCGCGCTCATGTGCAGGTACACCGCTACACGCACTCACACACACACGCAGGCGCTCACGTTCATGTGCAGGTACACCGCTACACGCACTCACACACACACACGCAGGTGCAGCGCCAGCAGGCACTCGCGCTCATGTGCAGGTACACCGCTACACGCACTCACACACACACGCAGGCGCTCACGTTCATGTGCAGGTACACCGCTACACGCACTCACACACACACACGCAGTTGCAGCGCCAGCAGGCACTCGCGCTCATGTGCAGGTACACCGCTACACGCACTCACACACACACGCAGGCGCTCACGTTCATGTGCAGGTACACCGCTACACGCACTCACACACACACACGCAGGTGCAGCGCCAGCAGGCACTCGCGCTCATGTGCAGGTACACCGCTACACGCACTCACACACACACGCAGGCGCTCACGTTCATGTGCAGGTACACCGCTACACGCACTCACACACACACACGCAGGTGCAGCGCCAGCAGGCACTCGCGCTCATGTGCAGGTACACCGCTACACGCACTCACACACACACGCAGGCGATCACGTTCATGTGCAGGTACACCGCTACACGCACTCACACACACACACGCAGGTGCTCACGCTCATGTGCAGGTACCGCTACACGCGCGCACACACACACACACACACACACACACATACACGCAACACACTCACTCACACCGCCCGTATGATGACAGCGATACACTGGAGGCTCCCGCCACGAGCAGGTCGAGCCTGTGATCTCAAGCTGAAAAGATCTGACTTCCGAGGTTGACACAATTATTAAGATTCGAACGCTTTTCGACGTCATTTTAATGTCATGTGTTTTTCATCAGAGTATATGTGGGCTCCATATCATTTGAGTTGAAGGAGGACACGATACGGCAGGCATTCCTCCCGTTCGGGCCGATCAAGTCCATCAACATGTCGTGGGACCCCGTCACGCAGAAGCACAAAGGATTCGCCTTCGTGGAGTACGAGATACCCGAAGCGGCGCAGCTCAGCCTGGAACAGATGAACGGCGTCATGCTCGGCGGCCGGAACATCAAGGTGGTCGGGCGGCCCTCCAACATGCCTCAGGCGCAGGCCGTCATCGACGAGATCCAGGAGGAAGCCAAGCAGTACAACCGCATCTACGTCGCCTCCATCCACCCGGAGCTCACCGAAGACGACATTAAGAAGTGAGTATATGTGACTGCACGTGGCGACATCTCGGCGACATGACTCGACTACTCCTAACCTCTCGTTCCGCAGCGTGTTCGAGGCGTTCGGACCCATCACGTACTGCAAGCTGGCGTACGGCGCGTCGGCGCACAAGCACAAGGGCTACGGCTTCATCGAGTACGCCACGCTGGCGGCCGCGCTCGAGGCCATCGCGTCCATGAATCTGTTCGACCTCGGCGGGCAGTACCTGCGCGTGGGCCGCGCCATCACCCCGCCCAACGCGCTGGCCGGCCCGCCGCAGCCCTCCGCCATGCCCACCGCCGCCGCCGTGGCCGCCGCCGCCGCCACGGCCAAGATACAGGCCATGGACGCCGTGGCCAGCAACGCCGTCGCGCTCGGCCTCACCAAGCTCAACGCGCTGGGCGTGTCGCCGGCGGCCGCGCTGCCGTCGCTGGCGGCCGCGCTGCCGCAGCTGCCGGCCGCGCTGCCGCTGGCCGCGCTGCCGCCGGCCGCGCTGCCGCCGCCCGGCGTGGTGATCCCGCCCGCTCCGCGGCCCGCCAGCCCGGCGCCCGAGGGGCAGCAGGCGGCGCTGCAGCGCAAGCTGCTGGACACGTCGCCCGACACGCTGCAGCAGCAGGAGTCGCTGTCCATCTCGGGGCAGTCGGCGCGCCACCTGGTGATGCAGCGCCTCATGCGGCGCCGCGCGTCGCGCACGCTGCTGCTGTGCAACATGGTGGAGGCCGCCGACGTGGACGAGGCGCTGCACCACGAGATCCAGGAGGAGTGCAGCAAGTGGGGCAAGGTGGAGCGCCTCGTCATCTACAACGAGCGCCAGACGGAGGACGACGACCCCGCGCACGCCGACGTCAAGATCTTCGTGCAGTTCACGGAGCCCGAGGGTGAGTGTGTGTGATGTTGTGCTGTACTGGTATTGCGGGCGTGGTGTGACTCACACGTCTGCTCCACAGAGGCGGCGGCGGCGGCGGCGGCGCTGGGCGGGCGCTACTTCGGCGGGCGCACGGTGCGGGCTCAGCTGTACGACCAGGACCTGTTCGACCACGGCGACCTGTCGGGGTAGCCCTAACATAGACATTAAGCTTAAGTTCCGATGTGATAATACGAGTTACTAAATAAAATATTGCTCGTTATGCTGACCTGTTTCAATTTCTGAATAAAATGACCAGTGATAAAAAAAAATGTATGGTAAAAGTTTACAGTTTTTCTTAAATCTATGTCAAGTTCACCCATGCTTTGAGCCTGAACTAGGTAATCCTGTGTTTCAGGCGATTTGAGGTAACATCATATTAATATTATTGGTACCAATGTAAAAAGGTATATAAAATTATTAGGTTTAAGCAATCACCAGATATAATGGCGATAAATATAACGCCCAAAAAATCTTAAGTACTTACCAGAATTTAATCCCCATTTTAATATGAAATTATCACCAAAAAACGTAAAGTCTGCTAACCTAAAAAAGGCAAGTATCTTCAGAATAATCGCTGAGCTACCCAAAAAGGCCACGCATGCACCAAATATGTACTCGCATTTTATTTAAAAATTTCATCCAAATATGTTACACAATTTTATCCTAATAAAGTAAATTAATATACAAAAATCATTGTTTACTCAAAAAATATAAATGAAGTTCTAAATTCCCTTCTCCTACCAAACAATACTAAATAAAGCCAACCCAAATTTAGAAGGGACGGGGGAAACTTTATATTTGCCTAAAAAGCGAAATCGACGGAGCCCCGCTACGCGGGGCTCCTGTTTCTGTCGGAACCTAACTAACCTAACGTCGGGGTGCCCCAAGTCCTAGTAGTATCCTATACCACTTACGCACACACGAGTCTCCTTCTCGTGATCGTTCATTATACACATTCCCTGTGCTTCAACTGGCATTCTATACAATGCCTAGGTATTTTATACATTTCCTAGGTAAAGTGTAAAATAGTTTAAACATTGAACATCATTTCATACATTGCCTAAACGACCCCGGCATTCTATACATTTCCTAGGTATTGTATAGAATGCCTGCATTGTACACATTGCCTATAACACATACATTTTATGGCAAACGTAGTGATATATTTGGGTAGTAATGACACAAAACTTTGCTAGTTAAAATTTGGTGCACGCGTGGCCTTTTTGGGTTATGAAAAGTTTTAGTAGTGCAGGCATGACTTAAATAGCCCGAAAAATTTTGGTACAGGTTTCATTTATTTGTACATATTATATTTTTTTTGGATGAGGCTGTTTAGGGTAACGATTGTTTTTTTGGTGGTCATTCAATTTCATCCCATTTAAAACTAACAATAATATGGACTATATTTACTTTAGCACAAGTAATAACTTCTCTGTATCTTCATAGGACATAGTTTGAAGAGCTTCCGGAATTTCTTGCAGTTATTGTGATTTAAGGGGTAGATACTTCCTTTTTCATTCAGCCTGTTATAGAGTAGCGGCCCGAGGTACATATGAAACTTGGCTGTGAAAGCATGTTTTGTACTTTTTTGAGGGCAAACTATATCTTTCCGTCTTTTTTTAGTGAAATCAGTGCTGTATGGAAGTGCTGCGTGTTGTTTTAGTACAGTGCTCATAATAAATAACTGTCGAACTGTTAGTACTTCACAAGATTTATACAGGAGGTCAGTGGGGAAAAGGAAAGGGCAGCAAGTAGCCACCTTGAGAATAGCTCTTTGAGCTCTTTCAATGGGCAATAACAAAGTTTTACTCGCCCCACCCCATGAAGTGATGCAGTAAGTCAGAATTGACTGACATAGAGCAAAATATACTTGCCTAAGGATTTTCGGATCTGTTATAAATCTTAGTTTTTTGAATACGAATATCAGTTTACGAATTCTATTATTTAGCGCTTCCATATGTTGTTTGAATGAAAGGGTTTCGTCTATTATAATACCCAGGTATTTTATTTTATTAGTCTTCTTAATATTGGGACACTGACACTGGCTATCTGCAGGGACTGGGCAACAATGAGCATGCAACGCTGAAGGGATATTGGATACATGCTTGCGCATCGAAAACTTAATGTAGTTTGTCTTCTCTGCATTTAGAGTTAGTGAGTTAGTTTCAAGCCATTTATTTACAATATTAAATCCGTGTTGCGCATGCTTGTAGACTTCATTTTCTGAGTCAGCCGAAAAAAGTAAAGCAGTATCGTCGATACTAAATGATCTTTGCAATCTAAAGCTAGAGCATGCTCTAGCTTTAGATTGCAAAGGTCATTTATATATATCAAAAACAGGGTAGGCCCTAGAATACTTCCTTGGGGAACACCAAAAAATGAGTTTTTTTTAACAGCGCTGAGTACATCGCCAATCTTTACGCACTGGGAACGATCTTCTAAATAACTTTTGAATATTTTCAATTGGGTGCCCCTTACACCCATGATCTCAAGCTTGCGCAATAGAATTGGAATGGAAACTAATAATATAATAATAATAATAATTTCTTTATTAGCATACATATCAACTAGCAACCTAACACAATAATTTAAATGGTTCTGTCATATATGTATCCGGATGCGTTTAATATGGCCGCTGTCCGAACGCATCTTATACTGGCAACACTGGTTGACTTGTCTACGCTCCTTCCTTGTGTACTCAATATTGTACTTGTCGATTATTATAATAAATCTTGATATATAACATACCACAGAGACTTGTTATTATATGGTGCCGAAACTATCGTGATGACGAACCCCGAAGAAGCGAAGGAAGAACCGGTGGGTAACATAAAACCGCCCAAATACTTCGTGACCTCGAGTACCACAGAAAATGTTGCGGTAGCCTGGAAACTGTGGTTACAGCAATGGGAATGGTACGCGACGGCAGTGAACATAGAAAAGAAGAAACCTGAGGTACAAGTTGCTGTTTTCATGTCATGCATCGGTCCCGATGCTGCAGTCATATACAACACGTTTGACCTTGACGACGCTCAGAAAAAGTCGATAACAATAATAAAAAAAAGGTTTACGGACTATTTCACGCCGAAAATAAACGAAACATACGAAAGATATATGTTCAACGTCATTTCACAGAAGTCTGAACAAACTTTCGACGATTTTCTTACTAACCTCAAAAGTAAAGTTAAAAATTGTGGTTATGGTACGTTAGAAGAAAGTATACTACGAGATAGGATTGTGATAGGCATAAAAAGCGACAGAACAAGAGAAAAATAGCTGGGAGAATATAATTTGACCCTACAAAAGACAGTTGACATCTGCCACTCAGCGGAACAAGTGAAAAAGCAAGTGGAGAATATGAAACAAACAGAAGCAACTGCGGTAGAGGCAATTAACTACAAAGGAAACAGCAAAAAGTTAAATAAGTCGCAAAATAAAAAAGAAAAACAAGTAAAAGAAGAAGAATTTCACTGCAAAAGATGTGATACTACACACGGTCGCAGAGCTTGTCCCGCCTTTAACAAACAGTGCGACAGATGTAAGAAAAAGAATCATTACACTAAATGCTGTAAGGCAAAGAAAGTTGAAACAATCCAGCAGAATAGTGAGGACGACAGCACTGAAAGTGACTCTTCTGTGTATGTTTATTCAGTCAAAGATGATGATATAGATACCCATGATTGGTACCAAAAAGCAAGATTGGCTGACAAAACAATAATTAATTTCAAGCTTGATTCTGGAAGCCAGTGCAACGTCTTAAGCGAAAAGATAGCTAAAAAGACTGGAACTACAATAAAGTCATGCACAACTAAATACTTAAGATCATTCTCTAACCATAAAATAACAGTGCTCGGAGAAGCCAAAATTCAAACAAAAGTAAAAGGCATGACTGCAGAGGTAAAATATATTATAGTTAACCAAAATGTTACACCGATATTGGGAAAATCTACCTGTGTCAAGCTAAACTTAATGAAGAGAATTGATTCACTTACAAAAGAAGATGAAAGCTTATTTGAGGGCATAGGATGTCTAAAACAATTCAAATATGATATAGACTTGATTGAAAACCCAAAATTGCCAATATGCCCAGCAAGAAAAGTGCCACACATATTAAGAGAAAGAGTAAAAATAGAACTTGACAGTATGGTGGCCCAAAAAATAATAAAGCCAGTCACAAAGCCAACACCAGCGGTTTCGCCCATGGTAGTTGTGAAGAAAAATGACAAAATGCGACTGTGCATTGACCCGTCTGCTATAAATAAAAATCTAAAAAGAAGACACTACCCGCTGAATACAGTAGAAGAAATCACAGCGAGGATACATGGATCTAAATGGTTCACATTACTAGATTGTAGAAGAGGATTTTGGCAATTAAAAGTTACCGAGAGAACATCAGAATATCTAACCTTCAGCACCCCGTTTGGTAGATATTCGTGTCTTAGAATGCCATTTGGATTGGCATCAGCACCTGAAGTGTTCCAGCAAGTGATGACTACACTACTAGCCGACATAAAGAATGTTGAAGTCTCTATGGACGATATTCTTCTCCATGCAGAAACTAAAGAAGAATTGGAGAAAATTACACAAAAAGTCTTACAAAAATTCCACAAATCTGGACTAAAATTAAACAAAGAAAAATGTGTGTTCAACACCCAAGAGGTAAAATTCCTTGGACATGTGGTCACTCACACTGGACTGAAGCCTGACCCTGAGAAGTTAGAGACAATAAGCAAGATAAAACAACCTGAAAATGTCAAAGAATTGCAGCGTTTCCTGGGTCTAGTGACTTATCTGTCAAAGTTTATAAAAAACATGGCAGATGTGACAGCGCCTTTAAGAATACTACTACAAAAAGATATAGCATGGAATTGGGAACATGAGCAAGAGGCAGCCTTCAAAAGGCTTAAAGAGCTGTTAAAGAAACCAGCTGTTCTTGGATATTATGACCCAAAAGCACCAATATTACTTTCTGTGGATGCAAGTAGCTATGCATGTGGAGGAGTAATGATGCAAAATGGTAAACCTATTGCATACTGTGCTAAATCATTCACAAACACTGAAAAAGGGTATAGCCAGCTAGAAAAAGAAGCGAATGCCATACTGGTCGCCTGTAAAAAATTTCATTGCTACATCTGGGGCTGCAAGGATCTAACTATTGAGTCCGACCACAAGCCTCTAGAGACAATCTTCAAGAAGCCACTTATAGAAGCGCCGCCCAGATTACAAAGAATGTTCTACCAAATCTTACCTTATAATCCAAAAATAGTGTACAAAAAAGGGATTGAGATGTATGTCGCAGATACGCTCAGTAGAGACTGCAAAGATCTTACCGCCATAGTACTGCCATTTTCAAAAACACGCCGGGAAGAGCTGAAAAAAGAAACAGAAAATAGTGATGAGTTAAGAGAATTAAAAGAAATAATAATGAATGGATGGCCTGAAAAAATTGAAAACATAGATGAAAAATTGAAGA
Organism: Xestia xanthographa; assembly: GCA_905147715.2. Classification (NCBI taxonomy): domain Eukaryota; kingdom Metazoa; phylum Arthropoda; class Insecta; order Lepidoptera; family Noctuidae; genus Xestia; species Xestia xanthographa. The sequence continues at coordinate 29,611,934 of LR990661.1, forward strand.
AGTATTGGTACTATAGAGAAACACTTAGTGTGCACAATAACATCATATTTAAAAATGGAAGAGCTATGATACCAAAAACAATGGTGCCCTTAGTTATGAAGCACTGCCACTTAAGCCACAAAGGAATACAAGGCACATTGAGATTAGCAAGAGACAATGTGTTTTGGCCGGAAATGTCCAAAGACTTAACAAACTATGTAAGAAACTGCAAATCATGTAATAAAATCCAGAAAGACAACCCGATGGAGCCCATAATCTTACAGAACGTACCAGAATGTTCATGGAGTATAGTAGCATCAGATTTATTCCATTTGAAGGGCCAAGACTACATTGTTATTGCAGATGCTTATTCAGGATACTTTGACATGCAACCACTCACCAATTTGTCTAGCTCAGCAATAATAGAGTACATTAAAAGATGGTTTGCAACATTTGGTATACCAGACATACTTCAAACAGATGGAGGAAAACAATACGATTGTGAAGAATTTAGGAATTTCACTAAAGAATGGAAATTTGAACACAGAATTTCTAGCCCCCATTTTCCCAGGTCTAATGGGTTAGCAGAAAGATATGTACAAGAGGCAAAAACTCTGTTGAAAAAATGCAAAGAGGATGATACAGACATTCAGCTAGCACTGCTACACCATAGAAACACTCCTCGATTGGATTTAGGTTCACCATGCCAAAGATGATGAACAAAAGAACAAAAACGCTACTACCTATTAATGAAAAGCTTCTAACACCTAAAGTCATAAAAAATGTAACAAAAAAGTTGAAGAAACTAAAAGAGAAAGAAAAAGAATATGCAGATACTGGAAAAAAGGAGAACAGAGAGTTTAGTAAAGGAGAAGAAGTACTGCTAAGGAAAGACCATCATAACTGGATTTCTGCTAAAATAATGAATGAAACACCAGATAGGCCACGTTCATACAAAGTGAAAACAGATGATGGAAGCATCTATCACAGAAATGCTTGGCATCTTAAACATGCACCTTCTAGAGAAATGTTGCCAGCAGACAGTCCAACAAAGGAATCATCTCCACTACTGGAAGAACCACCAGGCCAAGAACAACAGCAAGTACCAAACCCTGAACCGGTCCAGCCTGGATCTCCAAGACCTTCTCCTCGAGCAGCGGACACTGCACCTGAAATAAAGACTACTCGCAGCGGTCGACAAGTAATCCTTCCAGAGCGCTATCGCTGAAAAAGGGGGATGTCATATATGTATCCGGATGCGTTTAATATGGCCGCTGTCCGAACGCATCTTATACTGGCAACACTGGTTGACTTGTCTACGCTCCTTCCTTGTGTACTCAATATTGTACTTGTCGATTATTATAATAAATCTTGATATATAACATACCACAGAGACTTGTTATTATAGCTTCTATTACCAGTTTCACTAGATAACTATTAGGATGTTAGTTTACACAGAACTGATTCACCCTGCTCCCCGTACTAGTATAAACTGTATTACGGTGGAACAGTTTTCCTCGGTCGAAACCAGACCAAAACTGTGTCAAAAGCTTTGGCGAGGTCCAGGAAAATTCCTACTGTGTGGTTACCCTTGTCAAGTTCTTGCGCTAGATAGTCAGTCGGATGATGTACCGCATCGGCAGTTGAAACTTTAGGTCTAAATCCAAACTGCCTTTCAGACAGAATATATTTATCTTCCAAATACACACATCAACACGGTCTAGGGATATTTTTAAAAAAGCGAATTACTATCAATGTGTTAATTATTTATATGACATGTATATATTTAAAAGATACGTTATTTAATATTCTACCATTTTTTAATAATGGTTAAGGTATAGATTAAAATTTCAGGATTTTATGGAAAAAAATGAAGCATAGACGGAAACCGTATATGAATGAACTTTTAATTTGTGAGTAAAAACTGAAAAAAATTGAAAAATCATTTAATTTGTGTTTATAAACTTGAAGTTAGTAGTCTGAGAAAGCGCCCATGATGTTCATAACACATCGGCAACGATTCGGCATGCTCAGAACAAGGTTGTCAATGTCTTGCTGCGGAATATTGTCCCACGTCCCTCTGAGGTGCGCAAAAAGTTGATCTTCTGTAGCCAGATTTTCAGGAACTTCCTTCAGAGCTCTTCTTTGCATCATATTCCACGCATGCTCAATGGGATTTAGATCTGGCGATTGAGCAGGCCAGTCTAAGGCCCTAACATTATGTGTATGTAACCAAGCTGCTACCGTTCTCGCCGTGTGTGCCCGGGCAATGTCGTGCATGAGCAGGAAATCTTGCCCCATTTGTGTTCTGTGGGGCAAGATTACGGGCCCCAGCACCTGTTGGACGTATCGTTCTGCCGTCATATTGCCCCGCACCCAAACGAGATCCGTCCGTCCTCCAAGACGAATTCCTGCCCAAACCATAATTGTTCCTCCTTTGTATGGGTGAACTTCCTGAGGGTTCTGGAGACGGCTCCATCGTCCAGGAACTTGCCAAACACGCGTCCTTCGTGAATCTGGATGGAAGCCGAACCTGGATTCATCCGTGAACAGCACATTGGACCTTGGTCACGGCCCCAGTCCACGTGGTTCCGAACCCATTCTAATCGTCGTCCACGATTGCCTCTCCGTAAAGGTGGGACCCGGAGTGGTCTACGAGAGCGTAGATTGCTTTCATGCAGTCGCCTTCTTACAGTTTGGTCACTCACAAGCACTTGGTGTTCCACTCGCAGCCTTTGGACCAATTGAGTCGCCGTTGCATTTGGTTGTGCTCGCGCAGTAATTTGCAAAAATCGGTCTTGTCTGGGGGTAGTGATGCGACTTGGCCCCCGGTGCCTCTCCGCTACTTCACCTGTGGCACGATAGCGTGTCCACAATCTTGAAATTACATTTTGATGGGTCCCTATGGCCTCAGCAACATTACGCTGAACAGATCCAGTTTCCAGCATTCCCACAGCTCGTAACATCTCCGCCCTCGTCAAATGTCGGCGTTGCATGGCTACAATACCTCAATTTTGACTTTATCTTTCGTTTAAAAATGAAAAAAAACTGTAACTAAACTTAATTCGTATTGTTTTCTAAATTTCGCACAAATGAAAATTCCCTCTCCTATACATCAAGACATTTTTATGCCACCGAAACAAAAGAATTTTCAAAAATTTGAATTTGGGATTAGTCTGAGATAAATTACAAACAAATCGGTGTATAAAAGATTCCAATGCGGCCAGTGCTTTTCGAGTTATTTAATTGAGTATGAAATATCCCTAGACCGTGTTGATGTGTGTATTTCAACAACCTTTTGTTTATTATCTCCAATATTTTTGACATAGAAGGTAGTAAAGAAATAGGTCTATAATTTGTCACTTGCTCTTTGCTGCCTGATTTATATACCGGGATAATTACAGCTTTTTTCAGACACTCTGGGAAATGCCCTGAAGATAAACAAATGCGGAAAATATAGGTCAGTGGTGGTACCAAAATGTCCTTGAATCTTTTAATAATTTTATTCGAAATGTTGTCCCAGCCAACTGCACAGTCTTCTTTCAAGGTCATGATCATACTATCTACCTCAGTCTCGTCAGTATCTAGCAGCGCAAAGGATGTTAAAGCAATGTTAAAAGTTAAAGGAATGTTCGTCAGGTTTTGGGATTGACCCAGATTTTTTTCTGCTAGAGACTTACCCACATTAATAAAGAAATTATTTGCTATGTTAGCGGATTCCACTGGTGACGAGTGTGCTTGTAATAAACTTGAAGATGACTCACATTGTTTTGTAGTATATGTTGCGTCTTTAATATATTTCCAGATCTTTTTACTATTTGTTCCAGCCTTTTCCAATGACACTTTGTCGTAGTTGCTTTTAATTTTCCTAAGAAGATCATTACAGAAATTTCGATATCTTTTATACGAAAGTTGCAATACAACATTTTCTGGATTAGATTTAGCTTTCATATGCAGTTGATCCGTATGTTTCATACAGCGAATAAGACCTGATGTGATCCATGGTTTTATGTTGTGATTTTTGTTGGTCAACTGCGATATGACTGTGTTTTTCTGAATTGCATTTCGTAAGTTTTCAATTACAAACAACATGCAAAACTGCGGGTCAGCGGAATTATAGACTGGATCAAAATCGATGACGCGTAAATCTTCAAGTCTATTTATATTCAGTTTAGAAATTTTGCGAGTGCCTTGTTTAGGTAATTTGCAATTTAGGGTTAGTAGGGCAGCATTGTGATCGGTTATCGTTGAGTTAACAACAAGTGCAAGTGAAGGGAAATTCGATTTAAGCATAATATGATCCAAACAGGAGCCGCTGTGATGTGTAGGAAAGCTGTGTGCTGGGAGCAGGCCATGAAAGGCGCATAGGTTGAGGTAGTCCTGAGCAGAAGCATCAGCACTTCCTGGAAGAATATTGATATTAATAGGTATCTCCAATTACAATCGTATTTTGATGGATGACAGGTTCTGCAAGGTCTCATTCAGAGAGTCAGTAAAATTGCTAGTATTTTTAAAAGACGGAGGTCGATATAATGCTAATATCGCAAAATCTGATCCAATTTTAACTAACAATCTGTTACAGTCGTGCATATCAGGTTCCTCAACAGAAACGTTCAGATGATTTCTTGCATAAACAATCACACCATCATTTTGGTTGTAATTTAGGGTACTTCTATACATATTATATCTCGGGATTAGTGGAATGTTATATTGTTTGGCAAGCCAGCATTCGGTTAAAACAATAAATAAATAAATAATAAATAAAATTCTTAAAAACACTGCGACTATTTTGGGTTAATATTGTTAGTGGAGATTTGTAGCCGGATAGTTATTGTTTGCAGTTTTCAGCTTCACAGACTTTGGACTCAGATACAGTCTTAATAAGAATATAAAATAAAAAACGTCAGAAAAATACCTAATTAACGGCGCTCTTAGGTGCCTCCATAATCTATAGAATTGATGTACCTTTTTTCAGCCATTAATTTCGCTGGGCAGTCAGCAGCACCTGTGTTATGCTTGTCTGGCTTTTTGAAATGCAAGCAAGTAGCGCATTTTGGTTCGTCAGCCTTTTTTGGACATTCTTTTACTGAGTGACCTTGATCACCACAGTGACCGCAGGTATACGATGTCTGTCGACATAACTTGGCCGCATGTCCATACTGCTGACACTTGTAGCATTTCTTGTGACCAAAGTAAAGTCTCTCACAGGGCATGATGACAGTACATGATTAAGTATATCGTTCAAGGGTAATTCGATTGCCGGGGTTGCGGGACTGTTCGAAAGAGATACCGTGGCCCCGGAACACAAAGGGCGATGAAGGAACATGGATGGGTTTTAGTCAGTAAAAGTCTGACACTCCCTCCTGCTCCGCCCAGAGCGGGAGAAGTCATTTGATGATTTCCCATCGGAAAAAAAGGGTAATTCGATAAACCGTACGGGACTCATCCGGAATTGAGTATTTTAGAAAATGACCGAATTCGTACTACCTACTGACTGCAACATACCGACGACCGTCGAACGTGAAATCTAAGGTGAATAGGTTAGGTTATTTTTTTATTTTTTTTGTGTATGTGCTTTTCCCCGTTCATGGATCGGGATCTTCATTCCTGTTCTCGGATTTATTCCTCTCGCACTTTCATGCTTCATACTGTATCTTTCTTTCATACATCCTTTCATTCTTAGCCGGGTGGGACTCCCGCTATACTATCTACTATCCTCTCCGCAGCTATCTGTCACACATTGTATATCGCTGTCCTACACATAAGCGCTATCTGTCACGCTTGTACTACGCGCACCCGCCTCCCAAAAAACTGCATTAAAAACCGTCTAAAACTGTCTCCTCTAGAGCTTATACCTCTGTGTTCAATTCGTTACTAAATTCCTCAATAATAAAAACGAACATCGCAACACTACTCCATAGACAATTTGCCGAAAAAAAAAAAAACTTTCATTTGACAGACGGTGAACACTCAAATTTCTATTATTTTTTACTTTTCTTTATTTATTTTGGGTATAACTCATAGACACCTGTTTTTATCTATCTTTACAATAGTTCTTATTCTATCTTATATTTTTAATACTTCTACATACCATCATTATACACACATCAACACGGTCTAGGGATATTTCATACTCAATTAAATAACTCGAAAAGTACTGGCCGCATTGGAATCTTTTATACACCGATTTGTTTGTAATTTATCTCAGACTAATTCCAAATTCAATTTTTTGAAAATTCTTTTGTTTCGGTGGCATAAAAATGTCTTGATGTATTTTCATTTGGAGAGGGAATTTTCATTTGTGCGAAATTAGGAAAACAATACGAATTACGTTTAGTTACAGTTTTTTTTCATTTTTAAACGAAAGATAAAGTTAAAATTGAGGTATTGTAGCCATGCAACGCCGACATTTGACGAGGGCGGAGATGTTACGAGCTGTGGGAATGCTGGAAACTGGATCTGTTCAGCGTAATGTTGCTGAGGCCATAGGGACCCATCAAAATGTAATTTCAAGATTGTGGACACGCTATCGTGCCACAGGTGAAGTAGCGGAGAGGCACCGGGGGTCAAGTCGCATCACTACCCCCAGACAAGACCGATTTTTGCAAATTACTGCGCGAGCACAACCAAATGCAACGGCGACTCAATTGGTCCAAAGGCTGCGAGTGGAACACCAAGTGCTTGTGAGTGACCAAACTGCAAGAAGGCGACTGCATGAAAGCAATCTACGCTCTCGTAGACCACTCCGGGTCCCACCTTTACGGAGAGGCAATCGTGGATGACGATTAGAATGGGTTCGGAACCACGTGGACTGGGGCCGTGACCAATGGTCCAATGTGCTGTTCACGGATGAATCCAGGTTCGGCTTCCATCCAGATTCACGAAGGACGCGTGTTTGGCGAGTTCCTGGACGATGGAGCCGTCTCCAGAACCCTCAGGAAGTTCACCCATACCAAGGAGGAACAATTATGGTTTGGGCAGGAATTCGTCTTGAAGGACGGACGGATCTCGTTTGGGTGCGGGGCAATATGACGGCAGAACGATACGTCCAACAGGTGCTGGGGCCCGTAATCTTGCCCCACAGAACACAAATGGGGCAAGATTTCCTGCTCATGCACGACAATGCCCGGGCACACACGGCGAGAACGGTAGCAGCTTGGTTACATACACATAATGTTAGGGCCTTAGACTGGCCTGCTCAATCGCCAGATCTAAATCCCATTGAGCATGCGTGGGATATGCTGCAAAGAAGAGCTCTGAAGGAAGTTCCTGAAAATCTGGCTACAGAAGATCAACTTTTTGCGCACCTCAGAAGGACATGGGACAATATTCCGCAGCAAGACATTGACAACCTTGTTCTGAGCATGCCGAATCGTTGCCGATGTGTTATGAACATCATGGGCGCTTTCTCAGACTACTAACTTCAAGTTTATAAACACAAATTAAATGATTTTTCTATTTTTTTCAGTTTTTACTCACAAATTAAAAGTTCATTCATATACGGTTTCCGTCTATGCTTTATTTTTTTTCCATAAAATCCTGAAATTTTAATCTATACCTTAACCATTATTAAAAAATGGTAGAATATTAAATAACGTATCTTTTAAATACATACATGTCATATAAATAATTAACACATTGATAGTAATTCGCTTTTTTAAAAATATCCCTAGACCGTGTTGATGTGTGTATCTTATTACAATTTCAAACTTTACGGTTTTTTGGGACAAAGATTTTGACTTAAGATAATTTACAACTAATGTAATAACTAAATACCATAAATTTTAATTTAAGCTATATAAATATATATATTAAATAAATAAATTAAAATTTTAAAAATGTTGTCCAAAAAACGCAAACTTAAGTAAGTTTGCGTTTTTTGGACAACATTTTTGGCAGTTATAATTTTAGACAACAAAATTAAATACATTTCATAGAACCTGAACCTACCCTAATGTTTGTTACTAATATTTACATAATTTTTAAAATTAGCGCTAAGTTTGACAATTTGAGTTCATAAGACTAGATTCTTACAGCTATAGTTTCAATCTAATATTATAAAATCTATAATTTTACAGCGATTACTTTTATGTATTCTTATAATACATAATAAAGAAAGAAAGAAAGAAAGAAAAGTATTTATTGACTCACACAGGATAAACAGAAACAAAAATAATCGATAAAAAAAATAATCGAACAATCGAAAAATCGATCGAATCGGTCGTTCGATTCGATCGATCGATCGATCGATCTTTTGATAATCGTATATCTATTTTCTTAATCTTGTTATTTTTACTTGACTTAACAGGCTGTTTCCAGTTTCGCATTGTTGCGCTAATTTATTTTCTTTATGGTTGTAGCAATAATATATGTATATTATATACTTAGATTATACATATTTATTGTCATTTCTTGGTCTGGGGTATTTTTCTCAACGTTTCTTAGGAGTTGTTTAGGGTGCATGTTTTGTGTTATGCGTGTGTTTGTGATATATTCGTATAAACTTAATATATATTTTATATATCTGTGTGTTGCGTGCTTTACGCACACCCTAAAGAGCAGTTCAAGCGTATGCCGTCGTCGTCCGGGCCAGGTAGTCCCATTTCTTGCGGACCGGACATTCCACGCTGAAAGCGTTATGGTCGGTCCTCTGGAGCTTCGAGTGCAGGCAGTTGCAGCACCGCGGTTCATTACCCGCTACAAATTCCACGCACTTTTCACGCAGATGCGGTCCTCCACAGTGGCTACACCTGTCTGCACTCTCCGTACAAAATTTTCGGCCATGACCAAATGCCAAGCATTTAGTGCATTGGATAAGCGGCGACTGATCCTCCACCCTGACCCTTTGCAGGTCAAGGTAAAGGGCCCCAGCCTCCGTCATCCTCTGCCAAACCCTGGGTCTGACCTGGACGACGACATGCGCCGTTTTAGGGTTCCTAGTCCATTTCTTATATTTTATCGTCATTTCTATTTCGTCTTTGTCCATGTCCCTAAATATGTTTGCATTCTGGGCGTAGAGCGCCTTTACCATCTCGTCGTCGTCACTGTCCAGAAAGACGTCTTTTAGGACGACCAGAGGGTTTTTATTCTTCATGGGCGCTACTACTAACCCTTCTCCTCGGCTCTCAATCCGGTCTTTAACTCTTTTGAGCTCCGCCTCTGAATCACACCCCAGTATGACAGTCTGATTCCTCGCCTGACTCCTCCTCTGACTCCTCGCCAGGGTACCTGCAGACCCCCATGGCGAGTAATAAATACTTAAATCTGCCCTTCTAGGTACAGGGGTCTCTGCCTAGATTGTATCTTATTTCCCCCATACTCGTGGGTTCAAATATGGAAGAAACTTTAAAAAAAACAAAAAACAACACCGCCGGCAACGGCAAAGGAGAGGAGAGGAGAGATGCGGAGTCGGAGTCCGACGCTGCATCCAGCGACGTGAGCGCGGGAGGCTCAGAGAGCTCCCGGCGCGTGACGGTTAAGACGCTCGCGGAGAACACCAAGTTCTTCCGCAAGCGATCTAGAAAGGATGGCGATCAAGTCTCGTCATCCGAGGGAGAGATGGCCTCGGCCCGCAAGATCCCCACTAGCAAGCGCGGTGGGATCCGAGGCAAGAGGTGGGGGCCTGTTGCCTCCGAGAGGTTGGCGAGACCGGCCGAGGAAGTGCGCCCCCCGGGCTCTACTGTTCCCGGGCCTGGCGACGAGGCGGGTGAAACTGGCGGCTCCGAGGCGGAGCGTAAGGCCAGGTTCACAAAGGCGGTGGAAGCCGCGATAAGGGGCGTGGCCTATAAGGTGAAGACAGGCACGAAACTTAAGGCCATACCCGCGGCTTCCGCCTCCATCTTGGCGGCAGCGGAGGCCAATTTTGCGGTGCCTTCCCCTCCTCCGCCTCCGGTAGGTGGAGAGGAGTTGGCCAAGCTGCGGGAGGAGGTGGCCCGCCTGACGGCCGCCATAGAGGTTCTCCAAAAGGAGAACGCCAAGCTCCACGCAGACCTGGCCAATCTGCGCAAGGCTGGTAGCCGTGCTGCGCCTCCAAATGGGGGCCAACAACAGCAGCAGCAACAGCGACAAGCCCAGCCCGTGCCGGTGGAGAACCAGGTCCTGAACCTGGTTCGGCAGGAGCTGGCTTCTTTCCAGGCGCGGTTCTCCGTCTTGGAGGGAATTGTTCTGCGCCCCGCCCTGGGTGCAAACAAGGCAGCCGCGGGCCCGAGCACGATGCCGAGCACGGCGTCATACGCGGCTGCTGCGGCTGCCACACCCGGGCCTGGGCCGTCGAGCCAGTCCACCGGCAGAGCTGCGGCACCCCCCCCTGGGAAGTCGGCTCCGGCGAAACCGGCGCCGACTAAGAAGGCGCCCAGGAGGAGGAGGAAGGGCAAGGCGGCCGCACAGGCGGAGACTGTGCCGGCGCCAGCGCCAGCGGCGAATGGGCCAGCAGCGAGTGGGCCAGCGCCAGCGGCACGCCAGCCGCCGGCGCCGCCACCGCCCCCCCAGCCCCCGACACCTGCGGCTGAAGCCGGATGGCAGGTGGTCGGGGAGAAGAAGAAGGGGAGGAAGGCGGCCAAAAAGGCCCGAAATGTGGAGCGGCAGCGCCAGTTCAGGGCGCGAAAGATCGCGGCCAGGCTGCGCGCCCCGAAGACCGCGGCTGTAGTGATCACACTACAGCCGGACGCGGAAAAGAGGGGCGTGACCTACCGCGACCTTCTGGCGAAGGCGAAAGAGGCGGTGAACCTCGGTGAGCTTGGGATCGCCGGGGGCCTCCGGCTTAAAGTCACCGCGACAGGGGCTCGATTGCTGGAGATCCCCGGCGAAACCAGCGGCTCGTCCGCCGACGCTCTGGCTGAAAAGCTCAGAGCGTCCCTAAACGCGGACGAGGCCCGAGTGTCCAGGCCTGTCAGATGCGCAGACCTGCGCATCCTGGGTCTGGATGACTCGGTTACCGAGGAGGAGGTGGTGGCTGCCGTCGCCAGGTCCGGAGGGTGCCCTGCCGATCAGGTCAGGGCAGGCGCCATTCGCCCGGACTCCACGGGTATGCATACCGTTACGGTATGCTGCCCGGTGACGGCGGCTAAAGCCATAACGGAGGGCCGAAGGCTACTGGTGGGCTGGGTCTCAGCGCAGGTGAAGCTGCTAGAGCCCAGACCTCTGAGGTGCTATCGCTGCCACGTGGGACACCACGTGTCAGTACAGTGCGCCTCGGAGGTTGACCGCAGCGGACTCTGCTTCCGTTGCAGCCAGCCCGGTCACGTATCCGCGGCTTGCTGCGCCACGCCGCACTGCGGTGCCTGTGCGGCGGCTGGCAAGCCAGCCGACCACCGGGCTGGAAGCAAGGCCTGCGCTGCACCCACCAAGGCCACCAGAGGCAAGGGGAGGCCCTCCGCCGCCACCACCACCACCGTCGCCACCGCCGAAGCCGCAACTGCCACCGTTGTCGCTGCCACTGTCGCCGCCACAGAGGGGCCCTCGCAGGGGGCTAGGGAGGAAGCGGTAATGGAGTGCCAATAACGGCCCCATTACGCTTCCTCCAAGCGAACATCAACCACTGCGCCTGCGCTCAGGATCTGTTGCTCCAGAGCATGGCGCAGTGGTTGATTAACATTGCTGTGGTCGCTGAGCCGTACTTTGTCCTCCCCAGGGAAGACTGGGTGGCGGACCTTAGCGGCTCAGTGACCATAGTGTCGTCGGCCGCCGCCGGTACCCCAACCCTTGAAGGTGTCAGGAGGGGTCGGGGGTGCGTAGCAGCCCGGTTCGGGGAGATCGTAGTGGTGGGAGTATACTTCTCCCCGAGCCGAACTCTCGCCGAGTTCCACAACTCTCTCGCAGAGTTGAGTGTTGTCGTCGGAAACCATTCCCTCCCCGTGCTTGTCCTCGGGGACTTCAATGCCAAGAACTTGGCTTGGGGTTCTCGTTGCACAGACGTGCGGGGAAGGATGGTGGAAGACTGGGCCCTGGAGAAGGGCCTGGTCGTCCTAAATCGGGGTTCTGTCCCCACGTGTGTGCGGATGCGGGGCGAGTCGGTGGTGGACATTTCGTTCGCTAGCCCCGCTCTGTCGCCGCGTGTCGTTGACTGGCGTGTCATGGAGGGGGTGGAGACCTATTCCGACCACCGGTACATCCGGTTCGACGTCTCCACCCAGACCTCAAGCGCGCCGGTCCAACAGGCCCCGAGTGGTCCGCGTTGGGCGCTGAAGCAGCTGGACCGGGAGCTCCTCCTGGAAGCCTCGATCGTGCAGGCCTGGGTGACATCACCGGACAGGCCTGCCGACGTAAACAATGAGGCAGGGTGGTTCCAGGAGGCCATGTCCGACATCTGCGACGTGGCAATGCCCCGCGTTCGGCCAAGAAGCGCCCGGCGTCAGGTGTACTGGTGGTCGCGAGAGCTAACGTCTCTGCGCAAAGCGTGCGTCGCTGCACGGCACCTGTACGCCAGGCATCGCAGGCTCCGCATCCGCCCACCGGATGCGGCAGCCATTGAGGCGGAGCTATATGAGGGGTACAGAGCGGCGAAGACTGCTCTCCGCGAGGCTGTCCTGCGGGCCAGGGATCTGGCCCGCGAGGAGATGCTGGGGACTCTCGACAGAGATCCGTGGGGGCGCCCTTACAAGTTAGTGCGGGACAAACTCCGCCCCTGGGCCCCCCCACTGACGCAGAGTCTCCGGCCTGAGCTCGTGGAGGACGTGGTGAGCACTCTGTTCCCTTCGCGAGGGGAACACCCACCCCCGCCTATGGCTCCGCCGCCTGCGGTGCTGGAAGCGGATCATCAGGACGACGACGACGACACTCCGGAGGTGACTGGGGTAGACCTGAGAGTGGCGGTACGCAGGCTCAGTGCCAAAAATACCGCCCCGGGACCCGATGGCTTGCCTGGCAAAGCCTGGGTCCTGGCCTCGGAGGCTCTCGGGCCCCGACTGGAGGGGCTCCTAAGCGCATGCTTGGAGAGAGGCCAGTTTCCGCTTCGTTGGAAGACGGGGAAGCTGGTCCTCATCCGGAAGCCGGGGCGCCCTGCGGACTCTCCGTCCGCATACCGGCCCGTGATGCTGCTCGACGAGGTGGGCAAGCTCTTTGAAAGAGTCATTGCGAACCGCCTCGCCGAGCACCTTGCGGGGACTGGGCCGGACCTTGCGGAACACCAGTTTGGTTTCCGCAAGGGGCGCTCTACGGTGGACGCCATCATGCGCGTGAGAGCCCTCACGACGGGGGATGCGATTTCCAGGGGTGGGGTTGTCTTGGCGGTGTCTCTCGACATCGCCAACGCCTTCAACTCCATGCCCTGGAGCTGCATTAGGGAGGCACTCCGGTATCACCGGGTGCCGACCTACCTCCGTCGAGTGGTCGGGGACTATCTGACGGACAGAGCCGTCATCTACCCCGGTCGCAGTGGAGAATGGAACCGGCGAGAGATGTCGTGCGGTGTTCCGCAGGGATCGGTCCTAGGGCCGTCCTTGTGGAACATCGGTTACGACTGGGTGCTGCGCGCTGACCTCCCTAGTGGTGTCAGCGTAGTTTGCTACGCTGACGACACGCTGGTGCTGGCCCAAGGGAGGTCGCACGAGGCGGCGGGCGGCGAGTCGTTGAGAGAATCCGGCAACTGGGTCTCGAAGTGGCATTGCACAAGTCCGAGGCCATGTGCTTTCATGGGCCTCGGAATGCGCCACCTCCGGGATCCTTACTCACGGTAGGAGGGGTATCCATCGGTGTCGAGTCGACTTTGAAGTACCTAGGACTCGTCCTCGACAGCCGGTGGAACTTCGTGGAGCACTTCCGACGTTTGGCCCCCAAACTGGAACGGACTGGGGCTGCCTTCAGGCGGCTCCTGTCCAACCTGGGGGGGCCAAACGCCTCCTGCCGGAGGCTCTACGCGGGAGTCGTGCGGTCCATGGCCCTTTACGGGGCCCCGGTGTGGGCGCGTTCTTTGAGGCGGCGTGCCGCCCACTACCTGAACGCGCCCCAAAAGGTAGTAGCCGTAAGGCTGGCCCGGGGCTACCGCACGATTGCCCGCGAGGCGGCGAGCCTCCTTGCCGGATTGCCGCCATGGGATCTGGAGGCGATAGTCCTCGCGCGCCTGCATGAATGGCGCGCGGAGACGCTACGCCGGGGGGAAACTCCGCTGCAGCGACAAATTGTCGCTCAGCGGACAGACTTCCGGCGGGATCTCATGGCGACATGGAGAGAGCGACTGTCGCAACCCCGTGCAGGGCACGCCACAATAGTGGCGATAAGTCCCCTCTTTGAGGAGTGGCTTGAGAGACGCCACGGCGTCCTCACCTTCCGCCTGACGCAGGTCCTCACCGGACACGGAGTGTTCGGGAGGTTCCTGCACCGAATCGGGCGGGAGGAAACGCCCGGGTGCTTCCATTGTGAGGATCGACCGGAGGACACGGTGGAACACACGGTGGAGGTGTGCCCCGCGTGGGCGGAGCACCGCCGTGTCCTCGAAGCGGCGATTGGCGGCGGCGACCTCTCGCGTCCGGCCCTGGTGCAAGCCATGGTCCGGAGCGAGACGGAATGGGACGCCGTCACCTCCTTCTGCGAAGCAGTAATGCTAGAGAAGGAGGTGGCGGAACGTGAGAGGGAGCGAACCTCTCAACGTCCCGGCCGCCGCGGGAGACGCCCCGGGCGTCGGGGGCCACCACCACGTGGCCCCCGGCCACCGTAGGCGCGGGCCTGTGGACGGTGAGCTATGGGCTAGCTCGCCGTCCGTCCGTCTCATGACGACAGGCCGTGTCGACGGCGCGTTCGTGTTCCACGCGCGCCTCAAAGAGAGTCAGCAAAAAGGAAGGGGTCCGTAAGGACCGATGCCTGCCGGGGTTGCGGGACTATTCGAAAGAGATACCGTGGCCCCGGAACACAAAGGGCGATGAAGGAACATGGATGGGTTTTAGTCAGTAAAAGTCTGACACTCCCTCCTGCTCCGCCCAGAGCGGGAGGGGTTATTTGATGATTTCCCATCCGAAAAAAAAAAAAAAAAAAGTATGACAGTCTGATTCTTTGCCTTTCTGACTTTGTTTATTTTTAGGCCAGTTCCCCTGGCATCAACCGCCCTCCTCACCCTGGCGAGCACCTCGTCAGCAGTCTCCTGGCTGCCTTCAAAGGTGACCGCCATCGAGTGATTAGCGCCGGTCGATGCTCGGGTTTGGCTGCCGTGACGTTTGCATACGTCAGCGGGTCAGTTTTTTGTTCGCATGCCGTTTCCCTAATGATCTCCTCAATTTTATCGGACCTGGCGGTGACCACATTGGCAAGGCCACCGACTTTCTCCTCCAGGTCAGCCGCGGCATGAGCAACGATCTTCACCCCATTAATCGTGTGGTCTATACTTGCTTGCATGTCGTCAATCTTGCCGCTGACCTCGACGATTTGGCAATTCGTGTGATGTAGGCGTGGTGTTGGTTTTGGTGAGCGGAACCGTTTTAGGCGCTGTCTCCAGGCCCTTTATACGCCTACTCAGCTCAAATAAGGTCCGTAGGCACTTGTCTGACTGGGTCTCCAGGAAGATTCTTATATCCCTCCTCATCTGAGGGTAGTCCTTTACTTTAGATGGTATGTCCTCGAAAGTTTTCATGAACTCCTGGAGAAGCTTGTCATTGGATGACGTAGCGTAGATGTTTATCTGCTGTTTGTAGGCATCCATGATGTCTATGGACCTTCTCTTTCTCTCTGGTCTCCGGATAAAAGTCCTGGCGGCGTCCAGCGCCTGTCCAGGCGGGCCTGCGGGGCTGGGAGTGGTGGTGGGAGCGACAGCACCAGAGGTCCCCGCCGACGACGACTGTGGCGTTTCGGCAGGCGACGTAGCCTCTTGTGGTCCGCCGGCGCCGGCTCCCATCCCTCTCCCTGTTGCTGGGGTGCGGATTCCGGACATCATTTTTATTGTTTGTGTGTATAGGGCACAGCAAAAGAACGGGGAAAATAGTCAAAGTATATAAAATATGTAAATAAAATATAATATTGCTAGTCAAATAATTTAGTCGGTGGCCAGATTGTATGAGGTGTGCCCGACCAAGACCTTAGGGACGAAGGTCGGGGAATGAGTCCCTCTATCCAAAAAATGTTCCTGATGGAACCGATTTAGCAACGACTAGCAGAGGTGTCTCTAGTGACTTTTCCAAGTAGTACGAAGTCCCAGAATGCACACTCTACGTAGCTGTGTTCAAGGAGGTTCACTGATCCAACGAGGGTCATTAAGTCACGGAGAATCTTAACACCGCGATTCAGGAAAATTTATGAAAGAAAAAAGAAGAATTATGAAAGAATTTATGGAAGAGGCCTACAACACGCTAAAAACCCGGTTAACAACGGCCCCTGTGTTGCGGCAGGCCGACGAAACAAAGCCCTACATTCTCAAGACTGATGCTAGTAGCTATGCGCTTGGAGCAGTTCTGGTCCAGGGGGAGATTGTAACACACGTTTAGTTTAATATTTATTATGTATACCTATCGTGTATTAGATAGATAAGTAATAAAAGTTCATTGATCCAATTGTTCGTAAAAAAAGATCCGCTACTCACCACTAGATGGCGTTGTGCATATGACGCGCATTCCTGAATCGCGGTGTTAAGATTCTCCGTGACTTAATGAGCCTCGTTGGATCAGTGAACCTCCTTGAACACAGCTACGTAGAGTGTGCATTCTGGGACTTCGTACTACTTGGAAAAGTCACTAGAGACACCTCTGCTAGTCGTTGCTAAATCGGTTCCATCAGGAACATTTTTTGGATAGAGGGACTCATTCCCCGACCTTCGTCCCTAAGGTCTTGGTCGGGTGGAACTATCCCTATTATTTAATCCAAGATCATCTTCTTCTTTCTGTAAATACTTCTTCTTCTGTATTATCACCTGTAACTGTTGCTGAAATACACCGCCTGCTGAGACTTCACTCCGTGTTTCCTTCGTGTTCGAAACCCCTACAAACACCTCCTACAATCTGGCCCCCTGTATAGTATTTCAGCAACAGTAGGTGGTATATTTCAGCAACAGTTACAGGTGATATAATCTGGGTCCCTGTATAGGGGGGTAAAGAGTTTGTCTGTGTAAAAACTGCGCTATAATCTATAGTCAAATTTTAACCCTGTAAATGGGGGTAAAATCAAACGATCCGATTCCGTGATCCAAATTTTTGTATCCCCTTAGTTTCTAAGATTTAGATGTTTTTTGTATGTAGGGGGTGGGGGAGGGTCCAACCGGGTAGGGGAGGGTACCTCTTGAGCGACTTTAACCGTGATGTCACACCACAAAGGCTGATTTTGAGGTCAAAAATGTTGTAAGTCCTCTCGTTCCCAAGATATATCCCGTTAAAGGATGAGGGGTGGAGGGTTCAGGAAAAGGTAAAGAAGGGGGGGGGATGGATGTCTCTGTGGCGGTTTTCACCTCTAAGGCTGAATCCGTGGTCGAAAAGTGCCTATCTACTCTGGTTTCAGAGATATCTGGATTTTAAGGATTTCTGCCGTACCATACCACGCCGTGTCGCAGGCCTGTCGGGTAGATTTTCCAGTTGACCTAGCTGAATCTACTCTATTCTGATTTGGCGTTGGTGGGCTTGTTTATTTGGTCTTGTTGAGCTCTTTTTGGTAGGTCAGGTTTCAGGGGTCAACTTAGGGGGGGGGGGGGGGGGGGGTTAGGGGTACTGGGAGAGGGGGGGGGGGTGAAAGGGTGCAGGAAAAGGGAGTTTGAGAGGTTGCGGGGATAGGGGCAAATGTGGGGAGGGGGGCTACAGGAAGAGGGATATGGGGGATGGGGTGGGCAATGGGTGCGGGAAAGGGAGAGAGGTATGGGGGAACGGATGGTTGAAGGCTATGGTAAGTGAAAAATATGATTATTTATATCCAGTAAGTTATTTTTGTTTATCGGTATTAAATTTGGGGGTAAAAAATTTTAGAAAATATGGGATAGGGGTAGGTTATGATAAGGGGTGGCCGGTGGAATACTGCACAGATCCTATACGTAGTATAGGATCGTCTATTCGTAGTAAAGGATATGTAGGTTTTTGTTAAAAATGGGCTATCTGGCTCCGTTCCGGAGTTATAAGCGTTTTTACAGAATTTAGAGTCCTGGGTTCGATTCCCAGTTGGTGAATAAAATTACAATAAGTAATGACAACTAAAATATTTTTTTACACAATTTAGTGAAAGTGACAAATTGTTTATTTCTGGACAAGTATGCTCAGCTCAAGAGATTTCCTGTTTTCGGGAATAACACTGAGGCGGGCTTTGCTTGGTGACCAGTTATTATTTGTCGACAAAGTTATCTTTACAGCTCTCGCCAGGTGCTTCTTCCACTCCAGGAGTCAACACTTTCGTCCTATTTCAGGCGCGTGGGTTTTTGGGGTTTTGGCTGAAAGAGGGGGAGCTACCTGTTCCCCCGACCTATGTTTTGGATTTTTCGGATAAGGGGTTTGCGTGTGAGGTAACCGCAAGGGGGTTGTTTACAGTTTAACAAAACGCAAAAGCTGTTGTTTTTTGTCTTCCCATGCACCGAAAAATCCAAAATTTGGCTAAGAAGTGGGTGTGACCCGTAACGTCGCTACACCCTATCAAAATTTAGTGTACACAGCCCCCTCTTTCAACCCCCAAAGGTACAATTTCAAAATCTTTCATGGGAATAGTAGAAATAGAAATAGTAAAGGTCCGTCGCAGGCGGAGCCCCAAGATTCTAGGTGTTCCTCTGCTCCTGAGAAGTCCCACCAGCAGGGGCCACCTGAGCGAGATGCAGGTGCATGCCATCGTCTCTCAGATCGGGAAAATGATGGATGCCCGATTTGCGGGCATCGAGGACCGCCTCCTGCCAGTGAGGACCGTTCGTCCGCCACTGGCAGCAGACCGCAGAAATGCGGTTGCTGCTGCTAGTGGCGCTGGTGGTGCAGGTAACAGGCTGCCTCCTGTGGCTCCTCAGGTGCCTGAGACGCAGAGAGAAGCTCCTCCGAGTGGGTCTGTTCCAACGGCCGCCACGCGATTCCCCGATGCAGACCCATCGGCGTCTACCAGTGAGGGCTGGCAGACCGTGGTGAGGAGGAAGAGGAATGGGAAGAAGAAGAACAACAAAGGTTCTTCTCCTTCCGTACCTCAAAAGACTGTGGCGGCCCCTGTCGCTCAGGGAAACAAGCGGTCCAGGCGCAAGAGGAATGCCAAGCGAGGACTCCGTGCGCCAAGGTCCGCTGCGGTAGTGCTCACTCTGCAGCCGGAAGCAGTGGAGAGGGGCGTCACGTACGCGGCCGTCCTCACCAGGGCTAGGCAAGCCGTGAACCTGGAGGAGCTTGGCATAACGGATGTCAGGTTCCGACAGGCTTTAACCGGCGCCCGCATGCTGGAGTTCCGAGGGGCCGAAGGCACTGCGGGGGCAGACCGTGTCGCAGAGAAACTGCGAGCGATCTTCGCAGAGGAGGTCAGGGTCTCCAGGCCCATGAAGTGCGCTGAACTGCGCATCTCAAGCCTTGACGACTCTGTGACCGAGCAGGACGTGCAGGACGCGATCGCACGTAAGACTGGCTGCTCTCCGGATGCAGTCCGAGTCGGTCCAATCCGACCTGGCCCGGGAGGCGCCAGCTCTGTCTGGACCCAGTGCTCGGTCGCAGTGGCTAAGCACCTGGCCGACGCCGGCCGGCTCTTGGTGGGTTGGAGCTCTGCCAGGGTCGTAGTTCTCGACGCTCGGCCCTTGAGGTGCTACATGTGCTGTGGATTGGGTCATGTATGCCGGAAGTGCAACTCAGGCGTCGACCTAAGCAAGCACTGCTTCCGCTGTGGTGAGCCGGGGCATCTGGCATCCGCGTAATCTGCTGACCCGCACTGCTTACTATGCGCGGCAGCGGGACGACCGGCCAACCACGCCGTCGGCAGAAAGGACTGTAAGCCACCAGTCCGATCTACTAGAGACTCGACCACTTCCGGCGCAGTGCGATTGGAAGAGCCATCGCAGGGGGCGATAATGGTTACGGACTAATTATGGACCTGGTCCGTAAACATTCTCTCCTCCAGGCGAACTTGAACCACTGTGCCGGTGCGCAGGACTTGGTTTTACAGACCATGGCAGAGCGCTCGATTGGTGTGGCCGTAGTGTCGGAGCCGTATTTCATCCCAGTTCGCCCTGACTGGGTAGGTGACATAGACGGCTCTGTCGCAATTATCAGCTCCTCGGCACCACTTTCCATTAGAGAGAGGAGTCGAGGATTTGTTGCGGCCACCTGGGGGGACATAATTCTCTTCGGAGTTTATTTCTCCCCGAACAGGAGCGTAGCGGAGTTTGAGGACTTCCTGGACCGCCTCGGGACCACGGTTGGGCGAATGATGCCGTCCCACGTTATCGTAATGGGGGACTTCAACGCGAAATCCATCGCGTGGGGGTCCCCCGGGACAGATGTCAGGGGGGCGGCGGTCGAGGAATGGGCGACAGCTGCGGGCCTCTGTCTTTTAAACAGGGGCTCCGTTAACACGTGCGTTCGGCAGCATGGGGGGTCAATAGTGGACCTCTCGTTCGCTACGCCTGCTGTCGCCGCACGGGTTCAGGGTTGGCGGGTCCTAGAGAGTGTGGAGACGCTATCGGATCACCTGTACATCTGTATGGATGTCTCCACCTCCTCGGGCCTAACAGTGTCTCCACGACCTGACGTTCGGCAGTTCCCGCGGTGGGCGTTGAAGCGGCTTGACGGGGATCTCTTAGAGGAAGCAGCCATTGTAGAGGCTTGGCTGTCCTCACCGCCTGCTGCAGAGGGAGTCGATGTCGCGGCTGACTGCTTTCGCCACGCCATGACGGCTGTGTGCGATGCAGCCATGCCTCGCTCCCGAAGACAACCTCCAAAGCGGGCGGTCTACTGGTGGTCCCAGGAGATAGCAGACCTCCGTGCGGCCTGTATAATTGCCCGGAGAACCTATTCACAGGTACGCAGGTTGCGCCGCCGCGATGAAGAGCTGGAGACTCTTCAGTCCCAACAGCATGAGGCATACCGTAATGCCCGAAGGGCTCTGCAGTTGGCGATCTGTCGAGGGAAAGAGCAGTCGAGAGCTGAGGCACTGGAGGATCTGAACCGGGATCCCTGGGGGCGTCCGTACCGTGCGGCGCGGAAGAAACTTCGCGCCCAAGGCCCCCCACTGACGGAAACCCTCCAGCCTCAGTTCCTCGTCAGGGTCGTGGAGACACTCTTCCCGGATCGGGCGGATCACCCTTCCCCGACCATGGCCGATGCAGAGGCTGAGCAAGATGCGGAGATGGAGACTCCCCCAATTTCCGACGCGGAGATGGAGGCAGCATTTCTGCGGGCGCGGTCCAAGAGGACTGCCCCCGGACCGGACGGAGTGCCTGCAAGGGCGCTGGCCCTGGCTCTGGAAGCGGCCCTGGAAGACAGGCTTAGGGAGCTGTTTGACACTTGTCTGACGGCGAGACGGTTACCTAAGGCCTGGAAGGAGGGTCGACTGGTGCTGCTGCAGAAGTTGGGGCGTCCCCTGGAGTCTCCTTGCGGGGAAGATGCTAGAGAAGATTCTCGCTACCCGCATCGTCCGGCACTTAGAGGCAGTTGACCCGAACTTGTCGGACGCCCAGTTCGGTTTCCGGGCAGGGCGTTCGACAGTGGACGCCATCTTGCGCCTTAAGGCTGAGGCGAAGGATGCAGTTGCTCAGGGAGGGGTGTTGTTGGCGGTGTCTTTAGATATCGCCAACGAGGGACGCGACGGCCAAGTTGTGTGCAGGGCCATTACGTGCGGTGTTCCACAGGGGTCGGTCTTGGGTCCACTCGTGTGGAACATTGGCTACGACTGGGCCTTGCGCTGTTTGCTCTCCCCGGGGCAGGGCGTCATTTGCTACGCTGATGACACTCTCGTTACGGCCCGGGGAGGGAGCTACGAAGAAGCGGCACGCTCGGCCGTCGAGGCCACGTCCCTTGTCGTGGGACGAATCGAGGCACTCGGCCTCAAGGTTGCGCTCGAGAAGACGGAGGCCCTGGTATTTCATGCGCCCCGACGTCGGCCACCGGCTGGCGCACACCTCACTATTGGTGGTGCGACAATAGCAGTGCGGGCAAGCATGAAATACTTGGGCCTGGTCCTAGACTGGAGGTGGAACTTCGGCGAGCACTTCGCTCAGCTTGCGCCGAAGCTGATCGGCACGGCGTCCGCCCTCAGCCGGCTGTTGCCGAACCTGGGTGGACCAAACGTCGTTTGCCGACGGTTTTACACGGGGGTGATCCGCTCGATGGCACTCTACGGAGCTCCGGTGTGGGCGGAGTCCCTGTCTGCACAAAATAAGGCTCTTTTGCGATGACCGCAAAGAGTCATGGCAGTCAGGGTCATACGCGGATACCGCACCGTATCTTCGGAAGCAGCGTGCGCCCTTGCGGGCACGCCCCCGTGGGATCTGGAGGCGCAGGTGCTCGCCGAGGTCTATTGGCGTGGCGCGGACCTGCAGGCGGAGAGTGGCGGACTGAGTGACTGACTGGCCGCCTGAGCTGATCACGAGGTGGCGTAGGGAGGCCCAAGCCCAAACCCTGCGGATTTGGAGGGTGAGGCTGGAGACACCCAGTGCAGGTCACTGGACAGTGGGGGCTATCCAGCCGATCCTGGAGGAATGGGTACGGAGGCGACACGGGACGTTGTCCTTCCGTCTGGTGCAGGTGTTGTCAGGGCATGGCTGCTTTGGCAAATACCTGCACAAAGTGGCTAGACGGGAGACGACTCCCGTGTGTCACCAGTGCGGCTGCACCGAGGATACGGCGCTTCACACTCTCGAGCATTGTCCTGCTTGGGTTGTGCAGCGCCGTGCTCTCGTAGCAGCAATCGGGGCAGACCTCTCCTTGCCGGCCGTGGCCAAGGCCATGGTCGACAGCAGGGGGGCATGGGAGGTGGTGGCGTCCTTTTGCGAGGATGTCGTCTCGCAGAAGGAGGCGGTGGAGCGCGTCAGGGAGGAAGACTCCCTCGCTGACGCGATTCGTCGCAGGAGGACAGGGCGGCGGAGGAGGCGCCATGGCGACCTGATGCCGCCCTAGGAGGTGCCAGCGGGCGATAGATCGGGGAGTCTATCGTCATCGGTTTGCACGGCCCTCACGAGTGGAGGCGATGTCTCAGGTGCGGACGGTGCGGTATGCGTTAGGCATTTTTTTTTTTTTTTTTCACCGCAAAAAAAAAAAAAAAAGGTTAGGTTAGGTTAGGTTAGGTTGGGGGACCACCCCACAGAGCTTACGTCCACGTCGTGTCCCCCGGAAACAGCCCAGTTCTGACCACCGTAACGGAGTGGCAGACTGGGTTGGCTAAAGTGCTCTGTGATCTCGTAGTGTATTTTATCTTTGCCTTGTGTGACCTACGATCCTGCGGAGGCTATGCCTAAACCTACGCGGGACGCCTGCGGGCAATTTTTAAAACCAAAAGGCCCTTCTCAGGGCCAACCCAAAGGCCCTTCTCAGGGCCAACCAGAGGGCCCTTCTCAGGGCCACCCCGACGCTCCGGCGTCAGAAACTAGCCGCGTGCCGTCTGCGGCTAGCTTCTTCGGAAGGGTGAGTGAGTCGTCTGACAACGACTCACTTGTTACTGTGTCGGACGCGGACGACTCCCGTCCGCGGAAGCGGGTCCACCGGAGCGGTGGGTCCGAGGGCTCCTCGGCCTCGGGGTCGACGAGGCTGCCGAAGGCTAAAAAGCCGACGGCGGCCGCGGATACCCATGTCGTTGGGCTCACGGATGCCCAACGCCAGTTGGACTTGGCTCGGCGGGCGCAGCTCCAGCACGAGCTAGAAGAGCAGGTTGCTGCCAAAGAGAAGCGGGCGCATGCTGCCCGGGCCAAGTCCGGGTACGGTGCGTCCCGCGTTCTATACGCGGACCACTCTCTGGCCGAGCTGGAGAGAATGGCGGAGGAGGACGAGGGGGAGATTGTGGAGGTCGCCTCTAAGTCCTCCAACCTAAAGGGGACCTTTCAGAAGGCCCTCAAGAGCCGGGCCGCGAGCATGCGCGGTGTCGTCGCGGAGTTGGTTCGGCGGAAGGCCACCGACGAGACGCGGCAACTGCAGGCGAAAATAGATCGCCTGCAATCGGAGGTCAGCCAGCTTCATCAGAAGCTAGCTGAAGCCACGGCCCGGCCACTACAAGCCGAGACGAGCCCTGCGGCGGAGGGCCCCTCCTCCAACCTTGAGGATATCATCCGCAAGGTTGTAATGGAGGAGAGGGCCTTCACAAGAGCCTGCTTAGCAGGGATTGAGGACCGGCTCTTGCCGGAGAAACGCCTCCGACCGCCGCTTGCGGCGGATAAGAGGCAGTGCGAGCCGGGGCCGTCCTCCTCCTCCCAGGCGGAAGATGCCCTTCTCCCTTCAACCACCCCGTCCAACGAGTGGACGGAAGTGGTCCGTAAGGGGAAGAGCAAAGGCAAAAAGTCGGCAACGGCCGTCCCTGTCACCCCCGCCACCACCACTCCCAGCCGGTCCCAGACGACCGACAAGGGAAAGGGAAGGGGAAATGGAAGGGAAAGGGGAAGCTGGTCCCCCCGAAAACCGCGGCCGTCGTCGTGACACTCACCGCGGAGGCTGCGGAGCGAGGGGAGACGTACGCGTCCATTTTGGTGCGGGCGCGTGCCAATGCCGATCCTACCCAACTAGGGATCGGCAGTGTGTCTTGCCGGCGAACCCAAGCCGGAGCTCGAATTTTCGAGTTCCCGGGGGCCGAAGGGAGTGCCCATGCAGACCTCTTTGCAGCCAAGCTGCAAGAGGTCATCGCGGACTCGGCCAAGGTGGCCCGGCCGGTCAAGTCGGTGGCCATTGAGGTGACGGAGCTAGATGACTCCGTCACCAAGGAGGAGGTGGTGGCGGCGGTCGCAGCGGTAGGGAGCTGTGGCGCCGCGGCGGTCCAAGGCCGGGACATAAGGCCCGGCCGCGGTGGTATGGGCACCATCCGCCTCGAGTGCCCAATCGCCGCTGCCAAAGCCGTCCTTGCGAAAGGACGGCTTCTAGTCGGGTTCAGCTCGGGCGCAGTCCGGGCACTCGAGGACCAGCCTCTGCGGTGTTTCCGGTGCTTCGGCATCGGCCACACCAGGCCTCTGTGTCCGTCCAAGGTAGACAGGACGGACACATGCTACCGCTGCGGCAAGGAGGGCCACAAAGCCGCCTCCTGCAAGGCCGCCACGCCGCACTGTGCGGTGTGTGCCGCCAGTGGCCGCCGATCAGGCCACGTAATGAAGGGGAAGAAGTGTATTCCTCCCCCTAAGCGTGGCAAAGCGCAGGCGCCGACCGGGCCGTTGGCTGGGCGACCGAGACGGCTTGGTGGCGTTGGTGGCGCGGTCTTCCACAGACTCCCCTCCCCTCTCGCTCTTAGAGAGGGGACCGGGATACGTGGCCGCCGCGTGGAGAGAGACAGCGATGGTGGGGGTGTATTTCTCCCCAAACCACCCTCTCTCGGAGCGCGCGCGGGAGGACGATCCTCTCGCTGCGCCGCTCCGCAGACGAAGAAGGGGAGAAGGCGTCGAGCCCTCCCTCCTCATGGTGACGGGCGGGCCACAGGCGCGGGGGTGCCTTCGCCCGCATTGCACCCGTCACCTTCGTTGGTCATTCCCGACCCCCCCACACCCGTGAGAGTGTGAGGGGTCTGCCTTGCAATCGTCGGTGGAGGACTGGAAGTAAAGGCTGTGCCGGTTTCCCAGTCCCCCGCCACTCGGACGAAGCGGGAATGCGCTGGGTCGTTTTAGTGGGTATACCGGGTCCACCCGGGGAGTCCCACATACCCCTCCCGTCCCCCGATGGATGCGTAATGCATTTTTTCCCAGCGTCAAAAAAAAAAAAAAAAAGGTTAGGTTAGGTTAGGTTGGGGTGCGTCAGAATTCCTCCACGTGTGCCTAGTGGCTGCTGGTCCCTCTCGATACGTCTGGAGGGAAGAGCAGCTGCTCGGTCGGTGCACCCTGGGCGCGGCAGTATCCTTCCTCGAGGCATGAGAAGAAATTCTCATTCTTCGGGGAATGTTACTATCGTGGCTAATATTCTGGGGAGGTGTCACATCGTTCGTCGTGCGATTACTCACGGAGCGGGTTTATCGTGCGAGGTGCGATGTGTATCAGGGGTCGGGGATATTGTCATGTGCCGTGCGATGGCTCACGGAGCGGGCTCATCGGACGGTACGTGACTAGGATTCACTCCTCGAAGTTCTCGGGGAGTGAATCGGGGAGGGGTAAAAACGTCGTGTGCCGTGTGATGGCTTACGTAGCGGGCTCATCAGACGGTACGTGATAAGAGATTCACTTCTCGAAGTTCTCGGGGAGTGAATCGCGGAGGGGTAAAAACGTCGTGTGCCGTGTGATGGCTTACGGAGCGGGCTCATCAGACGGTACGTGATAAGAGATTCACTCCTCGAAGTTCTCGGGGAGTGAATCGGGGATGGGTAAAAACGTCGTGTGCCGTGTGATGGCTTACGGAGCGGGCTCATCAGACGGTACGTGATAAGAGATTCACTCCTCGAAGTTCTCGGGGAGTGAATCGGGGCGGGGATAAAACGTCGTGTGCCGTGCGATGGCTCACGGAGCGGGCTCATCGGACGGTACGTGATAAGAGATTCACTCCTCGAAGTTCTCGGGGAGTGAATCAGGGTTGGGGATCCTCCTTCATCTTGGATCACGGCGTTCATCGCCCTCTGGTACGCGTCTGACCATCAGACGTGACTGTGAGCGTGATGAATCGTCGTGATAAGGGATCAAGGGGGAGGGGGGAATATATATAATTTTATGTGTATGTATGTATATTATATTTGATATATTTTATGTATATATGTTTATATACTTATGATGAGGTGGGGAGACAGGGACCACACCCTTAAAAGGAAAAACAAAAATTAAAAAGACGATTTGTAAAATACTACCCCAGGGCGGTACCAGCTGCTCAGCAGCTGGAGAATCCGCCACGATCCCTCCGGGATCGTCATGCCCCTCGTATTCTGGGGGGGGCAGCAATCGTTTTCCGCTTGCCAATGGCAACGAGAGCCGAGGAGGCTCAAGATCACGGTCTTTCGAAGACCTGATCTCATTTAAACCACCCGACCGAAGGCCGGGTGAGCGCCGCGCGGCGGACGCAGACGCAGTGTTGGACTCCGGCGCTGCGTCACTAAGGGTGGGAGCAGAGGCTCCAGCAGAGCCGCGCGTGGTTCTGGAGAGGGTGTGCATGTCCGAGTCGGAGGACACACCGCAAGCGGTTGCCGCTTCCTCCAAGTTTTGGGGGAAGCGTTCGCGCCAGTCGGACGCGGGTTCGGCGGTTCTGTCCTCCAGTGAGGAGAACCTACCGGCCCCCAAGATGCCCACAGGCAAGAGAGGCAGAGGTCGCGGGACGAATAGTCCGGCAGCGTCACGCGAACCCCGGGGCCGCTTCCTAAAGCAGCGCCCCGATACGCCGACGGTCAGCGATTCGGATCGCGTCTCGCCTGCGGTCTCAGTCGACGACCTTGGAGGGGTCACCGTCGCTCTTGTGGGCACAAAGGCGGAGGCCAACGCCGCGAAACGTGCTCAGAATAGAGCGGTCGCGGCCGATGAGGTGGCCGAAATGGCCATACAGGCCCGAGAGCGGCGGTCTGCCCAGGCGGTCAGTGGGGAGAGCCTGACAGCAGAGGCTCTAGTCAGCCGCCAAGCGATGGACGGCGTGGACATTGTCCTGAAGGTTGCCACCAAATCCGGCAACCTGAAGGGCTCATTCACGCGCGCCCTCAAAGAGGCGGCAGAGGGGATCAGGGAGGCGGTTCAGGTTCTACATGACCACACGACCTCGGAGGAGACGGCGAAGTTGTGGACGGAGAACAGCCGTCTCCGAGCCGAGCTGGAGGACCTCAAGAGGCAGTTTGCCGCTTTGCGAAATGTCGGGCAGCAGCAGGCGGCTCCCTCGTCAGCCCCTGCACATGCGGCGCCACCAACTCAAAGTTTGTCGGACTACGACGTAGAGAGGGTGGCGAGAATCTGCATGGTGCAGTGTGGGGGCATGGTGAGTGCCCGCCTGGAGGCAATCGAGTCTCGACTGCCCCCAGCTGAGATCCTCCGGCCCCCGCTTGCGGCGGATCGGCGGAGGATAGAAGAGGCTGCGAGGACAAAGCCCACGCAGATCACGCAAAAACCTCCAGAGGGGGGCAAAAAGCCCGCGGCGGGTTCAGGGACGCCCGAACAGGTTGCGTCCGCACCCCTCGTTCCGACGTCCCAGCCCCCGGCGACCGCTTCTCCCGCCCATGTGACGGTGGGTGGAGAGGGCTGCGGCAAAAAGAAGAGGAAGAGGAGGAAGAAGACGGCGGTTGCAACCGCACCTCCTACCTCCCAAGAGGCCGTGCTATCGGCGACCGCACCTCCCACCCAGGAGGCCTGGACGACGGTGGTGCAGAGGGGGCGCAAAAAGAACGCGCCGCAGCCGACACCGCCCCAGGTACCGGCTCGATCAGAGGGCACGAGGCCACCCAGGGTCACTACCCCACGCTCCGAGGCTGTAGTTATTACACTGCAGCCCGAAGCCGTAAGCAGGGGAGTGACCTACAAGTCGGTCCTGGCGGAAATGAAGCAGAAGCTTCAATTTCCCCGGCTGGTTTCGTCTTCAGGACGGCAGCCACGGGTGCCAAGATGCTTCAGGTGTCGGGTGCCGGAAGGCAGGAGAGGGCGGACAAGTTGGCTGCCAAACTCCGGGAAGTCCTCAAGCCCGAGGACGCCCGAGTGTCCAGGCCATTGGTCACGGCTGAATTGCGCGTGGAAGGCCTGGACGACTCGGTAACCCCGGAGGAAGTAGTGGCGGCCATGGCCCAAACCGGTGGGTGTCCGCCAGACAGCGTGGTGGCGGGCGAAATTCGCAGCGGCACGGACGGGCTGGGCACAGTTTGGGTGCGATGCCCGGTCGCGGCTGCGAACAAGGTTGCAGATGGCGGGCGACTCCTGGTAGGCTGGGTGTCTGCCAGGGTCAAGCTCCTGCCAAAGCGGGCTTTGAATTGCTTCCGGTGCCTAGAAAAGGGGCACGTCAAGGCACAATGCACTGCACAGGTCGACCGCAGTGAACTATGTTTCCGCTGCGGTCGACCTGGCCACAAGGCGGCCCAGTGCTCTGGAGCGCCAAACTGCAGCCTTTGCGCAGCTGCAGGGAAACGCTCGGAGCACAGACTTGGCGGGAAGGCCTGCAAGGCACCCAAGTCTAAAAACAAGAGGTCTAGAGCTGTCGGAGAAACTGCGCCTCTCCCACAGCCCGACTCCCGACCCAGGGAAGGAGGAGCCGAGGAAATGGAATGTCATTAATGGCACAATACCGTTTCCTCCAGGCGAACATTAACCACGCCGCCAGAGCTCAGGATCTATTGCTCCAGAGCATGGCGGAGTGGTTCTCAAACTCAAACTCTCAAACTCAAAGCATTTATTTCAATTAGACCATTACGGCACTTTTGAAAGTCAAAATTACAAAAAAGAAAATCAAAGCTACAGTCCCAGTCACAAGGCATAATAACTTGAGAAAGTACTGTAGTTGCCCATTCCCTAGCGTAGATCTCTATGGAGAAGAATGGGCAAGAAACTCCATGGACACTCTTTTAAAATCAAAATATTGTTACAAAATCTTGGTTACATCATTAATTTTGAGATTATACATGTATGTGAGAACGATGTAGAAAGACGTGCACACTAAGAGCATCCAGAGTGAAAGATTAGATTAAAAATGTATGAATAAAGTAATTAAAATGAACCTTGGCAGCTAAGAGATGACCAGTCCCAACTGACAGCGCCCGTTCACAGACATGACGCATGTACCGGCGCCATTCAACTCAACCATATTGAAGGGAACTAAATGACCCGACACACCCGCCACCATCAGCGAGACATTTAAGTGAGCATGACATTCTCTCAGTCACCAAGGCATATTCAAGTCAATGAAAGATAAATAAATGTAAATGGTGGCTGAACAGTACAAAGTACTCACACATGTGCTATGCAATTATATAATACTAAGAACTGGAATCTATACAATGCAAGTATATTTTTACAATCTTCTGCAGCTTCCACAATACATTAACATGGGAATCAATTCTTCATCTTCTTCTTTACGTGTCGATGGACTCAAATAATGCCCGACCAGTACAAACAATTAGTTTGCCCCCCTCCCCCCACCTATGGTTGTGGAGCAGGACCAGCATTTAGCCAAGCATTTTTATCATCAATGTAATCCCCCAACTTATAATATGCTTGCCTACATAGTGTGCGTTTTATACAAGATTTAAATTTCGTCTCATTCAGTTGAAGAATGTGGGGAGGTATTTTATTGTAACATTTCAAACAGTACCCCATGAAAGATAAATTCCACTTTAGCAAGCCTGAAACCTGGCTGAACTAGTTGGTCCCTATTTCTAGTGTTATAGTGGTGTCTGTCCCCTCTCTTACTGAATAAATGCCGATTTTTTCTAACGTACATGATGTTTTCATAGATGTATTGACAAGGTACTGTCATGATATTAATTTCCTTAAACAGTTCTCTTAGAGAATCGCGTCTACGTAATTCAAAAATGGCTCTGATGGCTCTTTTCTGCAGAATAAATATAGACTCGATGTCTGCGGCCCGTCCCCATAGTAAAATACCGTATGACATAATACTATGAAAATAACTAAAATAGACCAGCCTCGCGGTATCAACATCAGTAAATTGACGGATTTTTCTAACAGCATATGCTGCTGAGCTTAGCCGTCCTGCAAGAGATGTTAGATGAGGACCCCATTGTAACCTTGAGTCGAGCGTGATTCCCAAGAAAACCGTTTTATCGACAAATTCTAGTTTCTCTTGATTCAATATTATGTCACAATCACTACTTTTGACATTTGGTAGAGCAAATCTAATGCATTTAGTTTTTTTCCCATTTAGTACTAAATTATTAGCGGTAAACCAATCGTGGACCTGCAGTAGGGCGTTATTTACGTCATCAAGATTAGTGGCACGTCTGTTTATTTTAAATATCAAAGAAGTATCGTCAGCAAACAACACCTGTAACAAATCTACTTGATCCTATTAAAATAAAAGGATAAGCAGACTTGTTCAAATACAATTTTAATTTAGGAAAGATAAAAAATACAGCTAGTTATAAAAAACTACCTAGCACGCACTCAGTTTTAAAGTTTATGCACTTAGATGGACAATAATGAGTTTACCACACTGTAAGAACGGGAACAGGCGTCAGGGTAGCAGGTCGATACCGGAGTAACCTTGAAGCTGTGCTCTGAAGCAGTAGAAACGGCGGCAGCGCAGATCTCAGAGTTCACTAGGACAGCTCAGCAGCAAGACAGTGCAGAACTCAGGGCCAGACGTAGGACAGCCCTGCGAGACCAGTAGACGGACAGGCACGTAGTTAGCCTCCGAACATCGGGAGTAGAAGTCCCAGGAGAAACTTTCGTTGGATCCCCTGGGCAGTTTAAGAATCTCACCGCCAAAACCAAGCTGCTCTCTGATACCCCTCAAATCAGATTCCAGAGTAGACCTTTCAGCCGTCCGTCAGCTCGTTTCTCCCAAAGTAGTCTTCCTTTTTTAAAATCTTAGTTTTCTTAGTGTGGCCATCATCTCAACTGACAAGTGTAGTCGGCCAGGACATATACATGAGTGCGTAAAGAATTTTATAATATAATTTAATATTAAGTTATATAATGGCTAAACACATATTGATAAAAATAATTTAAATTATACAAACCAAAAAGAGAAATCATAGAGCTAGACCATAGACTGAGCAGAAAGAGAATTAAAAAACTAACTGACAGTTTGACAATTTGACGCTTGACGTAAATATCACAACATGAAAATTATAATAATATTTTATTTCAGCTATTTCCAAGTTAAAGAATCGTATTTAAATCGATTTGCTGAGTGTAGATATATAAACAAATAAAATGCATGATAAATAGTATTATGAATGGTGAATATGAAGCGTAAGTATAGCATAATACTATATTTCCCCAACGACCCCGAGAAAATTTTTGGCCTAGAACAAAAATTTTTGGTAAGGTTAAAGTATTACAGCATTCACAAAACTTACATAACTCATTCAAACACACCGACATCTTACGAAGTTAGGTCAGGTAGGATTCACATTCAATGATCACTACTCAACCTGATAAATCAATAACTTTAAGGCTTATTTTAGGAGTTGTAATCCGCTCGCGTCTAAAACCACAAATGAGATGAAAATAGAAAGATTTTAACAAAGGCTTATTTATAACGGAGTTGTCATCCGCTCCTAATCAACTTCAGTTGATATTTAACAAGGCCTTATTTTTATGGATTTGTTAGCCACTCCGATCAACGTTTAGAGTCGATAGTTAACAAGGGCTTATTTTTTTAATGGAGTAGTAATCCCCCCTAATCAACTTTTAGAGTCGATAGTAAGAACCAAATTAGACATACTAACTTGTAGAAAAGAAAAAAAAATAGATATAAGGGAAGATTAAAATTGAGCTTTTAATGGTTTAAGAACCGATGAATGAATTAAAAAATAAATAGAGTTTTAATGAATCAAAAAGAACTCTATTATAGAGGAAGGAAAGAAGAGATGAGTTATGAATATAGATGATTTTTTTTTTTTTTTTTACATAATTGTATAAATTATGTTTTAAAGTCTTTAATATGGTATTTGGCTCGATTGCCACGATGATCTTCTAATATATATACTAATGGTGAAAGCTTTTGTAAAATAGTTGATTTTACATATTTCGGCGCTAGTTTAGAGCTAAAATAAGTACCCGCATGACTAATTGTATAGTTTTTACGCCAGACTGTATCTCCAACGTTATATTCTTTAAAGGTACGAGTTTCGTTGTAACGAGAAGAGTTACGAGCATGAGCAATATGGAGGGCTACCTGAACTTTATCGAAAGTTGCAGACAATAAACCTATGTTAGTAGCATAGATGTCCCTAGGTAGAAAAACGATTTCATCAAGATTATTAGTTGGTGTATAAAGTGAGCCAGAAGTAACTGTTTCTCGTCCGAAGAGCAAAAAGTTAGGAGAGAAACCAGTGGTAATATTAGTTGTGCTGTTCATAGCATATTGGACTTTAGGAAGGTGGATGTCCCAAGATCTATGGTCATCACCAACCAAAGATGACAAAGCTGTGATTATAGTACGATTGTATCTTTCCGTAGGATTAACTTGGGGGCAATAGTGAGGAGAGAAAAATATGTAAGGTATATTATATCTGCCCAGAAAGTTGTGAAATTCATGGGATTGAAATTGCGATCCATTGTCCATAATAATAGTTTGAGGTACTCCATGAACTAGAAAAACAAAATTTTCCAAGTTAGAGATGATGTTAGCACTAGTAGCTCGTTTTAGTGGAAAAATCAGCGAATATTTAGTAAAACAACAATTAACCACTAGGATAAATTGATTTCTACGTCTAGTCATTGGTAGAGGACCCATTAGATCCAAAGAAATTGTTTGAAAGGGCCTGGAACAAATTTTTGGTTTACCCATAAGGCCAAAGGGAGAGTGATTTGCGTGTTTGTATGTTAAGCAATTATCACAGATAGAAATTATTTTAGCGATATCCTTAAACATAGCTGGCCAGTAATATAGAAGTGATAATTTTTTATAAGTTTTAAAGATTCCTAGATGAGGTTGATCTGGAGACCCATGATTATCTTTAACAAGGGTTTCCCGGAGACTAGGATGAGGAACTTCTTTCCACGCGAAATCTTCAGTTAACGCGTGAGGAGATTGAGTATAGCGAAATAATTTATTTTCACGAATAGTATAATTGGGATATTGATCTGGATTGCTACGACATTCTAAAAGTAGTTTGTTATAGTGTTCTAATGCTGGAGATATAAGTTGGGGATCAAGTGTGACAGGATTAACGCCAAGTGGATATGAATTAGAATTACGAGAGAGTAAATCAGGGACTAAATTGTCTTTACCTCTTTTGTGTTTTAGAATAAAATTAAAAGATGACAACCTAAGAGCCCACCGCGCAAGTCTACCAGATGGATTGGATAATTTAAGAAACCATTTAAGTGCTGCGTGGTCTGTATAAACAGTGAATTGTTTACCATTATCGATATAACAACGCCAATGTTCTAAAGCTGAAATGACCGCAAGAGTTTCTCTTTCTGTAGTTGAGTAATTTCGTTCATTTTTATTAAGAGATTTGCTCATATAAGCTATAACTACTTCTTTGTCGTCTTTTACTTGTGTTAACATACCTCCAATGGCAAAGTTAGAAGCATCACAATGTACAGAGAAAGGGAGATCGTAGTCAGGACAAGCAAGTATAGGAGTAGTAACAAGAGCTTCTTTTAAATCTTTATCCCAAATAAATTTAGGGGCGCTTTTACCGGAAGAAGTTAATTTATTAAGTGGAGTTGCAATTGTGCTGAAGTTGGGAATAAAACGTCGAAACCAACTACAAGTTCCAATAAATTTTCTTACTTCTTTACGAGAAGTGGGAGTAGGGAATTCGAGTATTGCTTTAATTTTAGCCGGATCTGACCTTAAACCATTTTCATCTACTATGTACCCTAAGTATTTAAGTTCATTTTTAAAGAATTGACTTTTATCGAAGTTAATTGTTAATCTAGCAAACGTTAATTTCTCAAGAACTTTAACTAGATAAGAGATATGCTCTTCAAATGATTCAGAGATGATTATTATATCATCAAGGTAACAAAACACCTTATTATCAAAATCAGGAGTAAAAAGCATGTCCATAAGTCTTTGCTGAGTAGCTGGAGCATTAGTTAAACCAAAAGGCATGATAACAAAGCGATACATGCCGCGACCAGGGACATAAAAAGCTGTTTTATCTTTATCCGCTTCTTCTTTTAAAGGGATTTCCCAAAACGCTTTAGCAATATCGATGCTTGAAAGAAATTTAGCGTTTTTAAGGTTATCTAAAATTTCATTAACAAACGGTAGGCTGTACGCATCTCTACGAGTAACTGAATTTAGTTTACGACTATCAACACAGAATCGCCATTCACCATTCTTTTTAGGTGTAATGATAACCGGAGAGAGCCAAGGGCTTTCGCATTTTTCAATAACGCCCCATTCTAACATTTTATCGACTTCTATAATGAGAGCTTTTTGTTTTACAGGGGAAAGACGATAACATCGTTGTTTAATTGGAGGAGTGTCACCTGTATCAATATGGTGACTAATAAGATGAGTGCGACCCAGTACTCCTCTACTTTCAAAGGATATAGCTTTAAATCGTTTAATCATATCATCAGCGATAGTCTTTTGCTCTAACGAGAGATGATTGTAAGGGAGTATTTGTTTAGTAGTTTTAGTGACCACTGAACATTTAGTATTTGCTTTAAAAGCCGAAGAAAGTATGTGTGGAATAAGATTAAACTTTTTCCAAAAGTCGACTCCTAAAATAATTGAAGGAGATAAATTAGGAAATACGAAGGCTTGAATTAGATGAGTTTGATTATTGTATCTAATCGGAATATCAATTGAGCCAAGGGATTTACTTTTATGATTACTGGCAGTAGTAATCGCCATTGAAAAAGACTTGGATAACGTGAAGCCTAATTTTAAAATTTCTAGGTGAGAGTTATTACCAAGTATTGTAATAGAACTACCGCTATCTAATAAGCCGGAAAACATTTTGTCATTGATAGAAATATCAATAAAAGGACGATTAAAATCTTTTTCACTATCGTATAGTGAAGTTATTTTGTAACAATGAAAGAAATTTTTTATAGTTTGTAACCAATCATGCCAGTCTGATTGATTAAAGTTTTTATTACCCAAGTCGTTGTTTAGTTTTTTGAGTTGTTAGTTTTATTACAGTTAGGACAGTCGGTAAATTTAACATCTTTTAAACCACACCTAAAACAAATAATTAATGAACGAGGTTGAGAGCAATTAGTTAGTGTATGACCATTAGTGTGGCAGCGTACACAAAAAGCATTATAATTAACTTTATTAATTGTATTAACTTTAAGTTTATTGTTATAACGATTAAAATTTGTTCTAGGAGGGAACGCGTCAGAAGTTGAGGGCTTTGACGTTAAGTTAGTAGATTTATAGTTAAATTCAACAGTTATAGGATTATTTGTAGTTTGAGGTTCGTTGAAATGTTTCTCTTTATCCAAGAATTCTTCATATTTTCGACAACATGAAATAAGCGCATCAATAGAATTAATGTTATTATTCGCGATGTAAGGTGAATAGCAAGGTCGAATGTTACGAATAATAATTTGAAGTTTTTTAGTTTCCGTTAGTTTTTCTGAAAGTCTGGAAAACATGCCAGTTAGTATGGAAACAAAAATAACAATAGGTTCATCTTTGCCTTGAGTTCGACTATTGATGGCTTCTAATAATTTATAGTCATAATCAAAACCGCCAAAGTCTGTAATCAAAGCTTCGCAAAGTTCGCTCCATGATAACAAAGAATTACGTTTGAAACGATACCAATGTAAAGCGTTATCAGTTAATAATTCAAACGCATGATCTAATAATTTGTCTCGAGAAATATTCCTAGAAATACTAAATTCCTGAATTTTCTGTATAAAGGAACGCGGACACGAGTTTCCGTCATATTTTATTCGTTTTAATTCGTTAAGGGAATTATTAGGAATAGAGTTTGACTGAATGTCGGGAAGCATAGTATGAAACATTGTGTCATTGGGGCTGTTAGGAGTCGAAGAAGGACGGTTGATTTCTATAGGTTGAGAGTTGAAGTCGTTGGTAATGTTGTTAAAGAATTAAATTTTGATTCTAAGTTGAGAAATCTTTCTTTAGTTTGAGATAAACGATTCACCTCTGAGGGATCTGAATCAATATCAATCCTCTCAAGTCGAAAATAAAGATGATTAATAAAGGTTTTAATTTTTTTGTTTAGTCTTTGGTTACCCTGTTCTAACGATTGTATTTTTGATTCGATATAATTTAGAGTAGTGGTAAGTTCGTCTAAATCAGTTTTAACTTCTAATATCGAGTCTAAAATATCTTTAGAAGGAGAACGAGGTGCGAGTTGAAGAATTTGTTTTTTAAGCTGTATTACTGTATCATTTGGTTCTTCTAATCTTATTTTGATTTCATATTCAAGCTCAGCTTTGTTTAAAAGTTCAAAGAAAATAATTCTATCCATGATTAAGAAATTAATGTTGAAAGAAGATAAATAAAAATTGATGAAATCAATTACTCAAGAGGGGTCTGAGTTAAAGAAAACTCAAATGTTAGAGAGCGTGGACTAGAGTGTTCAAGACTCACACTCTTAAGAGTTAGAACTCAAGAGGGTCCGATTTAATAATAATACGCTAAATGAAAGATAAAAATCGTAACCCAAGAAAAACTTATTTTTATTGGTGGTAAAATTCGGAACTAAAGCATAAAGTTTAGTACATATGATTGCCACCGCAAAGTTTGATAAACTTTAATACCTAGTTTTGCCACCGCGAAAATAAGACTAGTTATACTCCATGCCCATAATACTCCATGGCCTGGTTTGTTACCTAGCAACCGATGACAAATAACAAATTGAAGAATATTTTGAGAGCCAACGATGCTAAACTTACTTCGGTATGATTCCCAGATGAAATATGTATAAATATATTTATTAAGTGTTTAGGAGGATAGTGAAGTATTTCTAATAGGAGTTACGTAGATGTCTAAGTTTGTAAAGACGTCCACAGGATATTCTCCAATAGTACGTCGTAGAGTATGCCAGTCTCCAACCTTGGTAGTGCTCACAAGTGGGTTAACACTCCCAAGAGGCCGAAAGGGTGCCAATTATCTTTCGATATCAGTATGTGTGTAGTGGTGAAGAGTACCTAGATGATGTTTAGTTGTAGAAGAGTTGAGTCGAATAGAAGAGTCTTTAACAGGAGAGCTGAAGAAGAAAATAAGTTAATATTAAAAAGAGTAGGTAAGCCAAATAAGAAGTCCAAAAAGAAATACTAGTGCTAGTTTTAATAGAATTTTGAAAATAAATGAGTGGGTTCGAGTTGATTTTACGGGGGGCGCCAATTTGTAACAAATCTACTTGATCCTATTAAAATAAAAGGATAAGCAGACTTGTTCAAATACAATTTTAATTTAGGAAAGATAAAAAATACAGCTAGTTATAAAAAACTACCTAGCACGCACTCAGTTTTAAAGTTTATGCACTTAGATGGACAATAATGAGTTTACCACACTGTAAGAACGGGAACAGGCGTCAGGGTAGCAGGTCGATACCGGAGTAACCTTGAAGCTGTGCTCTGAAGCAGTAGAAACGGCGGCAGCGCAGATCTCAGAGTTCACTAGGACAGCTCAGCAGCAAGACAGTGCAGAACTCAGGGCCAGACGTAGGACAGCCCTGCGAGACCAGTAGACGGACAGGCACGTAGTTAGCCTCCGAACATCGGGAGTAGAAGTCCCAGGAGAAACTTTCGTTGGATCCCCTGGGCAGTTTAAGAATCTCACCGCCAAAACCAAGCTGCTCTCTGATACCCCTCAAATCAGATTCCAGAGTAGACCTTTCAGCCGTCCGTCAGCTCGTTTCTCCCAAATGATAAATGATAAATGATAAATGATAAATGATAAATGATGTTTATTTTGCAAGTAGGTTTTTACAAACACTTTTACACGTCATTTTTTAAAACTAGATGGGGCCGGTGTTTCGTACCTGACTACTCTGAGAAGAAACAGCCGAAACAAACTCAGAGGTCATAGTCTCTTTTAAAGTCCAGACAATCTTGCTCAATTCACATGAGGACTATGCAGATTAGTGTCTGAGATGGTCTTTTGAAGAAAGAACCATACAGATTTGAGTGGACCTGTCCAGTCAGTGCAAGCATTTGTCAGTTAACGTGTAGCTCGACTTATAACTCAAGGAGCTCAACGAAACGACGAACAATACCAAAGAAAGGACATTTAGGAAGGTCGCTTATAGTACTCAAACTGCCAGACAGTTGTGGGAAAAAAACAAACAAAAAATAAAAATGTGACCCAAAGTAGTCTTCCTTTTTTAAAATCTTAGTTTTCTTAGTGTGGCCATCATCTCAACTGACAAGTGTAGTCGGCCAGGACATATACATGAGTGCGTAAAGAATTTTATAATATAATTTAATATTAAGTTATATAATGGCTAAACACATATTGATAAAAATAATTTAAATTATACAAACCAAAAAGAGAAATCATAGAGCTAGACCATAGACTGAGCAGAAAGAGAATTAAAAAACTAACTGACAGTTTGACAATTTGACGCTTGACGTAAATATCACAACATGAAAATTATAATAATATTTTATTTCAGCTATTTCCAAGTTAAAGAATCGTATTTAAATCGATTTGCTGAGTGTAGATATATAAACAAATAAAATGCATGATAAATAGTATTATGAATGGTGAATATGAAGCGTAAGTATAGCATAATACTATACACCATATGCGGATGGTTGTTAAATAGATGGGGTAGGTCATTAATATATACTAAAAAGAGGAAGGGACCCAATATCGAACCTTGTGGTACACCCATTTTTACTTTTAAACCCATTGAGTTGACTCCATTTATTTGTACCTGCTGCTGTCTATCATTCAAATACGATTTTATTAAACTGAGCGCAAGTTTACCTAAACCGTAATGCTGAAGTTTCAAGATCAGGGTTTCGTGAATTACGCAATCAAATGCCTTCGAAAGGTCACAAAAGATTCCTATGGCATCTTGTGCCTCTTCCCACGCAGTAAATATGTGTTTTAATAAAGTGACACCGGCGTCAGTTGTACAACGTCCTTTGGTGAAACCATACTGTTGCTCGTGTAATATTTTATTAGTGTTAAAATGGTTAAGCATTTGATTGAGCATTATCTTTTCAAACACCTTGCTGAAAACCGGCAACACGGATACGGGCCTATAGTTATTGGTGTCTTTACTGTCCCCGGATTTAAAAAGCGGTATTACCTTACTGAATTTCATTAGATCCGGGAAGACCCCTTGATCCACGCACAAATTAAATATTGAGGCTAAATACGGCGCTACAGTCTCAATAATTGAGGTACAAGCTTTGATAGACATGCCCCATAGATCTTCCGTTAATTTGATCTTAATTTGCTTAAAACCTTTTATGACTGTTATGGGGTTTATATGCTGAAATTTAAATTCATTTGGACAGGCTGAAACGTTCGCTTTCAATAAATCAATAGAGAGCAAGGGAGAGGAATTTAAGGTTTCTGTAGTTTTAAGTGGGATACTGGTAAAGAAATTTACAAATTCTTGAGCAACTTCATTGTTGGAGCTCACAAGGCCACGCGATGTCTCTAGTGTGAAGTCATTACCTTGTTTTTTATTTCGATTTGTTTCACTGTTGATGATTTTCCAAACCGTTTTTATTTTGTTGTCGGCTGATTTAATCTTGTTGCTAATGAATAAGGATTTGGCTACCTTGCAAGTGTTTTTAAAAATTTTCGAGTAAGTAGCAACATATTTATTAAAACCTTCAGTGTTGATGTAAGGCTTAAGGCCGTACAGCACAAACAATCGTTCCCTACTTTTCCGAATACCCTGTGTTGCCCAGTCACTGAAAATAAACTTTGGGCCAATAGTTTTAGATTTCTTTTTTAAAGTATTATTAAATTCAGTGTGCACTACCGAAAAGAATTCTTCATAAAATACATTTGCATTGTTTCTAATATGACCCGGTATACTTAACTTGCTAATTAAATTATTATTAAATTTGTCTAGATTGCTGGGTGTTATTTGTCTAGTTTGTATCTGAATTCTTTGTAATTGTCTATTGTACGCGAAAGTAACCGTCTGACCACTATGATCT
The DNA here is from genome assembly GCA_905147715.2 of Xestia xanthographa. NCBI lineage: Eukaryota > Metazoa > Arthropoda > Insecta > Lepidoptera > Noctuidae > Xestia > Xestia xanthographa. Next base: position 29,652,576 of record LR990661.1, read on the forward strand.
GAAGGCAGGTAATTTACGATGGATTTATTTATGTAATCGCAGCAACAAAAAACATTATCGATACATGTAGCAGTATTTGTCGTAATTCGAGTTGGTTCTGAAAACACATTTGACAAGTTAAATGATTTAAAGAGACTTAAGAATCTACTGCTATTCACATTATTCTCTATGATATTGACATTAAAGTCACCACAGATAATTATTGGTTTATTACCAGTTACAAGTTTTGCCAAAGCATCTTCCATTACTGACTCAAAGATAGAATAGTTCAGGTAATTAGGGGGTCTGTAAACGCACACTATTACATGCTTATCTAGCTCAACACAAGACAATTCAATGCTATGTTCAACCGATAGATCGACTATATCATTACGAGACTTAGATTTAATACAATTTTTTACTAGGATTAATGAACCCCCACGCATCTTAGATTTTCGGTTAAAGCAACTGCTCACCTTGTAATTCTCATAATTTATTTGCATTACTTCATAATCTTTCATCCAATGTTCAGTAAAACAGATAATATCAAACTTAGTTTTTTCTAAAAATAGTTCTATTTCTAGTTCTTTGGAAGAAAGTCCCTGGTTAATCAACGTGGCTGTGGTCGCCGAGCCGTATTTTGTCCCCCCCCGCGATAACTGGGTAGGGGACCTGGACGGCTCGGTGGCCATCATTGGCGGGACTCTTGACAGTCCGTCCCGAGGACACGGTTGGGTGGCTGCCCTCGTGGACGGCATAGTCACAATTGGGGCGTATTTCTCCCCCAACAAGAGTCTCGCTGACTTTGAGGAGTTCCTTGTCGAGCTAGGTGCCGTCGTGAGCCGGTTCCATCCTCGCCCGGTGCTGGTGCTCGGGGATCTCAATGCCAAGTCTGCGGCATGGGGATCCCCGATCACCGATCCCAGGAGTGAGGTGTTGGAGGAGTGGGCGGTCGAGACCGACCTGATCGTCCTGAATCGGGGCTCGGTGTACACGTGCGTGCGGCAGCGGGGCGGGTCCATAGTGGACGTGTCGTTCGCAAGCCCCGCTATTGCGAGCCGTGTGCGTGACTGGCGAGTTGCCGTAGAGGTGGAGACGCTGTCGGACCATCGATATATTCGATTTGACGTCTCCGCCCAGACTGCGGGCGCCGGTCGCCCGTTTGCCCCGCAAATGGATGGTCCTCGCTGGTCATATAAGCGTATCGACAGGGAGCTTCTCGAGGGGGCCGCAATCCTGCAGGCCTGGGTCCGGGAGTCAACGACGCACGAACCCGTAGACGTCGAAGCGGAGGCGCAGTGGTTCCGCGGGGCAATAACGCAAATTTGCGATGCGTCTATGCCCCGCGTCACCCAACCCACAAGGCGCCAGCTGTATTGGTGGTCCGCCGTCATCGCGCAGTTGCGCGTGAAGTGCGTGGAGGTGAGACGCCAGTACACCCGATATTGGAGGAGACGTCGTCGGGTTCCGGAGGAAGAGGCCGCGCTGTATGAGGTGTATCGCGCGGCCAAGGAGGCTCTGTGGCTGGCCGTCGGCGAGGCTAGGACTCGAGCCAGGGAGGAGATGTTGTCGACCCTCAACGTGAATCCGTGGGGGCGCCCTTATCGTGCGGTCCGAGGGAAACTTCGTGCCTGGGCGCCCCCACTCACTGAGAGTCTGCAGCCTCAGCTGCTGGAGGAAGTGGTCGCAACGCTCTTCCCTGCTAGAGAAGAGCATGTACCGCCGCCGATGGTTTTGCCCACAGCCACAGAGCCAACGGATGAGGAGGACGTCAGTTTCCCCGAGGTGACAGAAGCAGAGATGAGGGCGGCAATAACGCGGCTTCGGGCCAAAACCGTTGCCCCGGGACCCGACGGAGTTCCTGGCGTCGCGCTTGCCCTCGCTCTGAAAGAGCTAGAGCCCCAGCTGAGAGGACTCTACTCAGCGTGTCTTGAGCAGGGCCAATTCCCTAGTGAGTGGAAAAAGGGTCGTCTGGTCCTGCTCAAGAAGGCGGGGCGCCCAGCGGATTCGCCATCCGCATACCGGCCCATAGTGCTGCTGGACGAGGTGGGTAAGCTTTTCGAGCGGATTATTGCTGCCCGCCTCGCCGGCCACTTGTACAGAGAGGGGCCGGATCTGGACGATAGCCAGTTCGGCTTTCGGCATGGGCGCTCCACTGTGGACGCCATAATGCGGGTAAGAGTCCTGGCGGAGGAAGCGGTATCCCGGGGCGGGGTGATGTTAGCGGTGTCCTTGGACATCTCCAACGCTTTCAACACCCTGCCCTGGAGTTGCATTCGGGAGGCGCTGTGTTATCACAGGGTGCCCCCATACCTCCGCCGCATCGTTGGGGCTTATTTGGCGGAAAGGTGTGTCACCTACAGGGGACGCGACGGCGGAGGCCGGCGCGACATGTCGTGCGGTGTTCCACAGGGTTCGGTCGTTGGCCCACCCCTGTGGAACATCGGTTACGACTGGGTGCTGAGAGGCGAGCTCCAACCGGGGGTGGCCCTGGTGTGTTACGCGGACGACACACTGGTCACGGCCCGGGGGAGTTAATACAGGGAGGCAGCGTTGCTGGCCACGGCTGCGGTCTCACAGATTGTGGGCCGCATACGGCACCTGGGCCTGGAGGTGGCCCTCAACAAGTCGGAGGCCGTGGTCTTTCACGGCCCCTGGCGGGCGCTGCCGCCAGGATCATATATTGTGGTCGGGGGCACTCCGATTGCTGTCGAGTCTACCATGAAATATCTGGGATTGGTACTCGACAGTCGTTGGAGCTTCGGCCCCCACTTCCAGCGGCTGGCGCCCAAGTTGATGGGCGCGGCGGGCGCGCTCGCAACGCTGCTTCCCAATCTGGGGGGCCCGAGCACCGCCTGTAGGAGATTGTACCTGGGGGCCTTGCGATCCATGGCCCTGTACGGGGCCCCGGTGTGGGCCTCTGACCTGACGGCCGGCAGCATCGCGATCCTGCGAAAGCCGCAGAGGGCGATGGCCGTCAGGTCTGTCAGGGGGTATCGCACAGTCTCCTGTGAGGCGGCTTGTGCACTGGCCGGGTCGCCACCCTGGGACCTAGAGGCGAGAGTCCTCGCGTCACTGTACCGGTGGCGCGAGGAGGTGCGGACGCGGGGCGGTGGGCCGATACAGCGAGAGATCGATCTGCGTCGGTCTCAGCTCCGCGAGGTCATGGTGGCGGAGTGGCGGGAGAGGCTTTTGCGCCCTACCGCCGGCCTCGCTACCATCGAGGCGATCGGACCAGTGCTCGAGGAATGGCTCGATAGAAGGCACGGCTCCCTGTCGTTTCGGGCGACGCAGGTGTTCTCGGGGCACGGTTGCTTCGGGAAATACCTGTCGCATAAACAGGGAGCCGGACGCCCGGTGTCATCACTGCGTCCATTGTCTAGAGGACACGGCGCGGCATACGCTGGCAGAGTGTGTCGCATGGGAGGAGCCGCGCCGTGCCCTTGTGACAGAGGTGGGAGCCGACTTGTCGCTGCCGGCCGTCGCTCGCGCGATGGTCGGGAGCGCAGAGTCGTGGGATGCGGTGATCTCCTTCTGTGAAACGGTCATCTCACAGAAGGAGGCTGCGGAGAGGTTGAGGGAGGTCGAGACCGCTCTCCCCACCCGCAGCAGACGTGTCGGGCGTCGGAGGAGGGTGGACAACGCCCTCTTCCGGCCCTCCTAAACGGGTCCAGAGGGACGGTGGACTTGGGGACGTCCGCCGCCCCGCCGAATAACTGGACCCGAGGCGGTGGCGCGTAGTGTTCCGCGCGCGCCCCTATTGGCGTTGCGGGGGGAGTACACCTCACTCCCCCCGCAAACTTGAGGTGGCCCGCAGAGGCGGGCCAGCACTAGCCGGGGATCGTGGAAGGCGCACTAGTTCCCATGATCTCAGGTGCAAGTGTGGGAAAGGAACACCGGGGTGGTTTTTAGTCGGTTAGAGTCCGACAGACCCCTCCGCCCGCCCCAGGGCGGAGGACATCCGTGTGGATTTTCCACCTCGGCAACAAAAAAAAAAAAAAAAGGTTAGGTTAGGTTAGGTTGGGGGACGCGCTCGGTCCGGTCCTGCGGAGCTGGCTCGAGCGGTCCCACGGTTTCCTCTCGTTCCGTCTGGTGCAGGTGTTGTCCGGGCATGGCTGTTTCGGATCGCACCTGCACCGGATCGGGAAGGAGGAGACCCCGGCGTGCCACGACTGGCTGTGGCGTCGCGGCGGTCCAAGACCGGGACATAAGGCCCGGTCGCGGCGGCATGGGCACCATTCGCCTCGAGTGCCCAATCGCCGCTGCCAAAGCCGTCCTTGCCAAGGGACGGCTCACAGTCGGATTCAGCTCGGGTGCAGTCCGGGCACTCGAGGACCAGCCTCAGCGTTGTTTCCGGTGCTTCGGCATCGGACACACCCGGGCCCTGTGTCCGTCTACGGTAGACAGGACGGACACGTGCTTCCGCTGCGGCAAGGACGGCCACAAAGCCGCCTCCTGCGAGGTCGCCACGCCGCACTGCGCGGTGTGTGCCGCCAGTGGCTGCCCGGCAGGCCACGTTATGAAGGGGAGGAACTGCAATCCTCCCCCAAAGCGAGGCAAAGCGCAGGCACCGACTAAGCCTGCTGCTGCCGCTAGCACCGTCGTTCCTGCGGCGACTGCGGAGGGAAGTGCCAAGTCCGACTAATGGATAGGGTCGAACATCGCATACTTCAGGCGAACACAAACCACTGCAGGGCAGCCCAGGATCTGCTGATGCAGACTATGGCTGAGTGGTTGGTGGACTTGGCGGTGGTCGCCGAGCCTTACTCGGTCCCTGGCCGTTGGCTGGGTGACAGGGACGGCTTGGTGGCTTTGGTGTCGCGGTCTTCCACAGACTCCCCTCCCCTCTCGCTCTTAGAGAGGGGACCGGGATACGTGGCCGCCGCGTGGGGAGACATGGCCCTGGTGGGGGTCTACTTCTCCCCAAACCGCCCTCTCTCGGACTTTGAGGATTTCCTCGAGATCCTCACCGCAGTCGTAGGGAGGGTGGCGCCGCGCCAAGTCATAGTGTTGGGTGACTTGAACGCCAAGTCAGTGGCCTGGGGCAACCCGGCCGCCAGTTGCAATGTCCGGGGGCGCGCCGTTGAGTTTTGGGCGACCTCATGCGGTGTGTCCTTCCTCAACAGGGGGGCGGTCCACACGTGTGTGCGGCAACAGGGTGGGTCGGTGGTGGACGTCTCGTTTGCCACTTCCGCGCTAGCCGCCCGCGTCGCCAGCTGGCGGGTAGAGATGGTGGAGACCTTGTCGGACCACCGATATGTGCGGTTCGACATCTCCACCCAGGCGGGTGGGATGGCCCGCGCTGGGCAATCTCCCTTCCCGCAGTGGGCACTCACCCGCCTGGATCGGGAGGCAGCCAAAGAGGCGGCCTTTCTCCAGGACTGGCTGTCGCCCCCTGTCGAGGTCCTGGACGTGGATGCCGCAGCAGTCCGGCTCAGGGGGTCCCTGACCGAGGTGTGCAACTCCAACATGCCTCGGTCTCGCCGTCCGCCTCCCCGTCGTGCCGTCTATTGGTGGACAGAGGAGCTTTCGGAGCTCCGGGCCACCTGCGTGGCGGCCAGAAGGGCATACGCGCGTAGCCGACGGCGCAGTGCCCAGAACCGAGTCCGGGCAGAAGAGGACCGCCTATACGCCTCTTACCGAGAGGCCGTGACGGCTCTCAAGTCTGCAATGGGCGCTGCAGAAGACTCGGCTAGGGCCGAGATGCTGGAGGGTCTCGACAGGGATCCTTATGGGAGACCATACAAAGCGGCGCGGAGCCCCTATGGTCCCCCACTGATGGAGACACTCGAACCTGCGTTGCTAGATGGGGTGGTCCGGTCCCCGTTTCCGCACAGGACTGACTTCACCCCACCAACGATGGATCCCCCGCAAGGGGCGGTTTCGCCAGAGGAGGAGGTCCCCCCGGTGACGGCGGCAGAGTTCTACGCGGGAGTTCTCAACCTCCGCGCGAAGAAGACGGCCCCCGGACCGGACGGTGTCCCCGCACGGGTGGTGGCGATCGCCGCCTCCGAAATGGAGGACAGGTTTCGTGACCTCTTCAGCGCGTGCTTTACGACTGGGAGGTTCCCCAAACTGTGGAAGGAGGGGCAGCTATGCCTCCTCCGAAAGGACGGACGCCCGGTGGACTCCCCCTCGGCATACCGGCCCATCGTCCTGCTTGATGAGGTCGGTAAATTGTTCGAGGGGATTGTCGCCTCCAGGCTTGATAGCCATTTGCGGGGGGTAGGACCGGACCTGTCGGACGCCCAATTCGGCTTCCGTCGAGAGCGTTCGACAATCGATGCGCTGGCCCTACTCAAGGGCCAGGTGAAGGAGGTGGTTGAGGCGGGGGACGGAGTGCTGGCGGTGTCATTCGACATTGCCAATGCATTCAACTCCGTGCCCCACTCGACGATACTGGAGGCGCTCCGGTATCACGGAGTGCCCCAATACCTGCGGAACCTCCTGGCCAGCTACTTGGAAGACCGAGAGGTCCTCCTCGTGGACAAGATGGCCACGGTGAGGCGGTACGGCGCAGAGTCCGGTGTTCCGCAGGGGTCGGTGCTGGGGCCCCCTCTGTGGAACATCGGGTTCAACTGGCTCTTGCGGGGAGCCTTCCTCCAAGGCACGAGTGTCATCTGCTACGCGGACGACACTCTCCTCACTGCCCGGGGGAGGAGCTTTCGGGACGCGGCCTGTCTGGCCTCGGCTGGCGGATCCTTGGTTGCAGAGAGGATCCGCCGCCTGGGATTGAAGGTGGCGCTGCACAAGACCGAGGCCGTGTTCTTTCGCGGGCCTCGGCAGCGCTGCCCTCCCGACGCCCACATTGTCGTTGAGGGTGTCAGAATAAGGGTCCAGCCCCAGATGAAGTATCTGGGCCTGGTGCTGGACGACAGGTGGCGCTTCGGTCCGCATTTCAGCGGGCTGTCGACGCGCCTGTTGAAAGCTGCGGATGCCCTCTCATGGCTCCTCCCGAACCTGGGGGGGCCCAAGGCAAAATGCCGGCGCTTGTATGCTGGCATCCTGAAGAGCATGGCCCTATACGGGGCCCCCATCTGGGCGGACTCCCTCCACAGCAGGGAGAACGCGACTGCCATCCGCAAGCCCCAAAGGGCCATTGCACTACGGGTGGCGAGGGCCTACCGCTCGGTGGGCTTCTCGGCGGCATGCGCTCTGGCCGGTACCCCTCCTTGGGAGTTGGAGGCATGAGTGCTTGCCAGAGTGTACGAGTGGAAGGCGCGCCGGAAGGCGCTCGGAGAGCGTCCCATCGCCGAAGAGCGAGAGGCCGTGCGGCGAGAGGCGAAGGACGCCATTATCCTCCACTGGACGGAGGACCTCGCCACCGCCGCCTTTGGCCGCCGGACGTTGGATGCGCTCGGTCCGGTCCTGCGGAACTGGCTCGAGCGGTCCCACGGTTTCCTCTCGTTCCGTCTGGTGCAGGTGTTGTCCGGGCACGGCTGCTTCGGATCGCACCTGCACCGGATCGGGAGGGAGGAGACCCCGGCGTGCCACGACTGCGGCGCGGCGGAGGACACGGCGCAGCTCACCCTTGAGGTGTGCCCGGCGTGGTCCGAGCTGCGCCGCGGTCTGACCGCGGTGGTCGGACCGGACCTCTCGCTTCCCGGCGTGGTCGACGCCATGCTGGGGAGCGAGGAGGCCTGGTCAGCGGTAGCCTCCTTTTGCGAGGACGTACTCTCGCAAAAGGAGGAGGCGGAGCGCACGCGGGAGGACGATCCTCTCGCTGCGCCGCTCCGCAGACGAAGAAGGGGGAGAAGGCGTCGAGCCCTCCCTCTTCATGGTGACGGGCGGGTGACAGGCGCGGGGGTGCCGTCGCCCGCATTGCACCCGTCACCTTCGTTGGTCATTCCCGGGCCCATTCCCCTCCCCACGGGGAGGGCGTGAGGGGCCCGCCTTGAAGGGCAATCGTCGGCGGAGGACTGGACGTAAAGGCTGCGCCGGTTTCCCAGTCCCCCGCCACTCGGACGAAGCGGGAATGCGCTGGGTCGTTTTAGTGGGTATACCGGGTCCGCCCGGGGAGTCCCACATACCCCTCCCGTCCCCCGATGGGAGGATATGCGTAATGCATTTTTTCCCAGCGACAAAAAAAAAAAAAAAAAAAAAGGTTAGGTTAGGTTGTGGGACCCCCCCACAGTGCTTGCGTCCACGTCGCGTCCCCTGGAAACGGACCCAGTTTGACCACCGTAACGGAGTGGCAGACTGGGTTGGCCAAAGTGCACTGTGACTTCGTAGCTCATTTTGCATGTCACTGGACAGTGGGGGCTATCCAGCCGATCCTGGAGGAATGGGTACGGAGGCGACACGGGACGTTGTCCTTCCGTCTGGTGCAGGTGTTGTCAGGGCATGGCTGCTTTGGCAAATACCTGCACAAAGTGGCTAGACGGGAGGCGACTCCCGTGTGTCACCAGTGCGGCTGCACCGAGGATACGGCGCTTCACACCCTCGAGCATTGTCCTGCTTGGGTGGTGCAGCGCCGTGCTCTCGTAGCAGCAATCGGGGCAGACCTCTCCTTGCCGGCCGTGGCCAAGGCCATGGTCGACAGCAGGGGGGCATGGGAGGCGGTGGCGACCTTTTGCGAGGATGTCGTTTCGCAGAAGGAGGCGGCGGAGCGCGTCAGGGAGGAAGACTCCCTCGCTGACGCGATTCGTCGCAAGAGGACAGGGCGGCGGAGGAGGCGCCATGGCGACCTGATGCCGCCCTAGGAGGTGCCAGCGGGCGATAGATCGGGGAGTCTATCGTCATCGGTTTGCACGGCCCTCACGAGTGGAGGCGATGTCTCAGGTGAACCCGGACATCGCCAAAGGAGTTTGAGACGGCAGCGCTGGATGGGTCGCGAACGTCATGCGTAGCAATTCTCGCGGCCCATCCACAAAGGCGACAGTAGGCTCACGGCGTTGTTTTTTAGTGGGTGCAAGCCCCACATAACCAAACCGTCTCCCCGGACGGTGCGGTATGCGTTAGGCATTTTTCACCGCAAAAAAAATAAAAAATAAAAAAAGGTTAGGTTGGGGGACCCCCCCACAGTGCTTGCGTCCACGTCGCGTCCCCTGGAAACGACCCAGTTTGACCACCGTAACGGAGTGGCAGACTGGGTTGGCCAAAGTGCACTGTGACTTCGTAGCTCATTTTATTCTATTGCGTTGTTGACTACGAACCTGCGGAGGCTATGCCAAAACCTACGCGGGGCGCCTGCGGGCGATTTTTAAAACAAAAAGGCCCTTCTCAGGGCCAACCCAAAGGCCCTTCTCAGGGCCAACTAGAGGGCCCTTCTCAGGGCAACCCCGACGCTCCGGTGTCAGAGATAAGCCGCGCGCCGTCTGCGGCTAGCTATTTCGGAGGGGCGAGTGAGTCGTCCGACAACGACTCACTTGTTACTATGTCGGAAGCGGACGACTCTCGTTCGCGGAAGCGGGTCCACCGGAGCGGTGGGTCCGAGGGCTCCTCGGCCTCGGGGTCGACGAAGTTGCCGAAGGCTAAAAAGCCGACGGCAGCCGCGGACACCCATGTCGTTGGGCTCGCGGACGCCCAACGCCAGTTGGACCTGGCTCGGCGGGCGCAGCTTCAGCAAGAACTGGAGGAGCGAGTTGTTGCGAAGGAGAAGCGGGCGCAAGTCGCGCGGGCCAGATCCGGGTACGGTGCGTCCCGAGTTGTATACGCGGACCATTCTCTGGCCGAGCTGGACAAAATGGCAGAGGAGGACGAGGAGGAGATTGTGGAGGTCGCCTCTAAGTCCTCCAACCTAAAGGGGACCTTTCAGAAAGCCCTCAAGAGCCGGGCCGCGAGCATGCGCGGTGTCGTCGCGGAGTTGATCCGGTGGAAGGCCACCGACGAGACGCAGCAACTGCAGGCGAAAATAGATCGCTTGCAGTCGGAGGTCAGCCAGCTTCTGATGAAGCACAGCCCGGCCACTACAAGTCGAGACGAGCCCTGCGGTGGAGGGCCCCTCCCCGAACCTTGAGGATATAATCCGCAAGGTTGTAATGGAGGAGAGGGCCTTCACAAGAGCCTGCTTAGCAGGGATTGAGGACCGGCTCTTGCCGGAGAAACGCCTCCGACCGCCGCTTGCGGCGGATAAGAGGCAGTGCGAGCCGGGGCCGTCCTCCTCCTCCCAGGCGGAAGATGCCCTTCTCCCTTCAACCACCCCGTCCAACGAGTGGACGGAAGTGGTCCGTAAGGGGAAGGGCAAAGGCAAGAAGTCGGCGACGGCCGTCACTGTCGTCCCTGCCACCACCGCTCCCAGCCAGTCACAGGCAACCGACAAGGGAAAGGGGAAGGGGAAAGGGAAGGGAAAGGGGAAGCTTGTAACAATTATAAAAGTAGTTATTGATTATTTAAGACGGGTAGCGCCCTCTATTGACAAAATCGCGAACTAACAGTGAATAGTTACAGTTAATTGTGCAGTAGTGATGGGAGATGGCGTTAGGGAGTAGCATATTTATTTTCTCGATACTTTAAATTCTAAATAAAATATAATAAGTACATAGATAAAATTCAAATAATTAATTGTGAAAGATTTCAGTTGAATTGGGTTTAATTATAAATAACACATGGTCTAAAAGGCAAAGGCGTAAAGGCCTAGGAGCTGTGTCAGAGCGTTTTTAATCGGATGACGTGGAATTTTTGCCTTCGTTTTTTTCTTGGAATCTGGACACGCGATTAAGACGCTAATTGTAAAAAGACAATAAAAAAAGAATTAATTAAACATCTAATGACGCGGACGAGGCGTGGCACGTCGGCTAAGATGAAAAAGTATTAAAGGAACCGCATAAATGCGTATGTATCAAGAATTATTACCTGTTTTGTTGTAATTACATAGCATCACATTAGTGTATTGAAAGTGCTCATGGATTTCTTTCTGACATTGTTCTCAGGGTTCCATCCATTATTTTAATTATTAATTAAATAAGAAAACGTCTTCTCAACGCTTAGCACTTTGATATGGAATAAGATAGGACCAGCTCTGGTTCCAAGCCACGTGTAATATTCTACAAGTCACACAGGCTGCGAATGCTGTCTCCGCTACATATCCACGGTTCGACCTGGATAGATGGTAGTATGTTCTACCTGAAGTAAGTGTTATACTTAAAACCTAACATTGTAAGGAAGCTTGACAAGTGCTATGATCCTGTACTCATTGAAGTGTGCACCAATATATTAAATCGCTGAGAAGACGGAAGCATCTCTTTTATTTCAATCAACACCTCATGCGAACAGAACCCGTTAGTCTCATGGCAATCTACGCTGGCAGCTGGTGGTAAGAGACATATGGACCTTACAAGCTGGTCCCCCCGAAAACCGCGGCCGTCGTAGTGACCTTCACCGCGGAGGCTGCGGAGCGAGGGGAGACGTACGCGTCCATTTTGGTGCGGGCGCGTGCCAATGCCGATCCTACCCAACTGGGGATCGGCAGTGTAACTTGCCGGCGGACCCAAGCCGGGGCTCGAATATTCGAGTTCCCGGGGGCCGAAGGGGGTGCCCGCGCGGACCTCTTTGCAGCCAAGCTGCAGGAGGTCATCGCGGACTCTGCCAAGGTAGCCCGGCCGGTCAAGTCGGCGGCCATTGAAGTGACGGAGCTAGATGACTCCGTCACCAAGGAGGAAGTGGTGGCGACGGTCGCAGCGGTAGGGGGCTGTGGCGCCGCGGCGGTCCAAGGCCGGGACATAAGGCCCGGCCGCGGTGGTATGGGCACCATTCGCCTCGAGTGCCCAATCGCCGCTGCCAAAGCCGTCCTTGCGAAAGGACGGCTTCAAGTCGGGTTCAGCTCGGGCGCAGTCCGGGCACTCGAGGACCAGCCTCTGCGTTGTTTCCGGTGCTTCGCCATCGGCCACACCAGGCCTCTGTGTCCGTCCAAGGTAGACAGGACGGACAGGGCCACAAAGCCGCCTCTTGCAAGGTCACCACGCCGCACTGTGCGGTGTGTGCCGCCAGTGGCCGCCGATCAGGCCACGTAATGAAGGGGAGGAAGTGTATTCCTCCCCCTAAGCGTGGCAAAGTGCAGGTGCCGACCGGGCCTGCGCCTACTGCTGCCGCTAACACCGCCGTTCCTGCGGCGGCTGCGGAGGAGGGTGCGATGTCCGACTGATGGACACAGTCGGACATCGCATCCCTCAGGCGAACACCAACCACTGCAGGACAGCCCAGGATCTGCTGATGCAGACCATGGCTGAGTGGTTGGTGGACTTGGCGGTGGTCGCCGAACCCTACTCGGTCCCTGGCCGTTGGCTGGGCGACCGGGACGGCTTGGTGGCGTTGGTGGCGCGGTCTTCCACAGACTCCCCTCCCCTCTCGCTCTTAGAGAGGGGACCGGGATACGTGGCCGCCGCGCGGGGAGAGATAGCGATGGTGGGGGTGTATTTCTCCCCAAACCGCCCTCTCTCGGAGCGCGCGCGGGAGGATGATCCTCTCGCTGCGCCGCTCCACAGACGAAGAAGGGGGAGAAGGCGTCGAGCCCTCCCTCTTCATGGTGACGGGCGGGTGACAGGCGCGGGGGTGCCTTCACCCGCATTGCACCCGTCACCTTCGTCGGTCATTCCCGACACCCCCACACCCGTGAGGGTGTGAGGGGTCTGCCTTGCAATCGTCGGCGGAGGACTGGAAGTAAAGGCTGTGCCGGTTTCCCAGTCCCCCGCCACTCGGACGAAGCGGGAATGCGCTGGGTCGTTTTAGTGGGTATACCGGGTCCACCCGGGGAGTCCCACATACCCCTCCCGTCCCCCGATGGGAGGGTATGCGTAATGCATTTTTTCCCAGCGTCAAAAAAGAAAAAAAAAAAAAAAAAAAAGGTTAGGTTAGGTTAGGTTAGGTCTGCAGGCGGAGAGTGGCGGACGCCCGCCGCCTGAGCTGATCACGAGGTGGCGTAGGGAGGCCCAAGCCCAAACCCTGCGGATTTGGAAGGTGAGGCTGGAGACGCCCAGTGCAGGTCACTGGACAGTGGGGGCTATCCAGCCGATCCTGGAGGAATGGGTACGGAGGCGACATGGGACGTTGTCCTTCCGTGTCGTCTCGCAGAAGGAGGCGGCGGAGCGCGTCAGGGAGGAAGACTCCCTCGCTGACGCGATTCGTCGCAGGAGGACAGGGCGGCGGAGGAGGCGCCATGGCGACCTAATGCCGCCCTAGGAGGTGCCAGCGGGCGATAGATCGGGGAGTCTATCGTCATCGCTTTGCACGGCCCTCACGAGTGGAGGCGATGTCTCAGGTGAGCCCGGACATCGCCAAAGGAGTTTGGTGCCTGGAGACGGGCAGCGCTGGATGGGTCGCGAACGTCATGCATAGCAGTTCTCGCGGCCCATCCGCAAAGGCGACAGTAGGCTCACGGCGGTGTTTTTTAGTGGGTGCAAGCCCCACATAACCAAACCGTCTCCCTGGACGGTGCGGTATGCGTTAGGCATTTATCACCGCAAAAAAAAAAAAAAGGTTAGGTTAGGTTCCGGAAGGCACTCGGAGAGCGCCCCGTCGCCGAAGAGCGGGAGGCCGTGCGGCGAGACGCCATCGTCCTCCACTGGACGGAGGACCTCGCCACCGCCGCCTTTGGCCGCCGGACGTTGGACGCGCTCGGTCCGGTCCTGCGGAGCTGGCTCGAGCGGTCCCACGGTTTCCTCTCTTTCCGTCTGGTCCAGGTGTTGTCCGGGCATGGCTGTTTCGGATCGCACCTGCACCGGATCGGGAGGGAGGAGACCCCGGCGTGCCACGACTGCAGCGCGGTGGAGGACACGGCGCAGCACACCCTTGAGGTGTGCCCGGCTTGGTCCGAGCTGCGCCGCGGTCTGACCGCGGTGGTCGGACCGGACCTCTCGCTTCCCGGCGTGGTCAACGCCATGCTGGGGAGTGAGGAGGCCTGGGCAGCGGTCGCCTCCTTTTGCGAGGACGTAATCTCGCAAAAGGAGGAGGCGGAACGCGCGCGGGAGGACGATCCTCTCGCTGCGTCGCTCCGCAGACGAAGAAGGGGGAGAAGGCGCCGTCCTCGCCCTCCTCATGGTGGCGACGGGTGGGTGACAGGCACGGGGGTGCCTTCGCCCGCTTTACACCCGTCACCACCTGCGTCGGTCATTCCAGGGCCCGTCCCCCTCCCCACGGGGAGGGTGTGAGGGATCCGCCATGAAGGGCAATCGTCGGCGGAGGACTGGACGTAAAGGCTGTGCCGGTTTCCCAGTCCCCCGCCAGTAAGACGAAGCGGGAATGTCGCTGGGTCGTTTTAGTGGGTATACCGGGCCAGACCGGGGAGTCCCACATAACCCCCCATCCCCCGATGGGAGGGTATGCGTAATGCATTTTTTCCCAGCGCAAACAAAAAAAAAAAAAAAAAAAGGTTAGGTTAGGTTAGGTTAGGTTACGGAGGCCGTGCTTCACACCCTCGAGCATTGTCCTGCTTGGGTGGTGCAGCGCCGTGCTCTCGTAGCAGCAATCGGAGCAGACCTCTCCTTGCCGGCCGTGGCTAAGGCCATGGTCGACAGCAGGGGGGCATGGGAGGCGGTGGCGACCTTTTGCGAGGATGTCGTCTCGCAGAAGGAGGCGGCGGAGCGCGTCAGGGAGGAAGACTCCCTCGCTGACGCGATTCGTCGCAGGAGGACAGGGCGGCGGAGGAGGCGCCATGGCGACCTGATGCCGCCCTAGGAGGTGCCAGCGGGCGATAGATCGGGGAGTCTATCGTCATCGCTTTGCACGGCCCTCACGAGTGGAGGCGATGTCTCAGGTGAGCCCGGACATCGCCAAAGGAGTTTGGTGCCCGGAGACGGGCAGCGCTGGATGGGTCGCGAACGTCATGCGTAGCAGTTCTCGCGGCCCGTCCGCTAAGGCGACAGTAGGCTCACGGCGGTGTTTTTTAGTGGGTGCAAGCCCCACATAACCAAACCGTCTCCCCGGACGGTGCGGTATGCGTTAGGCATTTTTCACCGCAAAAAAAAAAAAAAAAAAAAAAAAGGTTACGGAGGCCGTGTACTTTCGCGGTCCCCGGCAGCACTGCCCTCCCAACGCCCACATCGTCGTGGAGGGCGTCCGTATAGGGGTCCAGCCCCAGATGAAATATCTAGGGCTGGTGCTGGACGAGAGGTGGCGCTTCGGCCCGCACTTCAGCGGGCTGTCGACGGCCGCGGACACTCTCTCGTGGCTCCTCCCAAACCTGGGGGGGCCCAAGGCGAAATGCCGGCGCCTCTATGCAGGCATCTTGCGGAGCATGGCCCTTTACGGGGCACCCATCTGGGCGGACTCCCTCCATAGGAGGGAGAATGCGACTGCCATCCGCAGGCCCCAACGGGCCATTGCACAGCGGGTGGCGAGGGCTTACCGCTCAGTAGGCTTTTCGGCGGCGTGCGCTCTGGCCGGCACCCCTCCTTGGGAGTTGGAGGCATGGGTGCTCGCCAGAGTGTACGAGTGGACGGCGCACCGGAAGGCGCTCGGGGAGCGCCCCGTCGCCGAAGAGCGGGAAGCCGTGCGGCAGGAGGCGAGGGACGCTATCATCCTCCATTGGACGGAGGACCTCGCCAACGCCGCCTTTGGCCGCCGGACGCTGGACGCGCTCGGTCCGGTCCTGAAGGGCTGGCTCGAGCGGTCCCACGGTTTCCTCTCTTTCCGTCTGGTGCAGGTGTTGTCCGGGCACGGCTGCTTCGGATCGCACCTGCACCGGATCGGGAGGGAGGAGACCCCGGCGTGCCACGACTGCGGCGCGGCGGAGGACACGGCGCAGCACACCCTCGAGGTGTGCCCGGCGTGGGCCGAGCTGCACCGCGGTCTGACCGCGGTGGTCGGACCGGACCTCTCGCTTCCCGGCGTGGTCGACGCCATGCTGGGGAGCGAGGAGGCCTGGTCAGCGGTAGCCTCCTTTTGCGAGGACGTACTCTCGCAGAAGGAGGAGGCGGAGCGCGCGCGGGAGGACGATCCTCTCGCTGCGCCGCTCCGCAGACGAAGAAAGCACAGGCACGGGGGTGTCTGCGCCCGCATTGCACCCGTCATCTTCGTCGGTCATTCCCAACCCCCCCACACCCGTGAGGGTGTGAGGGGTCTGCCTTGCAATCGTCGGCGGAGGACTGGAAGTAAAGGCTGTGCCGGTTTCCCAGTCCCCCGCCACTCGGACGAAGCTGGAATGCGCTGGGTCGTTTTAGTGGGTATACCGGCTCCGCCCGGGGAGTCCCACATACCCCTCCCGTCCCCCGATGGGAGGGTATGCGTAATGCATGTATTCCCAGCGTCAAAAAAAAAAAAAAACAAAAAAAAAAAAAAAGGTTAGGTTAGGTTAGGTTTTTTTTTTTTTTTGTTTTGGCAGGAGTGGGAAATCCCCGCGGACACCTCGACTATCCCACAGGAATTTCTCCTGTGAGACAGTCGAGGTAGTGCCGGACTCGAACCGGCTAAAACCACACTCCTGCCCCGCCAGTGTCCCCCTGACATAGTCAGAGATCTTTTTAATCTTGATTTATAATTTTATTGCGATTTTAATTTGTTATTTAATTTTTAAAAGTTGACTTGGTTATAATTATAATGGCTTGTGTTTAATTTATTGCTATAACTATTTTTGTTTTTGTCTTATATAATACGCTAAGTTATTCTATGCTTATACCTAAATATCTGTTCTATGAAAGAATCGTCCATATTTGGAAAAGCACAGAGTTTTAGCTATCCTTATTTCCATCTATCACTTTGTTTGTCACTTTTATGCAGTATTCTAATAAAATATTCCTAGATTTGGTTTGTGACATCAGGATCTTTAAACTATTTTTGTTGATGCAGCTTTCTAGTTTCCGCTCGGCATTGTATCACTCGTTTTCGAAGACTGGGCATTCGGTTATGATGTGGGCGACCGACTCCACCGCATTCGGTTCACAGATGCAAGATGGGCTCTCCTTACGCTTGAAACGATGCAGGTATTATTTATTATTATTTATTTATTCGGAGAACCCACCGTGTCCCGTCAGGATCTGTGTAACTATTCCGGCTGGTTTTAGTTTCAACACAATGCGGTGGGCGTCGATCGCATCTGGAAGGAAGAGTTTTGTCACAGGCTGTTTCGCCATTCTGGTACCTCCGGTTCCATTCGTCGAGCGACCCCATATGGATCTGCCGCTTGACGAATGAAACCGGGCAGCGGTCATAGTCCGGCCTCTTTCTAGACCGGAGTGCAGCTTCTTTAGCGAGGTGGTCCGCGCGCTCGTTGCCTTCGACCCCTGCGTGTGCCTTTACCCAGAACAAGGATATATCTTTGTCCTGGGATAAAGCCGCGGCAACGTTCGCTCTCGCCTCCACGGCCAGTGCGTGGAGGGAACCTTGGTTTGTGACTGTCTGTAGTGCGGCCTTTGAGTCACTATAGATACCGAAGGTTCCCTCTTTGCGCTTGAGAATTTCGCGCGTGGCTACGCATATGGCCAGAAGTTCCGCCTGGTAGACCGTGCAGTACGGAGGCAAGCTAAGTTGGACAGACTTGGTCTCGGCGTCACCCTCCCAGAGAGACAGTGCTGCTCCGATCTTGCCCTCAATTTTGCTGCCGTCCGTGAACACCCTCACTGCTTGACTGTTGTGGCTGTCCACAAGCGTCCGGTCTTCCAGGCACACGAACTCCATGGCCGAATGTTTTGACGGGTGCGGAGTCTCTGCAAATGCCACCACCCGCTCCACCTCCTTGCCCGCGAGTACTGGCTGTGGCACCCCTCTCTTCGCCTCATACAGAGCGGCTGCTTCCTGTATTCGGAGGTCGAGTGGGAGTATCCCAGCCAGCACCACGGACACGTTCAGTGAAACGGTGCGGTAGGACTTGCAGAGCTTCTGCGCGAATCCTCTTTGGACCGTGTTTAGGCTTTTCTGCACTCCGATCTTTTTCGCGGCCGGCGCCCAGGCGCTTGCCGCGTACAGAATTATAGGCTCCACTGCTGCCGTGTATATGGTATGGATGATCTCCGGGTGAAGGCCCCAGCTCACTTTTGCCGCACGTGCCAGCTGCTTGTATATGTTGACAGCTTTTCTGCATACGTTTGCGACATGTGAGTTGAAAGTGAGCTGGTGGTCGACGGTGAGCCCCAGTATTTTAATTTCCTTAGACATGCCAATGTCTACCCCGCCCATGCTCAGGAGTGGGACATCGTACTTCAGCTTTTTGGTAATTACCATTGCACAAGTTTTTTGCGGTGCAAACTTTAGCTTATTTCCGATGCCCCACACCCGAACATACTCGAGGGCGGCATTGGCCTGCCTCTGGACTTCCAATGCTGTCTCACCGTCGAAGACCATCACCACATCATCGGCGAACGCTTGGCAGTGGCCGCCTCGCTCGTCCAGCCCCTTGAGCAGGGGGTCGAGAATCAGATTCCACAGGATCGGACCGCCAATGGACCCCTGCACACACCCCTTATTCGTGTCTTTCCGACACTCGGCACCAGCGTATCGGACTCTGACACTCCTACCAGTCAAGTAGCTGTCTAGCAACCTCCTGAGGTTCACCGGGCACTTTTCCTCAGCCAGTCTGGTCCTGATGGCCGGCCACCACGCGCTGTCAAAGGCTCCCTCTATGTCCAGTGATACAACAGTGATCAGCTTCTTTTCACTCAGCTTCCCTTTGATATGTTGTATCATGGTGTAGAGGGAGTCCTCGGTGCTCCTCTGTGGCATGAAACCAAACTGGCGAGTACTGAGCCGCGAGATTAGGTGCCATTTCAGTCTTGCTACTAGCAGCTTTTCTAAGGTTTTGCCTAGAACTGGTAAGAGGCCGACTGGCCTGTACGATTTAGGGGCAGTGTAGGATTCTTTGCCGGGCTTACGGAGGACTACCACCGTTGCCACTTT
This sequence comes from Xestia xanthographa, assembly GCA_905147715.2. Taxonomy (NCBI): domain Eukaryota; kingdom Metazoa; phylum Arthropoda; class Insecta; order Lepidoptera; family Noctuidae; genus Xestia; species Xestia xanthographa. The sequence goes on from LR990661.1 coordinate 29,671,317, forward strand.
CCAGGCTCCAGGGAAGTGTCCGTGCTCCAGGCACTTGTTGGCCAGTGCAAGAAACGTCCCTGGGTCCCGGGAAATGACTTGGGCACAGATATCGGCTGTGAGACCGTCTGCCCCGGGTGCCTTCTTCGGGTTGAAGCTTTCCACCGCGGTTTTCAGCTCCTGAAGTGTAAACGGTGGGTCATGTTGTTCATCATGCACCCAGTCGTTTACACGACAGGCCGCTTCACGTGTCCGACGGTGGTCAGCGTTTTCACCCTCCTCTAGGTCTTCCGGGTAGAAGGTCTCGGCCAGCAGCTGAGCCGATTCCTGTGCACTCAGTGGCACTCCGTCCTTAACCAACGGCAAGTCCTCCTGTCTTTTTGCGGTCCGTCCTATGACCCTGTATATCCCCTCCCACATTCCTTCCCGATCCAGTTTCCCGCAGAAGGCCTTCCATCCCTCCGTCTGCGCTTTCATTGCAAGGGACTCATACTTAAGTTTAGCTTCCAGGTACTCATCGACGACTTTCTGCCTCCGGACAGGTGCAGCGCATTGGATGCGTCGTCTCTTGGTATTCACTTCCGACATCAGCTCAGCGAGGTCCTTGGACCACCACGGTATGGTAAGTGTTTCATTTTTCTTAGTCTTTGGCAGTTCTTGTTCACAGGTTTGTACTATTGTGGCTATATACTGATTTACGTTACGATCTAAATCTAACTTATTATTTATTTTACTAATTTCTATTGAATTTAATTTTGCTTCGGCTTTTAATTGGGCCAATTTCGTATGAAATTGGCTCCAATTAGCTTTTTTGGTGTTGAAGATTCTGGTTGTCCTCTTCACATTAATGCCTTTCGATTTTTGGATGTTAAGTTGAAACACTATACCATTATGGTCCGAGCTCGTGAGTCCTTCCTCGACCCGCCAGTCCTCCACCAAGTCCAGCAGCTCCGCTGAGCAGGCTGTTACATCAACGAAGCTGCTGTACAAGGTGTTACCTCTGACGGTGTCGAAGGTCGGAGTGTTGCCGACGTTGAGTACCTGCAAGTGCATGTCCTCCAGGGTTCCCGACATGTCCTCCCCCTTGGTGTCAGTTACCAGGCTACCCCACCAGGTGCTCTTGGCGTTGGCGTCGCCACCAATGATCATCCTAGTGGGGCCTATTTCCTCGCGAATCTGCAAAAGTTGCTCCAGGTATGGCTGTATGGGTTGGTCTGGTTCGAAGTAGAAGGAGACTACTGCAATTTCCCAGGCGCTGGTACGGATCTTCACCACCACGATGTTGTTGGTGGTGAGTTTCGGACACTGTGTCACGTCTAGATCGTGATCGAAAACGGCTATTGCCGCCTTCACAGTTCCACCTCCTTGTTCAGCGCACTGGTAGACTCTCGCTCCCCGGTAGTCTCGCATCCTTCTAACCCCACCCACATACGGCTCCTGGAGCAGTATGAACGCAACCCTCCGCTCACTAGCCACGATCATGAGTTCTTGGGTTGCTAGGTTCTTCCTTTGCAGATTCGCTTGGATTACCTGGTAATTCTTACGGGCTCTCGAGTGTGTTCGGAAATCCCTGGAAGAGTCGTTCCCTATTTCCGCTGGCTGGCCCTTAGCAATACGCCACCGACAGCCGCACCAATCCGTCCCACTTGAGACGAGTTGGGCACTGGCTGTCGAAGGCGTTGTGCTCCGTGTGGCTCAGCTTGGCGGAGACGCAGTTTCTACATTTCGGGGGTTCAGCAGCCAAACGTGAGGGGCAGTCGACTCTCAGATGGGGGTCGCCACAGTGCGTGCAGAGGTCTGCGGACTCCGTGCACAATTTACGGCCGTGACCGTATCGCAAGCAGCGGGTGCACTGGATCAGTGGCGATTGGTCCAGCACACGCACCCGCTGCAGGTCGATGCGCACTCGGCCCGCGTGCGTCAGCCTGTGCCATACTGACGGGGACACCTGCATGACGATGTGAGACGTATGGGGGTTCCTCGTCTTGCGACGGTACTTGACCCCCATCCTCACATCATCTGCAGGGAGGTCCCCAATCAGGTGGGTGTTTTGCCGCTTAAGCGACTCGATGACCTCCGCATCTGAGTGACAAGAGAGAACGTCCATGATGATAATGAGGGGATCCTTATTCTTGACTTCTTCCACCACGAGGTTTCCTGCCCTCTTTATTCTCTCCGTCACGCGAGTCAGCTCCTCCCTGGTCCTGAACCCGACCACCACCTTCTGGTCCCTCGCTTTCCGCAGCCTCTCCACCCTGGTACCCTCGTTTCTCGCGGCGACCGCCGTCCTAAGCTTTTCAATCACCTCTTCACCGGTGTCCTTGTCATTAACTGATGACACGACCATCGAGTGAAGAGGCGCTTGAATGTGCTGCTTCGGAACGGCGGCCATCTCCACGAACGAGGGCCCCTGGCCTATGACAAAGCGAGGTGCCTGCTGTAGGTGCTCCGACAGGGCTCGCGTGTGCAGCTGGCATTCCTCCAATGCCTTATTATGCTGCTGGAGGTTCTCCATAAGCTGCATCATGAGCTCTGTCGGTGCGCTGGGGGCCGGTGTCAGGTCCTTGGGGGCCTTCTCGGGTTCAACTGCCTCTCTCGGTGTTTTAGCCCTCTCAGCTTCTCCCTCCTTGACTAGCTGATATAGTCAGTCCACGGCTTTTATCATGGCATCTTTAATTTCTTTTTTGAGATTCCTCGAGCTGTCCAGTTGAAGCTTGGCGCTGGAGAGACACGCCTTTGCCTCCGTGGTTCTGTTGAGGTACCTCACGGGTGGCACTTCTCGAGGCGGACTCTCCAGGGCCTTTCCTGGCAGCTCATAGGTGTCGGATCTTACCCGCTGAGTGGCTAAAGCTTTGTTTTTGAGTTGTTTGGGGGGAGTGGGCACGAGTGTCTTCGTTGGGGGAGTGAGGGCGGGTTTTGCTTTTGGAGGTGAAAGGGGTTTGCTGGGTTGCCCCGATTTGTGTTTCTCCGCCTCCCACTCGCCAATACTACGCCGCACTGAAGGGCCTGCCTGTACTGGGCATGCCTCCTCCACGTCCACACTCTCCTCCGCAGCCTTCGCCTTGCTCAGCGGGGTCCTGATGCCTAACATTTCTAAGAAATACTTATTTGTCGGGGGACAGGTACGGACTGATCCCTGTAAAGGGGGGATGCAGTCGGTAAAATAAAGTTATGTGAGACTGCACGAACAGACTCACGATGTCCGCGATTACGCGGAGCCCTAATCAAAATAATATTTGTTCAATTGACAAAGTGAAAACACCTATTAGATACACTTACCATCACGTTGGTACCGGTGATGTGACGCAGTCCTGGTCACGTCTTACCTGAGTGGGGTGTAAGTATAACTGTGGTTTGTGTGGTGTATGTGTAGTCATGCAGATTCGACAGCAACCAAGGGACGCGCGCGGCTCGTACCGTCGACTCCCGGACAAACCTTCCAAGATCCCACACGTGGCACCTTTCCCCAATGTCCAACTGAATTTTATCCCGGTTGCTAACCCAATCGGGGATGTAAATTAGTCCAGCACTGAATTTAGGAAATAGCAAATAGGAATTTAGCAAATTACTCGCGGTCAAGACCCAAAATGGCAAGATTTCTCAATTTTCACTCAATTATCAACAAAATATCAAACACCGAACAGGATTGCATCGGATTAACAATAACTCAAAGTTTTCAAACAATAATTACACGAAAGCCGCGTGCATCCAAAAATTACAAGCACGGAGCGACCATTTTCAACCAAAATTGCACTCACAAGCAAACGTCATCGCACAGATTCGCACAGACAACGAAACGTAATCTGTCAAACGTCAAAAGGGTGCGTTCAGAAACTTGGTGGATGAAACATCTACCCCCCCTGGACGGGCCGTCCCGTCCGCTAATCAATTGGCAGTCTTGACAAGGTTGCGACCGCTCTCTTCATAACCGATCCATCCACTAAAACCTCAGCAAAACGAGGTACCCCGTCGGTGCCAGCCACCAAATTGAGAATGCGCCCCCGGCGCCAATACAGAGGCTTAAGGTTGGCATCCTTAATAAGGACGAGGTCTCCTATCTTGGGCGGATGAGTTTTATCAGTCCACTTGACGCGCTGCTGGAGGATGTGCAGATACTCTAAGCTCCAACGCTTCCAAAAGCTCTGAGTGAGCTGTTGCACCAACTGAAACCGCGATAGCCGATTTTGGCTCACATCAACAAAAGGGTACTCAGGCAGAGCGACAAGTGGCTGTCCAATCAAGAAATGGCCCGGGGTTAGAGCCTCCAAATCGTTAGGGTCCGAAGAGAGCGGGCACAATGGACGCGAATTTAGTACCGCTTCAATGCGACAAAATACCGTAGCTAATTCCTCAAAGGTGAGAACGGTGTCTCCCAACAATCTCCGCCAGAGTCCCTTTGCCGCTTTCACCGCGGCCTCAAAAATACCCCCCCAATGGGGGCAGGCTGGCGGGTCAAACAACCAAGTGACCCCTCGACGGGCCAATTTGTTACCAATGTCAACCTGGCTCTCATTAAGAAAGTCATACACTTCCTTCAAATAGTTACTTGTACCCTTGTAGTTGGTACCGCAATCAGACCTGATCAGAGAAGGTAACCCACGGCGAGACGTAAATCTATCCAAAGTTGCCACAAAGGCCTCCGTCGAGAGGGAGGATACCAGCTCCAAGTGCACTGCCTTAGTTGACAGGCAGACAAATACGCACAAATAAGCCTTGACAATTTTACTATTGCGAAGGGTAGACGTCTTTATCGAAAAGGGACCAGCAAAGTCCGTTCCTACGCCTGCAAAGGGCCTCGCCTCATTGACACGATCAGCAGGCAAGTCTCCCATCTGGGGCTGCATCGTTGGGGCCTTAGTCCGATAGCACGGTATGCAACGGAAGACGATGCTACGAATGGTACGACGAGCCGACAAAATCCAAAACTCTCGCTGCAGAATGGCCAACAGCGCATTGCAACCGGCGTGCGAGTTCTTAATGTGACGATCAGTCACCAACAATTTAATCAAATGGCCCGCCTTGGGCAACAAAATGGGGTGACGGACCCCATAAGGAAGGCTAGAGTGCCTCAACCGTCCTCCAACACGCAAAAGACCCGTTTCATCCAAAAAGGGGTTCAACTTACTAACGGCTCCCGACAACTTAACTCTACCGGACTTCAAGGTCTCGATCTCCTTCTCAAAGTGTACGGCCTGCACAGAGCGAACCCACAGGAGGAGTGACTCCTGTCGCTCTTGAGGAGAGAGAACCGGTGACAGGCGCTTGTCCCCTGGATTCCTAGCATTGTGACCAAAACGCCTGATCCACGAGGTAACGTTCAACAATTTGTCGAGGGAGCTGTATCGATTCAACAAAATATCCGGATCAAACGGAGGGTCCTTCGTCCCAACAGCGAGCACCTTAAGCCCGGGCAAAGGATCCGACATCAAAATTGGCGTTCGAGGCCAATCATCCTCGGGGCGAGTCAGCCAATCCGGTCCCCACCAAAGGGGGTGCACAATCAGGCGGGGGGCCATGCACCCACGTGAGGCTACGTCGCCGGGGTTCAAGTCTCCAGGCACGTGCCTCCAAATCAAAGGCGTTTCGGAATTTTGTATCTGTGACACTCGGTTCGCCACAAAGACCTCCAAGGAGTGGACGGACGTCTTCAACCAACACAAAACAATTTGACTGTCCGTCCAGGCGTAAGAATTCCGAATGTTCACAGATCCACCTAAAGTTTGAGCAACGTGATTCAAGAGACGCACAAGAAGCGCCGCCCCTGACAACTCTAGCTTAGGGATGGTCAATGCCGTCCGGAGGGGGGCCACCTTGCTCTTGGCCATGATCTAGGTTAGGTTAGGTTAGGTTAGGTTAGATTGTCTGCAGTCGGAGGTCAGCCAGCTTCACCAAAAGCTCGCTGAAGCCGCGGCCCGGCCACAACAGGCCAAGGCGAGCCCTGTGGCAGAGGGCCCTGCCCCGGCCCGGCCACAACTAGCCGAGACGTGCTCTGTAGTGGAGGGCCCCTCCTCCAACCTTGAGGATATCATCCGCAAGGTTGTAATGGAGGAGAGGGCCTTCACAAGAGCTTGCTTAGCGGGCATCGAGGACCGGCTCTTGCCCGAGAAACGCCTCCGACCGCCGCTTGCGGCGGATAAGAGGCAGTGCGAGCCGGGGCCGTCCTCCTCCTCCCAGGTGGAAGACGCCCTTCTGCCTTCAACCACCCCGTCCAACGAGTGGACGGAAGTGGTCCGTAAGGGGAAGGGCAAAGGGAGGAAGACGGTAACGGCCGTCCCTGTCGTCCCCGCCACCACCGCTCCCAGCCAGTCGCAGACGACCGGTACGGGAAATGGGAAAGGGAAAGGGAGGGGAAATAGACAGCTAGTCCCCCCAAAAACTGCGGCCGTCGTGGTAACGCTCACCGCGGAGGCTGCGGAGCGCGGGGAGACGTACGCGTCTATTTTGGTGCGGGCGCGGGCCAATGCCGATCCCACCCAACTGGGGATCGGCAGTGTGTCTTGCCGGCGGACCCAAGCCGGGGCTCGAATTTTCGAGTTCCCGGGGACCGAAGGGGGTGCCCGCGCGGACCTCTTTGCAGCCAAGCTGCAAGAGGTCATCGCGGGCTCTGCCAAGGTGGCCCGGCCGGTCAAGTCGGCGGCCATTGAGGTGACGGAGCTGGATGACTCCGTCACCAAGGAGGAGGTGGTGGCGGCGGTCGCAGCGGTAGGGGGCTGTGGCGCCGCGGCGGTCCAAGGCCGGGACATAAGGCCCGGCCGCGGTGGTATGGGCACCATTCGCCTCGAGTGCCCAATCGCCGCTGCCAAAGCCGTCCTTGCGAAAGGACGGCTTCAAGTCGGGTTCAGCTCGGGCGCAGTCCGGGCACTCGAGGACCAGCCTCTGCGTTGTTTCCGGTGCTTCGGCATCGGCCACACTAGGCCTCTGTGTCCGTCTAAGGTGGACAGGACGGACACATGCTACCGCTGCGGCAAGGAGGGCCACAAAGCCGCCTCCTGCAAGGCCGCCACGCCGCACTGTGCGGTGTGTGCCGCCAGTGGCCGCCGATCAGGCCACGTAATGAAGGGGAGGAAATGTATTCCTCCCCCTAAGCGTGGCAAAGCGCAGGCGCCGACCGGGCCTGCGCCTGCTGCTGCCGCTAACACCGCCGTTCCTGCGGCGGCTGCGGAGGAGGTTGCGATGTCCGACTGATGGACACAGTCGAACATCGCATCCTTCAGGCGAACACCAACCACTGCAGGACAGCCCAGGATCTGCTGATGCAGACCATGGCTGAGTGGTTGGTGGACTTGGCGGTGGTCGCCGAACCCTACTCGGTCCCTGGCCGTTGGCTGGGCGACCGAGACGGCTTGGTGGCGTTGGTGGCGCGGTCTTCCACAGACTCCCCTCCCCTCTCGCTCTTAGAGAGGGGACCGGGATACGTGGCCGCCGCGTGGGGAGAGATAGCGATGGTGGGGGTGTATTTCTCCCCAAACCGCCCTCTCTCGGACTTTGAGGATTTCCTCGAAGTCCTCACTGCTGTCGTAGGGAGGGCGGCGCCACGCCAGATCGTGGTGTTGGGCGACCTAAACGCCAAGTCGGTGGACTGGGGCAACCCGGCCGCCGGTTGCAACGTCCGGGGACGCGCCGTCCAGTTTTGGGCGGCCTCGTGCGGTGTGTCCCTCCTCAATAGGGGGGCGGTCCACACGTGTGTGCGGCAACAGGGCGGGTCGGTGGTGGACGTGTCGTTTGCCACCCCCGCGCTGGCCGCCCGCGTCGTGAACTGGCGGGTGGAGCTGGTGGAGACCTTGTCGGACCACCGTTACGTGCGGTTCGACATCTCCACCCGGCAGGGGAGGGGGACGGCCCGCGCTGGGCAATCTCCCTTCCCGCGGTGGGCACTCACCCGCCTGGACCGGGAGGCAGCCAAGGAGGCCGCCTTTCTCCAGGACTGGCTGTCGCCTCCCCCTGTCGAGGAGGTCCCGGACGTTGACGCCGCAGCGGTCCGGCTCAGGGGGTCCTTGACCGCGGTGTGCAACTCCAGCATGCCTCGGTCTCGCCGTCCGCCTCCCCGTCGTGCCGTCTACTGGTGGACGGAGGAGCTGGCGGGACTCCGGGCCACCTGCGTGGCGGCCAGAAGGGCCTACACGCGGAGCCGACGGCGCAGCGCCCAAAACCGAGTCCGGGCAGAGGAGGACCGCCTGTACGCCTCTTACCGAGAGGCTGCGGAGGCCCTCAAATCTGCAATGGGCGCTGCGCAAGACTCGGCCAGGGCCGAGATGCTGGAGGGTCTCGACAGGGATCCCTATGGGAGACCATATAAGGCGGCGCGGAACCAGCTCCGCCCCTATGGTCCCCCACTGTCGGAGACCCTCGAGCCAGCATTGTTGGATGGGGTGGTCCGGTCCCTGTTTCCGCGCAGGACCGACTTCGTCCCACCAACAATGGATCCCCCGCAAGGGGCGGCTCCACCGGAGGCGGAGGTCCCCCCGGTGACGGCGGCGGAACTCTGCGCGGGGGTTCTGAGCCTCCGCGCAAAGAAGACAGCCCCCGGACCGGACGGCGTCCCCGCACGGGTGGTGGCGATCGCCGCCTCCCAAATGGAGGACAGGTTTCGGGACCTCTTCAGTGCGTGTTTTACGGCTGGGAGGTTCCCAAAACTGTGGAAGGAGGGGCAGCTATGCCTCCTCCGAAAGGAGGGACGCCCGGTGGACTCCCCCTCGGCATACCGGCCCATCGTTCTGCTCGATGAGGTCGGTAAATTGTTCGAGGGGATTGTCGCCGGGAGGCTGGACAGCCATTTGCGGGAGGTAGGGCCGGATCTGTCGGACGCCCAATACGGTTTCCGCCGTGGGCGTTCGACGATCGACGCGCTGGCCCTACTGAAGGGCCAGGTGAAGGAGGCGGTGGAGGCGGGGGACGGAGTGCTGGCGGTGTCATTCGACATTGCCAACGCCTTCAACTCCGTCCCCCACTCGACGATATTGGAGGCACTCCGGTATCACGGAGTGCCCCAATATCTGCGGGATCTCCTGGCCAGCTACTTGGAGGACCGAGAGGTCCTCTTCGTAGACAAAACGGCCACCGTGAGGCGCTACGGGGCAGAGTCCGGTGTTCCACAGGGGTCGGTGCTTGGCCCCCCCTTGTGGAACATCGGGTTCAATTGGCTCTTGCGGGGAGCCCTCCTCCCGGGCACGAGTGTCATCTGCTACGCGGATGACACTCTCCTCACTGCCCGGGGGAGGAACTTCGGGGATGCGGCCTGTCTGGCCTCGGCTGGCGGATCCTTGGTGGCAGAGAGGATCCGCCACCTGGGATTGAAGGTGGCGCTGCACAAGACGGAGGCCGTGTACTTTCGCGGTCCACGGCAGCGCTGCCCTCCCGACGCCCACATCGTCGTGGAGGGCGTCCGTATAGGGGTCCAGCCCCAGATGAAATATCTGGGTCTGGTGCTGGACGACAGGTGGCGCTTCGGCCCGCACTTCAGCGGGCTGTCGACGCGCCTGTTGAAGGCCGCGGACGCCCTCTCGTGGCTCCTCCCAAACCTGGGGGGGCCCAAGGCGAAATGCCGGCGCCTCTATGCCGGTATCTTGCGGAGCAAGGCCCTTTACGGGGCACCCATCTGGGCGGACTCCCTCCATAGGAGGGAGAATGCGACCGCCATCCGCAGGCCCCAGCGGGCCATTGCACAGCGGGTGGCGAGGGCTTACCGCTCGGTGGGCTTTTCGGCGGCGTGCGCTCTGGCCAGCACCCCTCCTTGGGAGTTGGAGGCATGGGTGCTTGCCAGAGTCTACGAGTGGACGGCGCACCGGAAGGCGCTCGGGGAGCGCCCCGTCGCCGAAGAGCGGGAGGCCGTGCGGCAGGAGGCGAAGGACGCCATCGTCCTCCATTGGACGGAGGACCTCGCCAACGCCGCCTTTGGCCGCCGGACGTTGGACGCGCTCGGTCCGGTCCTGAAGGGCTGGCTCGAGCGGTCCCACGGTTTCCTCTCTTTCCGTCTGGTGCAGGTGTTGTCCGGGCACGGCTGCTTCGGATCGCACCTGCACCGGATCGGGAGGGAGGAGACCCCGGCGTGCCACGACTGCGGCGCGGCGGAGGACACGGCGCAGCACACCCTCGAGGTGTGCCCGGCGTGGGCCGAGCTGCGCCGCGGTCTGACCGCGGTGGTCGGACCGGACCTCTCGCTTCCCGGCGTGGTCGACGCCATGCTGGGGAGCGAGGAGGCCTGGTCAGCGGTAGCCTCCTTTTGCGAGGACGTACTCTCGCAGAAGGAGGAGGCGGAGCGCGCGCGGGAGGACGATCCTCTCGCTGCGCCGCTCCGCAGACGAAGAAGGGGGAGAAGGCGTCGAGCCCTCCCTCCTCATGGTGACGGGCGGGCTACAGGCACGGGGGTGCCTGCGCCCGCATTGCACCCGTCATCTTCGTCGGTCATTCCCGACCCCCCCACACCCGTGAGGGTGTGAGGGGGGTCTGCCTTGCAATCGTCGGCGGAGGACTGGAAGTAAAGGCTGTGCCGGTTTCCCAGTCCCCCTCCACTCGGACGAAGCGGGAATGCGCTGGGTCGTTTTAGTGGGTATACCGGGTCCGCCCGGGGAGTCCCACATACCCCTCCCGTCCCCCGATGGGAGGGTATGCGTAATGCATTTTTTCCCAGCGACAAAAAAAAAAAAAAAAAAAAAAAAAAGGTTAGGTTAGGTTAGGTTAGGTTAGGTTAGGTTCCGCGGCCGTCGTGGTGACGCTCACCGCGGAGGCTGCGGATCGAGGGGAGACTTACGCGTCTATTTTGGTGCGGGCGCGTGGCAATGCCGATCCCACCCAACTGGGGATCGGCAGTGTGTCTTGCCGGCGGACTCAAGCCGGGGCTCGAATTTTCGAGTTCCCGGGGGCAGAAGGGAGTGCCCATGCGGACCTCTTTGCAGCCAAGCTGCAGGAGGTCATCGCGGATTCGGCCAAGGTGGCCCGACCGGTCAAGTCAGCGGCCATAGAGGTGTCTGAGCTGGATGACTCCGTCACCAAAGAGGAGGTGGTAGCGGCGGTCGCAGCGATAGGGGGCTGTAGCGTTGCGGCGGTCCAAGGCCGGGACATAAGGCCCGGCCGAGGTGGCATGGGCACCATTCGCCTCGAATGCCCAATCACCGCTGCCAAAGCTGTCCTTGCCAAGGGACGGCTCACAGTCGGGTTCAGCTCGGGTGCAGTCCGGGCACTCGAGGACCAGCCTCTGCGGTGCTTCCGGTGCTTCGGCATCGGACACACCCGGGCCCTGTGTCCATCAACGGTAGACAGGACGGACACGTGCTTCCGGTGCGGCAAGGACGGCCACAAAGCCGCCTCCTGTGAGGTCGCCACGCCGCACTGCGCGGTGTGTGCCGCCAGTGGCTGCCCGTCAGGCCACGTTATGAAGGGGAGGAAGTGTATTCCTCCCCCTAAGCGTGGCAAAGTGCAGGTGCCGACCGGGCCTGTGCCTACTGCTGCCGCTAACACCACCGTTCCTGCGGCGGCTGCGGAGGAGGGTGCGATGTCCGACTGATGGACACAGTCGGACATCGCATCCCTCAGGCGAACACCAACCACTGCAGGACAGCCCAGGATCTGCTGATGCAGACCATGGCTGAGTGGTTGGTGGACTTGGCGGTGGTCGCCGACCCCTACTCGGTCCCTGGCCGTTGGCTGGGCGACCGGGACGGCTTGGTGGCGTTGGTGGCGCGGTCTTCCACAGACTCCCCTCCCCTCTCGCTCTTAGAGAGGGGACCGGGATACGTGGCCGCCGCGCGGGGAGAGATAGCGATGGTGGGGGTGTATTTCTCCCCAAACCGCCCTCTCTCGGAGCGCGCGCGGGAGGATGATCCTCTCGCTGCGCCGCTCCACAGACGAAGAAGGGGGAGAAGGCGTCGAGCCCTCCCTCCTCATGGTGACGGGCGGGTGACAGGCGCGGGGGTGCCTTCGCCCGCATTGCACCCGTCACCTTCGTCGGTCATTCCCGACACCCCCACACCCGTGAGGGTGTGAGGGGTCTGCCTTGCAATCGTCGGCGGAGGACTGGAAGTAAAGGCTGTGCCGGTTTCCCAGTCCCCCGCCACTCGGACGAAGCGGGAATGCGCTGGGTCGTTTTAGTGGGTATACCGGGTCCGCCCGGGGAGTCCCACATACCCCTCCCGTCCCCCGATGGGAGGGTATGCGTAATGCATTTTTTCCCAGCGTCAAAAAAAAAAAAAAAAAAAAAAAAAAAAAAAAAAAAAAAAAAAAAAAAGGTTAGGTTAGGTTAGGTTGGGGGGTCGCGCGGGCCAGATCCGGCTACGGGTCGTCCCGCGTTCTATACGCGGACCACTCTCTGGCCGAGCTGGAGAGAATGGCGGAGGAGGACGAGGGGGAGATTGTGGAGGTCGCCTCTAAGTCCTCCAACCTAAAGGGGACCTTTCAGAAGGCCCTCAAGAGCCGGGCCGCGAGCATGCGCGGTGTCGTCGCGGAGTTGGTTCGGCGGAAGGCCACCGACGAGACGCGGCAACTGCAGGCGAAAATAGATCGGTTGCAGTCGGAGGTCAGCCAGCTTCATCAGATGCTAGCTGATGCCACGGCCCGGCCACTACAAGCAGAGGCGAGCCTTGCGGTGGAGGGCCCCTCCTCCAACCTTGAGGATATCATCCGCAAGGTTGTAATGGAGGAGAGGGCCTTCACAAGAGCCTGCTTAGCAGGCATCGAGGACCGGCTCTTACCGGAGAAACGCCTCCGACCGCCGTTTTCGGCGGATAAGAGGCAGTGCGAGCCGGGGCCGTCCTCCTCCTCTCAGGTGGAAGACGTCCTTCTGCCTTCGACCACCCCGTCCAACGAGTGGACGGAAGTGGTCCGTAAGGGGAAAGGCAAAGGGAAGAAGACGGAAACAGCCGTCCCTGTCGTCCCCACCACCACCGCTCCCAGCCAGTCGCAGACGACCGGTAAGGGAAATGGGAAGGGAAAAGGGAGAGGGAGGGGAAAGAGACAGCTAGTCCCCCCAAAAACCGCAGCCGTCGTGGTGACGCTCACCGCGGAGGCTGCGGAGCGTGGGGAGACGTACGCGTCTATTTTGGTACGGGCGCGTGCCAATGCCGATCCCACCCAACTGGGGATCGGCAGTGTGTCTTGCCGGCGGACCCAAGCCGGGGCTCGAATTTTCGAGTTTCCGGGGGCCGAAGGGGGTGCCCGCGCGGACCTCTTTGCAGCCAAGCTGCAAGAGGTCATCGCGGACTCTGCCAAGGTGGCCCGGCCGGTCAAGTCGGCGGCCATTGAGGTGACGGAGCTAGATGACTCCGTCACCAAGGAGGAGGTGGTAGCGGCGGTCGCAGCGGTAGGGGGCTGTGGCGCCGCGGCGGTCCAAGGCCGGGACATAAGGCCCGGCCGCGGTGGTATGGGCACCATCCGCCTCGAGTGCCCAATCGCCGCTGCCAAAGCCGTCCTTGCGAAAGGACGGCTTCAAGTCGGGCTCAGCTCGGGCGCAGTCCGGGCACTCGAGGACCAGCCTCTGAGGTGTTTCCGGTGCTTCGGCATCGGTCACACCAGGCCTCTGTGTCCGTCCAAGGTAGACAGGACGGACACATGCTACCGCTGCGGCAAGGAGGGCCACAAAGCCGCCTCCTGCAAGGCCGCCACGCCGCACTGTGCGGTGTGTGCCGCCAGTGGCCGCCGATCAGGCCACGTTATGAAGGGGAGGAAGTGTATTCCTCCCCCTAAGCGTGGCAAAGCGCAGGCGCCGACCGGGCCTGCGCCCGCTGCTGCCGCTAACACCGCCGTTCCTGCGGCGGCGGAGGAGGGTGCGATGTCCGACTGATGGACACAGTCGAATATCGCATCCTTCAGGCGAACACTACGCGACGGCGACTTGGCGGTGGTCGCCGAACCCTACTCGGTCCCTGGCCGTTGGCTGGGCCTGGGCCTGGAAGTGGCCCTTAACAAGTCGGAGGCCATCGCTTTTCATGGCCCCCGACGGGCACCGCCGTTGGGATCACACATTGTGGTCGGGGGGGTCCAGATCGCTGTCGGGTCAACCATGAAGTACCTTGGATTGGTGCTCGACAGCCGTTGGGACTTCGGCCCCCACTTTCAGCGGCTGGTGCCCAAGTTGATGGGCGCGGCGGGCGCGCTGTCAACGCTGCTTCCCAATCTGGGGGGCCCGAGCTCCGCCTGCAGGCGGTTGTACGTGGGGATCGTGCGATCGATGGCCCTTTATGGGGCCCCGATATGGGCGACTGACCTGACGGCCCGCACTATCGCAGTTCTGCGCAGACCGCAGAGAGCAATGGCCGTCAGGGTCGTACGGGGATATCGCACGATCTCCTACGAGGCGGCTTGCGTACTGGCCGGATCCCCGCCGTGGGACCTGGAGGCGAAGACCCTCGCGACACTATACCAGTGGCGCGAGGAGGCCAAACATCGGGGCGAGGGGCTGGTGCAGCGACAAATAACAGTGTACCGGTCTCAGCTCCAACAGGTCATGGTGGCGGAATGGCGGGGGAGGCTAGAGCTCCCCACCGCCGGCCTCGACACAATTGAGGCGATCCGGCCAGTACTCGACGACTGGCTCGGGAGGAAGCACGGCTCCCTGACGTTTAGGGCGACGCAAGTGCTCTCGGGGCACGGCTGCTTCGGGAAGTACCTGTGTCGCTTGGGCAGGGAGCCGGACGCCCGGTGCCATCACTGCGTCCACTGTACGGAGGATACGGCGCGGCATACGCTGGCTGAGTGTGCCGCGTGGGATGAGCCGCGCCATGCCCTCGTTACAGAGGTTGGAGGAGACCTGTCGCTGCCGGCCGTCGCTCGCTCGATGGTCGACAGCGCAGAGTCCTGGGACGCGGTGATGTCCTTCTGCGAAACCGTCATGTCGCAGAAGGAAGCTGCGGAAAGGGAAAGGGAGGTGACGAACCCCCACCCATCCCGCAGCAGACGCGCCGGGCGTCGGCAGAGGGCTGACAATGCCCTCTTCCGGCCCCCCTAAATTGGTCCAGGGGCGACGGATTCGGGGACATCCGTCGCCCCCTATTACAATGGACCCGAGACGGCGGCGCGTTGTGTTCCACGCGCGCCTCTCATGACGTAGCGGGGGGAGTCTTACACCTCACTCCCCCCGGGATGAGGCCCGCAGGTCAAGCGGGCCAGCACTAGTCTGGGGCAGCGGAAGTCGCATCAGTTCCCGCTGCCCCCCGACGCAAGCGTGCGAGGGAACACCGGTGTGGTTTTAGTCAGTACGAGTCTGACAGACCCCTCCGCTCTCCCCAGGGCGGAGGACATCCATTGAGGATTTCCACATCGAGAAAAAAAAAAAAAAAAAAAAAAAAGGTTAGGTTAGGTTAGGTTGGGGTGCGTCAGAATTCCTCCACGTGTGCCTAGTGGCTGCTGGTCCCTCTCGATACGTCTGGAGGGAAGAGCAGCTGCTGGGTCGGTGCACCCTGGGCGCGGCAGTATCCTTCCTCGAGGCATGAGAAGAATTTCTCATTCTTCGGGGAATGTTACTGTCGTGGCTAATATTCTGGGGAGGTGTCACATCGTTCGTCGTGCGATTACTCACGGAGCGGGTTTATCGTGCGAGGTGCGATGTGTATCAGGGGTCGGGGATATTGTCATGTGCCGTGCGATGGCTCACGGAGCGGGCTCATCGGACGGTACGTGACTAGGATTCACTCCTCGAAGTTCTCGGGGAGTGAATCGGGGAGGGGTAAAAACGTCGTGTGCCGTGTGATGGCTTACGGAGCGGGCTCATCAGACGGTACGTGATAAGAGATTCACTCCTCGAAGTTCTCGGGGAGTGAATCGGGGAGGGGTAAGAACGTCGTGTGCCGTGTGATGGCTTACGGAGCGGGCTCATCAGACGGTACGTGATAAGAGATTCACTCCTCGAAGTTCTCGGGGAGTGAATCGGGGCGGGGTAAAAACGTCGTGTGCCGTGCGATGGCTCACGGAGCGGGCTCATCGGACGGTACGTGATAAGAGATTCACTCCTCGAAGTTCTCGGGGAGTGAATCGGGGCGGGGTAAAAACGTCGTGTGCCGTGTGATGGCTTACGGAGCGGGCTCATCAGACGGTACGTGATAAGAGATTCACTCCTCGAAGTTCTCGGGGAGTGAATCAGGGTTGGGGAGCCTCCTTCATCTTGGATCGCGGCGTTCATCGCCCTCTGGTACACGTCTGACCATCAGACGTGACTGTGAGCGTGATGAATCGTCGTGATAAGGGATCAAGGGGGAGGGGGGGAATATATATAATTTTATGTGTATGTATGTATATATATTTGATATATTTATATTTTTATATATTTATGAAGAGTAGGGAGACAGGGACCACACCCTTCAAAGGAACAAGGAAAAAAAAAAATGAAAAAAACGAATTGTAAAAAACTACCCCAGGGCGGTACCAGCTGCTCAGCAGTTGGAGAATCCGTCACGATCCCTTCGGGATCGTCAAGCCCCTCGTATTCTGGGGGGGGCAGCAATCGTTTTCCGCTTGCCAATGGCAACGAGAGCCGAGGAGGCTCAACAAGATCACGGTCATTCGAGGACCTGATTTCTTTTTCACCGCGCCGCGCGGTGGACGCAGTGACGCACTCTGGCACTGCGTCACCAGGGACGGGAGCGGAGGCTCCAGCGGAACCACGCGTGGTTCTGGAGAGGGTGAATATGTCGTCGGAGGTTGACGACACATCGCAACCAGTTGCGACCGCCGTCTCCAAATTTTGGTTGAAGCGGCCGCATGACTGTGGGTCGGATGTGGGTTCGGTGGCCTTGTCCTCGAGCGAAGAGAACCTGCCGGCCCCCAAGGTGCCGACAACAAGGAGGGGAAGAGGACGCGGGACGCTTTCCGGAGCGAGCGCTCCAGTAGCGTCACGTGAATCCCGGGGCCATTTCCTAAAGCCCCCCGATACGCCGGTGAGCGACTCCGACGGTGCAATGCAGGTGGAGCCAGGCGATGCCTCTATCGCGTTAGTGTCCACCAAGGCGGAGCTCAACGCTGCGAGGCGGGAAGGCCGGAAGGCCATCGCGACCGACGAGGTCGCTGAGTTGGCTCGTCGAGCAAGGGAGAGGCGGTCGTAGACTGCCGAAGCTCCTGGGGGCTTGACGGCCGAGGCCCTTAGCCGTCAGGTTTTAGACGGCGTGGACGTCGTCCTGAAGGTGGCCACGAAGTCGGGCAACCTGAAGGGCACGTTCACGCGGGCCCTGAAGGAGGCGGCGACCGGGATTAAGGAGGCGGTGGACGTCCTCCTTGCCCGGACGACCTCGGAGGAGACGGTGAAACTCCGAGAGGAGAATTCACGTCTCCATACGAGGATGGAGGAGCTCCAGCAGGAGGTCAGCGCCTTGAGGGCAGACTTCAGCCGGCAGCAGGGTGCGACGACTACGGACAGTCATGCCCTGCCACAGAACGGGTCTTTGGGGGAAGACCAGTTCAACCGGCTGTTGAGCATAATGACCGCCCGCTTTGACAGCCTAGAGCCCAGGCTTAACCCCCCCATTAGGCTGCGTCCGCCGCTGGCGGCGGATACGCGGAGGAAGGAGGCAGAGCCTGCACCAGCAGCGGCTGGGCCAACGTGGGCCCAGGTGGCTAAAGCGCCACCTGCGCCTAAAAATCTTTCGCAGGCGCCCAAGAAGCCCACGCAGGCGCCCAAAAAGCCCACAGCGGGGGGCAAAAAGATAGGACAGGGGACAAGTAATCCCACTGAGGGGAGCTCGTCCCCTAAAGAAAATGAGGAGGCCTGGCAGACAGCCGAAGGCCGTAAAAAGAAGCGGAAGAGGGGTCGCAAGGCCAAGAACGCGCAGGGCTCCAAGGGGCAGGCCCCCAGAATCCGCGTCCCTCGCTCTGAGGCTGTAGTGGTCACGCTGCAGCCCGAAGCCAAGGAGAGGGGAGTCACGTACCAGAAGGTACTGGCAGAGGCGAGAGGCAAACTGGTCTTCGCTGACTTTGGCACCCCAGACGGCTTCCGTTTTAGAACGGCAGCCACGGGGGCTAAGATGTTTGAGTTGGCGGGGACCAGCAGTGCCGAGAGGGCGGACTCTCTAGCTGCAAAGCTGAGAGACGTCCTCAACCCCGAGGAGGTCCGGGTTTCCAGACCCATAAAGACAGCGGAAGTTCGCGTCGATGGGCTGGACGACTCAGTGAGTCCAGAGGAGGTGGTGGCGGCCATAGCCCGGAGCGGCGGATGCCCGCCAGAAAATGTGCGGGCGGGCGACATCCGCGTTAATGCTGGCGGGCTTGGCACCATCTGGGTGCGGTGCCCGGTGGCTGCGGCCAAGCAGGTCGCCGACGCGGGCCGCCTACTGGTGGGCTGGGTGTCAGCGAGGGTAAAACTCCTGGCACCCCGGGCCATGCAGTGCTACCGGTGCCTGGAGAAAGGTCACGTCCGGGCACTCTGCACCTGCGAAACAGACCGCAGCGATTTGTGTTATCGCTGTGGTCAGCCCGGACATAAGGCGGCCCAGTGCTCCGCGGAGCCAAACTGCAGCCTGTGTACAGCTGCAGGAAAGTCCGCGGGGCACCGAATAGGTGGCAACGCTTGCGGCGCGCCCAGAAAGCGCAGCAAGCGTTCGACCAAGGCTGCGGGAGCTGCACCCTCTAGCACCTCTGAGGCCGACTCCCGGCCTGTGGTGGGACGAAGCGAGGAAATGCAGTGTCAGTGATGGCACTCCATTTCCTACAGGCGAATATCAATCACTGCACCAGAGCTCAGGATCTCTTGGTCCTGAGCATGGCGGAGTGGTCGATAAATGTGGCGGTGGTCGCTGAGCCGTACTTCATCCCCCCCCGGGAAAACTGGGCAGGGGATCTGGACGGCCTGGTGGCCATCATCGGCGCGACTCTTGTCGACGTATCCCGGGGTCACGGTTGGGTTGCCGCCCTTGTGAACGGGATCGTCACGATTGGGGCATATTTTTCGCCCAACAGGAGTCTCGCCGACTTCGAGAGCTTCCTTGTCGAGTTGGGAGCCGTCGTCGGCCGGTCTCACCCTCGGCCCATTTTGCTTCTCGGTGATCTGAACGCCAAATCTGCGGCGTGGGGATCCCCGGTCACAGACCCGAGAGGCGAAGTGCTTGAGGAGTGGGCCTTCACGACGGGCCTGGCCGTCTTAAATCGGGGTTTGGCCTACACGTGTGTGCGACAGCACGGCGGGTCCATAGTGGACGTCTCGTTCGCTAGCCCCGCTGTCGTGCACCGTGTCCGTGATTGGCGCGTGGAAGCGGAGGTGGAGACGCTATCGGACCACCGATACATACGCTTCGACGTCTCCGCCCAAACCACTGGAGGTCGTATCCAATCGGCCCCCCGGAGAGACGGCCCGCGTTGGGCACTGAAACGCCTCGACAGGGAGGCTCTCGAGGAGGCCACTATCGTCCTAGCCTGGATTCGGGAGTCGGCTACCGTCGGTCCCATTGACGTCGAACAGGAGGCGAAGTGGTTCGGCGACGCGATGACGCAAATCTGCGACGCGTCCATGCCTCGCGTCTCCCCTTTGTCCGCAAGGCGCCGCGTGTACTGGTGGTGCGTCGAGGTCGAGCGGCTGCGCGTCGCGTGCGCAGACGCCAGACGCCCGTACACGCGATGTCGGAGGAGACGTCTTCGGGACCCCGACGAAGAAGCCGCGCTGTATGAGGTGTACCGCGCGGCGAAGGAGGCTCTGTGGCTGGCCATCGGTGAGTCGAAAACGCGCTCCAGAGAGGAGCTGCTGGCGACCCTAGACGGGGATCCGTGGGGGCGCCCTTACCGCACGGTCCGAGGAAAACTTCGGCCGTGGGCCCCCCCGCTAACGGAAGGTCTCGAGCCGCAGTTCCTGGAGCGAGTGGTCTCGGCTCTCTTCCCTGAGAGAGCCGAGCATGAGCCACCGCCGATGGCTCTGCCCACAGCTGCAGAGTCGGAAGAAGAAGAGGAGAGCGAAACCATCCCAGAGGTGACACAGGCGGAGATGAGTGCGGCCGTGATGCGGCTCCGGGCAAAAAACACTGCTCCGGGGCCCGACGGAGTGCCTGGCCGCGCTCTAGTCCTCGCTCTGAAGGAGCTGGAGCCCCCACTGAGGGGACTCTTCTCGGCGTGCCTTGAGCAGGGTCGTTTCCCTACCAGGTGGAAGTCTGGTCGACTGGTCCTGCTCAAGAAGGCGGGGCGCCCGGCGGATTCGTCATCCGCTTATCGGCCCATAGTGCTGCTGGACGAGGCGGGAAAGTTGTTCGAGCGAGTAATCGCAGATCGCCTCGTCAGCCACTTGTGCACGGTTGGGCCGAACCTGGACGACAGCCAGTTTGGCTTCCGGTGTGGGCGCTCTACCATCGACGCCATCAGGAGAGTAAGAGTCCTGGCGGAGGAAGCGGTGTCCCAGGGTGGGGTGGTGCTGGCGGTGTCTCTGGACATCTCCAACGCGTTCAACACCCTGCCTTGGAGTTGCATTAGGGAGGCCCTGCGATACCATCGGGTGCCTTCCTACCTCCGCAACATCGTGGGGGCGTATCTCTCGGGAAGATGTGTCACCTATATGGGACGCGACGGCGCTGGCCGTCGCGAGATGTCGTGCGGTGTTCCACAGGGCTCGGTTCTGGGCCCACCCCTGTGGAACATCGGATACGACTGGGTTTTGCGGTGCGAGCTCCCGCCAGGAGTGAACCTGACCTGTTATGCGGACGACACGCTGGTCACGGCTCGGGGGAGCTCGTACAGGGAAGCAGCGTTGCTGGCCACGGCTGCGGTCTCACAGGTGGTGAGCCGCATACGACGCCTGGGCCTGGAAGTGGCCCTTAACAAGTCGGAGGCCATCGCTTTTCATGGCCCTCGACGGGCACCGCCGTTGGGATCACACATTGTGGTCGGGGGGGTCCAGATCGCTGTCGGGTCAACCATGAAGTACCTTGGATTGGTGCTCGACAGCCGTTGGGACTTCGGCCCCCACTTTCAGCGTCTGGTGCCCAAGTTGATGGGCGCGGCGGGCGCGCTGTCAACGCTGCTTCCCAATCTGGGGGGCCCGAGCTCCGCCTGCAGGCGGTTGTACGTGGGGATCGTGCGATCGATGGCCCTTTATGGGGCCCCGATATGGGCGACCGACCTGACGGCCCGCACTATCGCAGTTCTGCGCAGACCGCAGAGAGCAATGGCCATCAGGGTCGTACGGGGATATCGCACGATCTCCTACGAGGCGGCTTGCGTACTGGCCGGATCCCCGCCGTGGGACCTGGAGGCGAAGACCCTCGCGACACTATACCAGTGGCGCGAGGAGGCCAAACATCGGGGCGAGAGGCTGGTGCAGCGACAAATAACAGTGCACCGGTCTCAGCTCCAACAGGTCATGGTGGCGGAATGGCGGGGGAGGCTAGAGCTCCCTACCGCCGGCCTCGACACAGTTGAGGCGATCCGGCCAGTACTCGACGACTGGCTCGGGAGGAAGCACGGCTCCCTGACGTTTCGGGTGACGCAGGTGCTCTCGGGGCACGGCTGCTTCGGGAAGTACCTGTGTCGCTTGGGCAGGGAGCCGGACGCTCGGTGCCATCACTGCGTCCACTGTATGGAGGATACGGCGCGGCATACGCTGGCTGAGTGCGCCGCGTGGGATGAGCCGCGCCGTGCCCTCGTTGCAGAGGTTGGAGGAGACCTGTCGCTGCCGGCCGTCTCTCGCTCGATGGTCGACAGCGCAGAGTCCTGGGACGCGGTGATGTCCTTCTGCGAAACCGTCATGTCGCAGAAGGAAGCTGCGGAAAGGGAAAGGGAGGTGACGAGCCCTCACCCATCCCGCAGCAGACGCGCCGGGCGTCGGCAGAGGGCTGACAATGCCCTCTTCCGGCCCCCCTAAATTGGTCCAGGGGTGACGGATTCGGGGACATCCGTCGCCCCCTATTACAATGGACCCGAGAACGAGACGGCGGCGCGTTGTGTTCCACGCGCGCCTCTCATGACGTAGCGGGGGGAGTCTTACACCTCACTCCCCCCGGGACGAGGCCCGCAGGTCAAGCGGGCCAGCACTAGTCTGGGGCAGCGGAAGTCGCATCAGTTCCCGCTGCCCCCCGACGCAAGTGTGCGAGGGAACACCGGTGTGGTTTTAGTCAGTACGAGTCTGACAGACCCCTCCGCTCTCCCCAGGGCGGAGGACATCCATTGAGGATTTCCACATCGAGAAAAAAAAAAAAAAAAAAAAAGGTTAGGTTAGGTTAGGTTAGGTTAGGTTGGGGGACCCCCCCACAGAGCTTACGTCCACGTCGTGTCCCCTGGAAACAGCCCAGTTCTGACCACCGTAACGGAGTGGCAGACTGGGTTGGCCAAAGTGCTCTGTGACCTCGTAGCGTATTTTATCTTTGCCTTGTGTGACCTACGATTCTGCGGAGGCTATGCCTAAACCCTCGCGGGACGCCTGCGGGCGCTTTTTAAAACCAAAAGGCCCTTCTCAGGGCCAACCCAAAGGCCCTTCTCAGGGCCAACCAAAAGGCCCTTCTCAGGGCCACCCTGATGCTTCGGCGTCGGAAACTAGCCGCGCGCCGTCTGCGGCTAGCTTCTTCGGAAGGGTGAGTGAGTCGTCTGACGACGAACTTGTTACTGTGTCGGACGCGGACGACTCCCGTACGCGGAAGCGGGTCCACCGGAGCGGTGAGTCCGAGGGCTCCTCGGGCTCGGGGTCGACGAGGCTGCCGAAGGCTAAAAAGCCGACGGCGGCCGCGGATACCCACGTCGTTGGGCTCGCGGACGCCCAACGCCAGTTGGATCTGGCTCGGCGGGCGCAGCTTCAGCAAGAGCTGGAGGAGCGGGTCGTTGCAAACGAGAAGCGGGCGCAAGTCGCGCGGGCCAGATCCGGGTACGGTGCGTCCCGCGTTCTATACGCGGACCACTCTCTGGCCGAGCTGGAGAGAATGGCAGAGGCGGACGAGGGGGAGATTGTGGAGGTCGCCTCTAAGTCCTCCAACCTAAAGGGGACCTTTCAGAAGGCCCTCAAGAGCCGGGCCGCGAGCATGCGCGGTGTCGTCGCGGAGTTGGTTCGGCGGAAGGCCACCGACGAGACGCGGCAACTGCAGGCGAAAATAGATCGGTTGCAGTCGGAGGTCAGCCAGCTTCATCAGAAGCTAGCTGATGCCACGGCCCGGCCACTACAAGCCGAGGCGAGCCTTGCGGTGGAGGGCCCCTCCTCCAACCTTGAGGATATCATAACCTTGAGGATATCATCCGCAAGGTTGTAATGGAGGAGAGGGCCTTCACAAGAGCCTGCTTAGCAGGGATTGAGGACCGGCTCTTGCCGGAGAAACGCCTCCGACCGCCGCTTGCGGCGGATAAGAGGCAGTGCGAGCCGGAGCCGTCCTCCTCCTCTCAGGCGGAAGATGCCCTTCTCCCTTCAACCACCCCGTCCAACGAGTGGACGGAAGTGGTCCGTAAGGGGAAGGGCAAAGGCAAAAAGTCGGCAACGGCCGTCCCTGTCGCCCCCGCCACCACCACTCCCAGCCGGTCCCAGATGACCGACAAGGGAAAGGGGAAGGGGAAATGGAAGGGAAAGGGGAAGCTGGTCCCCCCGAAAACCGCGGCCGTCGTGGTGACACTCACCGCGGAGGCTGCGGAGCGAGGGGAGACGTACGCGTCCATTTTGGTGCGGGCGCGTGCCAATGCTGATCCTACCCAACTGGGGATCGGCAGTGTGTCTTGCCGGCGGACCCAAGCCGGGGCTCGAATTTTCGAGTTCCCGGGGGCAGAAGGGAGTGCCCATGCAGACCTCTTTGCAGCCAAGCTGCAAGAGGTAATCGCGGACTCGGCCAAGGTGGCCCGGCCGGTCAAGTCGGCGGCCATTGAAGTGACGGAGCTAGATGACTCCGTCACCAAGGAGGAGGTGGTGGCGGCGGTCGCAGCGGTAGGGAGCTGTGGCGCCGCGGCGATCCAAGGCCGGGACATAAGGCCCGGCCGCGGTGGTATGGGCACCATCCGCCTCGAGTGCCCAATCGCCGCTGCCAAAGCCGTCCTTGCGAAAGGACGGCTTCTAGTCGGTTTCAGCTCGGGCGCAGTCCGGGCACTCGAGGACCAGCCTCTGCGGTGCTTCCGGTGCTTCGGCATCGGCCACACCAGGCCTCTGTGTCCGTCCAAAGTAGACAGGACGGACACATGCTATCGCTGCGGCAAGGAGGGCCACAAAGCCGCCTCCTGCAAGGCCGCCACGCCGCACTGTGCGGTGTGTGCCGCCAGTGGCCGCCGATCAGGCCACGTAATGAAGGGGAGGAAGTGTATTCCTCCCCCTAAGCGTGGCAAAGTGCAGGCGCCGACCGGGCCTGCGCCTGCTGCTGCCGCTAACACCGCCGTTCCTGCGGCGGTTGCGGAGGAGGGTGCGATGTCCGACTGATGGACACAGTCGCACATCGCATCCTTCAAGCGAACACCAATCACTGCAGGACAGCCCAGGATCTGCTGATGCAGACCATGGCTGAGTGGTTGGTGGACTTGGCGGTGGTCGCCGAACCCTGTTTGGTCCCTGGCCGTTGGCTGGGTGAACGGGACGGCTTGGTGGCGTTGGTGGCGCTGTCTTCCACAGACTCCCCTCCCCTCTCGCTCATAGAGAGGGGACCGGGATACGTGGCCGCCGCGTGGGGAGAGATAGCGATGGTGGGGGTGTATTTCTCCCCAAACCGCCCTCTCTCGGAGCGCGCAAGGGAGGACGATCCTCTCGCTGCGCCGCTCCACAGACGAAGAAGGGGAAGAAGGCGTCGAGCCCTCCCTCCTCATGGTGACGGGCGGGCGACAGGCGCGGGGGTGCCTTTGCCCGCATTGCACCCGTCACCTTCGTCGGTCATTCCCGACCCCCCACACCCGTGAGGGTGTAAGGGGTCTGCCTTGCAATCGTCGGCGGAGGACTGGAAGTAAAGGCTGTGCCGGTTTCCCAGTCCCCCGCCACTCGGACGAAGCGGGAATGCGCTGGGTCGTTTTAGTGGGTATACCGGGTCCGCCCGGGGAGTCCCACATACCCCTCCCGTCCCCCGATGGGAGGGTATGCGTAATGCATTTTTTCCCAGCGTCAAAAAAAAAAAAAAAAAAAAAGGTTAGGTTAGGTTAGGTTAGGTTAGGTTAGGTTAGGTTAGGTTAGGTTTTTTTTTTTTTTTTTTTTTTTTAATGCTTCTACCTCCAACTTTGTCGGAGCCTATGCTCAGCTAATCTAATTTTTTTCACGTTCATTCCAGTTCTCGCGTGTATGCCTCTCGTACTTTTATTCTGCATTCTTGTTCTTTCTTTCATTCATCATCTTTTGTACCTTTATGGGTGGGATTCCCAACTATCTCAATATTTCTATCCATTCTGTATTCTTTCTATTTTATATATCTATTCCTTTTTCTATTTTATTTCTCTTTATTTTTTCATTTCGGATGCATTAGGGAAATCAGGAACACAGTTTTTATTTTCCAAGTTTATCTTTACAAAAATATATCTACGCTTACATCTATTTTACATTTAAGATTACATTTATACTATCTTTTACTTAGTCTGGACATTATGATAATAACAATTACGGTTTCTTATTTCTATTCTTATTCTATCCTTACAGAGATTGGGGAGTGAGGAACAGTTTTGGTTCGTTTTTCTTTTATAAACACATGTTCACCTTATCCTATTTTACCTTAACATTACAAAAATATATCTACCTTTAATATTACATTTATACCATCTTTTATTTGGTCTACATTATATTATTAATACTAGGGTTTCTTATTTCTATACTTATTCTAGGCATTCAGAGATTGGGGAGTGAGGAACAGATTTTTGTTTTTCCTTTTATAAACACATATTTACTTATCCTATTTTTTCATAACATTGTAATTATGCTATTTCACCTTTACTAATTTACAAGTCTTATTTCTATGCTAACCTATAATATACTGTACTATATTAAGATAGCATATTTGCTTATGCGGTTTTGTTTCGATCAATGACTTTTCTTACAATATATTTACAATAGTCTATGAAAATTCCGTCATTTTTATTTTTTAACAGTATTTTAGCGTTTTCTCTTGTAATTTCCATGCCCAGTATGTTCTCGGCGTTAAACCGGTGGTTTGTAAATTGCGGGCAGTCAAAAAGTATATGTGGGACTGTTTCGCTAGCGTCCGGGTCACAGATGCACGATGGGCTCCCCTTGCACTTGAATCGGTGCAAGTACTCGGAGAATCCACCGTGCCCCGTCATTAACTGCGTAATTAAGTTATCGGTACCTATCTTACGAACAACACCGTAAGCCGTCCGCACATCCGGTAAAAATAATTTTGTAACGGATGCGGTATTACTGGCACTATATCTACGGTCCCACTCATCAAGCGTTGCTGTGCGTATAGTTCTCCTGATGTATGAGATCGGGCATCGATCGTAGTCGGGTTTCCTCTTTGAGCTTTCAGCGGCCTCTTTTGCTAACTGGTCGGCTCTTTCGTTTCCCGGTAGCCCCACGTGAGCTTTGATCCAAAACAAGTTTACTAACTTGTTTTGGTGGGATGCAGTTCTTAAATGATCCCTTGCTTCTACCGCCAAAGGGTGAAGCGAACCGGGGTTTGTAATCGTTTGAAGAGCCGCCATTGAGTCGCTGAAAACCCCGAAGGAAGACGCCTTCAACTTTGTTATTTCGCGGGTCGCCCTTGCTAATGCCAGAAGTTCAGCCTGGTAAACCGTGCAGTAGTTCGGCAGTGCAAGTTTGAGGGCTCTGGTCTCGGCGTCGTTGTTCCATATGGACAATGCAGCGCCAACCCCTCCTCCAATTTTGCTTCCATCCGTAAAAATGCGGACGTCGAAGTTGCTGTTGTTGTTCAACTGCTCTTGGTTTACCAGGCTGCCAAATGACAAGATGTCGCGTGCTGCAGGGTGAGGAGACTCCACCGCAGCAGCCATTCGCTCGATCTCCCTGTCCCCCAGTGAGATCTGGGGCACTCCCCTCTTGGCTTCGTACAACGATGCCGCCTCACCAACTCGGAGGTCCAGGGGGAGCATTCCAGACAGCACCAATGCTGAGTTCAGGGAGACCGTGCGATATGCCTTGCACATCTTCTGGGCGATTCCTCGCTGTACCGTCCCGAGTTGTTTGATGATACCCAACTTTTTCGCAGCCGGTGCCCAGACGCTAGCAGCGTAGAGGATTATGGGCTCCACGACCGCCACATATATAACCCGTATAACCTCTGGATGTAACCCCCAACTGACTTTTGCAGCTCTACACAGCTGTTTGTAGATCGCGATTGCTTTTCTACAAACGAGTGAGACGTGAGTGTTGAACGTCAGTTTATCGTCGATGGTTACACCCAGAAGCTTCATTTCTTTCGACATGCCAATGTCGATCCCCCCCATGCTCAGGCGTGGTGTGTCGTATTTGAGTTTCCTCGTTATGACCATAGCTGTTGTTTTGTGTGGTGCGAATTTAAGTTTATTCTCGACACCCCACGCCAGAACATGACTGAGAGCGGCATTGGCACATTCTTCCACCTGTTGCGCGGTATCTCCGTCAAAAACCAAGAGAATATCGTCTGCGAACGCCTGGACATAAATTCCTTTCTTTTCGACTGCTTTTAGGAGGGGATCCAGTATCACGTTCCACAGGATTGGGCCACCGATTGAGCCCTGGACACAGCCCTTGTTCGTGCCTTTGCTGAATACCTCCCCGCCGTACCTGACTGATACTTTTCGGTCACTAAGGTAGCTGTCTATGACCCGTCTAAGGTTAATTGGACAGTTTTCCTCCGCCAGACGGACCCTTATCGCCGGCCACCAGGCACTATCAAAGGCTCCCTCTATGTCCAATGATACCAGTGTAACTATTCTTTTTTGTTCTAGTTTTTTATGAACGTGCTTCATAAGATCATAGAGGGAGTCCTCGGTGCTCCTCTGTGGCATGAATCCGTACTGGCGGGTACTCATCCTTGGTAACAGATGGAACTTAAGGCGGGCCACCAGCATCTTCTCGAAAATCTTTCCCAATAAGGGCAAAAGTCCGATCGGCCTATATGATTTGGGAGTCGAGTAATTTTCTTTTCCTGGCTTCCTCAAAATTACAACAGTTGCCTCTTTCCAGGCCGCGGGGAAGTGATGCAGCTCCAAGCACTTATTAAGAAACTTTAGGAAGAGGTCAGCGTCGTTCTCCACAGCGTGACAGCAAATGTCGGCGGTAAAGCCGTCAGAACCCGGTGCTTTCTTCGGATTGAACGACTCCATCGAGTTTTTCAGTTCCGCCATCGTGAACGGTGGGTCGCAAGAGCCATCTTGTTCGCCAGAGTTCACGCTATTGGCCTTGAGCCGGATGGATTGATGGTGAGCGTTGTCGCATTCCGGGCGGTCCTCCGGGTAAAAAGTTTCCGCTAGCAACTTTACGGAGTCCCTCGCATCCAGCACTTGTCCGTCCCTTTCTAGTGGCTGGTCCTCTTCTCTACGTTGCGTCCTACCTATCACCCTGTATATCCCCTCCCATACCCCCTCCCTATCCTGTTTCCCACAGAATTCCTTCCAACTCTCGATCTGAGCTTTGGCCTCTTCTAACTCATACTCTTCTTTCTTTTTCAGGTACTCATCCGTGACCTTCGACTTCCGGACTTCGGCGGCACTGCGGATTCTACGCCTCAGGGTAGCGACATTCTTCTTCATCTTGACGATTCTCTCGGACCACCATGGCAAGGTAAGTTCGTCTTTAACCTTTTTAGCTGGTATTGATTCCGTACATGCTTGATCAATAGCTTTTGAGAGGTTGTCTGTTGCCGTTTCGATTTCTTTGATGCTTGTAATTTTTTCAACCTCCGCTGCTGTGAATTTAACATCTAATTTCAACTGGCTAAATTTCGTATGAAATTTAGACCAGTTTGCTTTTTTGGTGTTAAATTTCCTCGTGGTTCGCTCAACTTTGATGCCCTTGGATTTTCGCAAAAGGATTTTAAATGTGATGCTGTTGTGGTCCGAGCTCGTTAGTTCTTCGTCTACCCTCCAGTCGTCTATCATGTCCAAGATGTCATTGGAGCAAGCAGTAATGTCCACGTGACTACTGTACCGCTTTCCTCCTCGGATTGTGTCGAAGGTCGGAGTTTCCCCTCTGTTGAGTATGTTTAGGTTTAGTTCACCAAGAGTTCCTGCGACCTCTTCCCCCCTAAGGTCTGCCGTCGGGCTGCCCCACCATATGCTTTTAGCATTGGCGTCCCCTCCAACGATGAGTTTTTTGGGAGCGACTATTCTCTCTATTTCTTTGAGGTGTGCCAAATAATTATCAATGGGCTGATCTGGCTCAAAGTAAAAAGAGACAAGCGTGACCTCCCAGGCACTGGTCTGGATTCCCACTACTACAATGTTATTGGTGGTGAGTTTGGGGTACTGTTTTACTGTGAGGTCACTGTTAAAGACAGCTATTGCTGCCTTGACAGTCCCATCTCCTATTCCAGTGTTCTGGAAGATCCTAACGCCCTTGTGACTCTTCATTACTTTCTCTGCACCCACGTACGGTTCCTGCAGAAGTGCCACTGCTGTTCCACGCTCCGTGGCTTCTATTAGAAGCTCGTTGGTCGCTAGTTTCTTGCGTTGGAGGTTTGCCTGTATGACTCCGTAGGGGGTATTTTCCATTATGGTGCCCTTAGCAATACGCCACGGTTGACCTGGCTATATCATCCCATTTCATACGAACTGGGCAGTCATGGCTAAAAGCATTGTGTTGCGTGCCGTGTTCAATTTTGGCTTTCATACAGTTTCGGCAAGCGGGTGGCGAGCCCGACAGCCAGTCCGGACACTCAGATCGCATGTGGGGGCCACCACAGTGGCCACACAGGTCAGCAGACTCTTTACAGTATCGCTTTCCGTGTCCAAAGCCCAGACAGCGAGTGCATTGGACCAACGGGGTCTGGTCTTCGACCCTGATGCGCTGGAGATCAATGTGAACGGTCCCGATCTCCATCGCTCGTCGCCAGATGGTGGGCGAGACGCTGACAATAATGTGGCCAATGTGAGGGTTCCTTGTCCTTCTTCGGTACCTTATCTCTACCCTGTTTTCCTCAGTGTCGAGGCCATCAAAAACACCCTGGTTTTGATTGCGTAACGCCTTAAGGACATCTTCGTCAGTATTAACTACTAGGACGTTCTTAAGGATCAAGAGTGGATCCTTGTTTTTGACTTCCTCGACAGTGAGGTCAACTCCTTCTTTTTGAAGTCGGTCCTTAATTTTGCCTCTTTCTTCTTCAGTCTGTAAGCCTATTATTATTTTCCTATCCCTAGCTTTCCTTACTTTTTCCACTTTTATCCACCCATCCTTTGCATTCACAGCTTTCCTTACTTTGTTGAGTACTTCGTCACCTGTTACACTTTCGTCTTTAGATGTGACCACAACCGAGTGCAAGGTACTGCGCTTTGACAGTGACGTTTCACCTCGGTTTGCGGCCACGGTCGCATAGGTTTTACCCTGGGCAAGGAGCTCCCTTTGACTGTCTATTGCTTCCTTTAGTTCTTCGATTTTCTTATTGTTCTCTACAAGAAGGTTGGTCTGTAGTTCCATACTTTGCAGGATCTTACTGGTATCAATGCTTTCTCGAGGAGTTAAGGTGACTGACTCTATTTCCTTCAATACGGGCCCTTCCCTGGTCGTACTTTGTTTAGTAAGTTTTAGCTCCGACTCAATTTCCTTTACTATTTTATACAGCCGTTCAATGGCTTCACAGACACTTGTCTTGATCTCTGTTTTGGTATTCCTGGAGCTGTTCAGGTGCTGTTTAGCTTTGTTAAGGCAAGCTAGTGCCTCTGCAGAACGGTTCGCATATTTAGTTTTTATCGGCGAAATCGGCGAAATCGTTTCGACAGGCTTTCTGACTTTTGTCACAGTTTTGCTCCCCTGTGTTAAGACGGTCTTATCTTTAGTTTCTGCAGGGCCAGCCTGCGGCGTCTTATTAGTTAAGGAGGGAGTCGGGCTGCTATTTGCGGCTTCCCACTCTCCTACGCTGCGTCTAACGTTTGGGGGGGCGACTACTTCCGGTTTTGTCGGCGATTTTTCGCCGTCGGCCGCCTTTAACGGTGTTCTAAAACCGAACATGTTTGGAGGTATGCGTCAAATAAAGAGCGTCAATAAGGACGGAATGAAATAATAAAACAATAAAACAAAATGTAAAAACAAAACCGCATAAACAGTCTTAAAAACTAAGGTACAGTTACAATAAAAGTTGTAATCCTGTCTCTACAAATATTCTATACAGACTCACAAATTGTTTGGGTGGTAGTCAAGAGCTCTATATAAGCTCTAGGTTAATTTAAGTCGTCAAAGACTATTTTCGACTTTTTCGCAAAAGTGGCTCTATGTAGAGTCAATCTGATGAAAGCACTAGATAGAGCTCACCGAGCCCGTTCCAACGACCCCAAACTCGAAGCACCTAGCCCAAAGGGTGCCGGAGCAATCAGAGTCTAAAGTTTCTGGTTTTTATCCAAGATGGCGGCCGGAAGATGGTTAAAGCTGGTTAACTCCGCAACCGCTTGGCCGAATTTCGCCGTTTTTGGGTTCGCTTTACTGAGCTCGATGAGATCTAAACAATGATGTGGTTTTCAGGCTGAAAAATTTTTAAATCCTGAAAACGCCTGAAAGTCAGCCCACTCAAGGGAGAGTTGTCAGCCGATTCTAACAAAACAAATCCCGTTACTCTACGACCTCCTGCTGCGGAGATATGGGTGTTTAAAGTTTAACAAAGATGGCGGCACAGCTGTCAAAGTCTGACTTTGACAGGCGATATCTCCGCTTTGGACAGTCGTAGAACCTCCGAGTTTGGGCTCTTCTGGCTTGTCCTGATCCCAGCTTTCATGCAAGGTAACCTTCAGGCAACTGAAATTTTTCAGCCCGAAACCACCTGAAATCTATTTAGCCCGACAGAGTTTATCCCTCTGATCAACTATCTAAAAACCGCAACTCTCTACGACCACTGATTACGGAGCTACGTTGGGTCAAAGTTTTCCAAAATGGCCGCCCAGCTGTCAAACACTAACTTAAAGTGGTTATAACTCCGCAACCGCTTATCGGAGAGAGATGCGGTTTCGAATGTGAAGAATGCCCCAATCTCCCCTATATGCTGAAAGTGGTTTCAGCGCTGAAAACTTTCAGGCCCGAAAAGCACCTGAAAACCGGATGAGTGTAATTTTGCAAGTCTCCCACTGAGAAATGTGCAAATCCGGGTCTTCTACGTCCAGTAACTTCGGAGATATTTATAATTTAAAGTTGTAACCAACAAAACCAATATGGCTGAAAAAAGCTATTTTCGTCAATTGTGAAGTTACTGGGCGCAACTTTGGGCTTAATCTAGTCACAAAATACATAAACAAGTCATTCCTGTAGTCAAAAATCAATTATATCTATTTAATCTGATTTTATTTTGAAAAATGCTTAGAAAATCAATAACTTTGTAACCGTTAGACAGAAAAAATTGGAAAAAATTTCTAAATTATGTACTAATCATATACTATCTGTGTTTATACTAAAAAATTACAATTTTTTGGATTTACTATATGAAATTATGAAAAATGTGGTTTTTATGGTTTTTTAATTTCTACTTTAAAACTTAATAGGCTAAAAATCTGGTTTTTTCTGTGTGTCTTCTTCTAATGAGCGCGCAAAAGATAGCAGTTGCAGATTTGAAAAATTTCAGTTTCTTCAGGAGTTGTAATGGTTCAAACTTTGAGTTTTCAAATGGTTATAATAACAAAAGTTATTGACTTAAAATTCTAATACTTGCAGATTCCGTCCCCTCCCATAAGCTTCTTCCGTGCTACAAAATTTCAGGTCTCTACAGTGTCTCGTTCGGGTTTTTCAGGCCACGTGGTTTTTGGTTTTTCCTGAATAACTCCAAGAGTCGTGACTTCAGGTGAATAAAATGTGGTCCATAGCATAAGTGGCGTTTCTTCGCAGTGTTTTTCAAAAGAAAAACATAGGGTCGTCGATCTTGTTTCGCCGCAAATACGTCAAAACTTCCCAGTCTCAAACACTTAACCTCTAAAACAGAGGATTTTTCAAAAATTTCACTACACAGCACTGCAATCCGGCCTGTAGTTTCACTTGGTAGTGTGGGGGCAACTTTTCTGCACACACTGACACTTGATTTGTCAAAATCCGAGCACTTTTGACCACTTTTTCGAATTTTTAACTGCGGAGCGGCTTTAAAAACGATCCGACCACCACGGAGGCTGGGGGGGAACTGGGTTAGGTTAGGTTAGGTTAGGTTAGGTTAGGTTAGGTTAGGTTAGGTTAGGTTAGGTTAGGTTAGGTTAGGTTAGGTTTTTTTTTTTTTTTTTTTTTTTTTTTTTTTTTTTTTTTTTTTTTTTTTTTTTTTTTTTTTTTTTTTTTGTTCCTAGTGTTCCTCCGACGTTGGTCATCAGAGATCTTATCTATGCTGGTCTTTACGTTCATACCAGTTCTCGCTTTTATTCCTCTCGTACTTTCATTCTACATACTTTATCTTTCTTTCATTCATTCATCTTTCTGTCTTAAGGGTAGGACGCCCTTCTACTTGTCCCTATTCTGTACTTCTCCTCTTTTATTTTTATTTTATTTCAGGGATAACACTGGACACATTTGTTTTTATTATTCTTTACATTACATCTTATTCTAGCTTATTTCTAATTCTTAACCAATACAATTTGTGTTTCCAATTTTTCATACCATCTTATATAAATCTATACTTATTTCTAACTAATACATCATCTATTCTTATTCTATCTTTAATGCTATTTCATATTTGTTTTATCATTCACTATCTTTATTTTACAGCCATCTTAGATCTAATTACATTTTACTACTTTTCTACGCTGACATTTCTAATTTACTTCTAATACCATTTACTCTCTTTTACCTCCTTATCTCTATTTTACAACACTAAGGTTACAGACTATTTTACAATTTTCAATTTTACATCGATTACTTTTAATATATTCTCATAATACATTAAAGTATATCTTCTGCTTTAGACTTTGTTCTTTCTTATTACATTTTCAGCTATTTCCTTACAATATTTTAAGAATTTATTTCTTGTTATTTTATTTTCCATGATTGTTGGTATATTTTCTAATTTAACTTCAATTTCCATTTCAGCTTCTATGTTGTATTTATTGACTGCAAATATTGGACACTCTGTGATGAGATGCTGTATGCTTTCGTTTTTGGAGGGGTCACAGGGACATGCCGGGCTCTCCTTGCACTTGAAGCGATTCAAATACTCGGAGAACCCGCCATGACCTGTTAGCACTTGTACTAAAATAGGGTCAAGTTTAATTTTTCTTATGATATGATACGCTGCTACTGCGTCTGGGAAGAATATTTTGCTTGTGGAGGCTGTGACGCCCGATCTGTATCTCGTGTCGTGTCGTGTCTCGTGTCGTGTCTCGTGTGTGGTTGTGCCAGCAAGGACTCGCTTGTCCCAAAATCTTCACCGACGGAAGTAAAATCCAAGGGAAAGTCGGTGCAGCGATAAGCCTTTGGGAAAATGGGATAGAGGTGAAAGCCCAAAAGTTTAAACTGGATCATTTCTGCACCGTTTACCAGGCCGAACTGCTGGCCTTGCGCAAGGCCTCTGAGCTGGCTATAAAACATCATGCAGCCGTTGTCGAAGTCTACTGCGACTCCAGATCAGCCCTGGAGACGGTTACCCGAGGCGTGTCCCTCCATCCCTTAGCATTCGAGACCCAGAAGAATATACAAACGTTAAGGAATAGTGGGAAAGACCTTAAATTGTTTTGGATAAAGGCGCATGCGGGTATGGAAGGTAATGAGAGGGCTGACGTGTTAGCAAAAGAGGCAGCCATAAGAAGCAAGACGAGACCACACTATGACCTGTGTCCGGCTTCATTCGTCAAGCGACAAATCCGAACGGAGTCGCTTGACGAATGGGTTAGGTTAGGTTAGGTTAGGTTAGGTTAGGTTAGGTTAGGTTAGGTTAGGTTAGGTTAGGTTTTTTTTTTTTTTTTTTTTTTTTTTTTTTTTTTTTTTTTTTTTTTTTTTTGTGTTCCTACCTCCAACATAATCGGAGCCTATTTTATGCTTAATCATTCATACAAGTTCTCGCTGTTATTCCTCTCGTACTTTCATTCTGCATACTTTATCTTTCTATCATTCATTCTTCTTTCTGTCTCTAAGGGTGGGACGCCCTTCTACTTTCCCTATTCTGTACTTTGTTCCATTTTCCAGTTTTATTTCGGGTGTAACACGACAAGACAAATGTTTTTATTATTCTTCTACAGTGATTCTTATTCTAATTTTTACATTGTATGTTTGTTTCCAGCTTCCAACAATCGTTAATACTATTTTTATTTTTATTTACATGTTTTCTAGAACTACTTCTATTTTCTATTCCTTAATACTATTACATGACTGTTTTAACGCTACTACAACCATCTTATAAGCTATTCTTACTTTATTTCTACTTTATTCTATTTAACAATGTATTACTCTTAAATTTCTATGTTTTCTTAAAATATATATAACAATATATTTGAAACATAGTTTAAACATCTTAAACACTTTTGTTTCTTTCAATAACTTTACTGCAGATTTTGATACAATATTTTAAAAACTCTTGTCTCTCTTTTCCTAACATTATTTTTCCGATGCTACCTCTTTCGAGCTTTGTGTCTATTTTATTTTCTAATTCGTACCTTTCCGTCGCGTACACCGGGCAGTCTAATAGTAGGTGTGGGACAGTTTCATTTACTCCAGGGTCACAGATGCACGATGGGTTCCCCTTACACTTGAAGCGATGCAAGTATTCAGAGAACCCACCGTGCCCCGTCATGATTTGTGTTAGCCTTGAGTTTATTTGTATCTTTTTGACCGTTCTGTACGCCGCCACTGCGTCCGGGAAAAACATTTTTGTAATAGAGGCCGTCCGACCCGCCGTATACCTTTGATTCCATTCATCAAGCGTCGCCATACGAATGTGACGCTTGACGAAGGAAACCGGGCACAGGTCGTAGTCGGGCTTCCTCTTGCTATTCATGGCGGCCTCCTTTGCCAGCTGATCCGCTCTTTCGTTGCCCTGAAACCCTGCATGAGCCTTTATCCAGAACAAGTTAACCACCTTGTTTTGGTGGGATACTGATGTTAAATTATCCCTTGCTTCCACTGCCAGGGGGTGAAGGCAGCTGTGGTTTTTCACTGTCTGGAGAGCCGCCATGGAGTCGCTGTACACTCCGAAACTGGATGCCGAGTGCTTCTGGATTTCCCTTGTTGCCCGGCATATCGCCAGGAGTTCCGCCTGATAGACCGTGCAGTAGTCCGACAGCGCTAACTTGATAGCACGCGCCTCGGCGTCGCCCCTCCATATAGAAAGTGCGGCCCCGACGCGCCCGCCAATTTTGCTGCCATCTGTGAAGATTTTAACCTCCAAATCGGCGCTGGCGTCGACTTGCTCACGGTCCGCCAGGCTCACGAACTCCAGGTCGATACGCCTAGCTGGATGTGGTGATTCCATAGCGGATGCCACCCGCTCCACCTCCCTACCCGCCAGCACTGCCTGGGATACGCCTCTCCTGGTCTCATAAAGTGAGGCCGCCTCGCGGACCCGGAGATCTAGAGGGAGCATCCCAGTCAGAACTAGTGCCGAGTTCAGGGAAACAGTGCGGTAGGCTTTGCACATTTTTTGCACAATTCCACGTTGCACGGCAGCCAGCTGCTTTTGAATTCCCACTTTATTCGCCGCTTGGGCCCACACACTGGCGGCGTACAGGACGATCGGTTCTATGGTGGCTGTATATATAATTTTAATTACCGCTGGACTTAGTCCCCAACTCACCCTTGCCGCCCTACTCAACTGCTTGTACACACCTATGGCCCTGCGGCATACATTAGAGACATGGGTATTAAATGTCAGCTTGTCGTCGATGGTGACACCCAGAATCTTAATTTCTCTCGAAATAGTAATGTCAATCCCGCCCATGCTCAGGCGTGGGGCATCATATTTTAATTTCTTTGTGATGACCATCGCATTCGTTTTCTGTGGTGCAAATCTAAGTTTGTTTTTAACACCCCACGCCCGAACATGGTCGAGGGCGGCGTTGGCTTTCCGCTCTATTTCTATTGCTGTGTCACCATCGAAGACCAGAACAACATCGTCCGCGAAAGCCTGGGAGTAATCCCCCCTACTCTGCAGAGTCTTTAAAAGTGGGTCTAGGAGCAGGTTCCAGAAGAAGGGGCCTCCGATCGAACCCTGCACACAGCCTTTGCTCGTTCCCTTAGTATATTCCTCTCCACCATACCGGACTCTGACCCTTCTGTCCGTCAAGTAGCTGTCGATGACCCTCCTCAGGTTGACCGGACACTCTTCCTCAGCCAGTCGGACTCTGATAGCCGGCCACCAGGCGCTGTCGAAGGCTCCCTCTATGTCTAGCGATATAAGTATAACAATTTTCTTTTCGTCAATCTTGTTGCGGATGTGCTGCATAAGAGCATAGAGAGAGTCTTCGGTGCTCCTCTGTGGCATGAATCCGTACTGGCGAGTACTCATCCTAGGTAGAATGTGAAACCTGAGGCGGGCCATCAGCATCTTCTCGTATATTTTTCCTAGGACAGGCAACAAGCCGATTGGTCTGTATGCTTTCGGGGTGGTATAGTCAGTTTTACCCGGTTTCTTTAATACCACAACCGTAGCCTCCTTCCAAGGTTGTGGGAAGTACCCACATTCCAGGCATTTGTTCAGAAGTGCCAGGAACATCTCCGGTGCACTTTCAATGGCACGGCTACAGATGTCGGCTGTGAGGCCATCTATTCCCGGAGCCTTTTTGGGGTTGAACGAATCGCTGGCTGATTTCAATTCTGCCATGGTGAAGGGTGGATCATGGCTATCTCTGTTCTCCTCTTTGTTGACTCGGTCCGCTTCCAGTCGGATGTGGCTATGGTACTCATCATCAGTGCTGACCAAGTCATCCGGGTAAAAGGTTTCCGTGATAAATTTCACAGAGCCCTTTGCGTCTAGGGTTTCTCCATCCTTCACCATCGGCAGATCCTCCTCTCTACGCGTAGTCCTTCGTATTACTCTGTATATCCCCTCCCAGACCCCTTCCCTATCCTGCTTGCAGCAAAATTCTTTCCAACTCTCGGTTGCAGCTTTTTCTTCCTCTAATTCGTACTCTTCTTTCTGTTTCAGGTACTCTCCTACGACCTTCGACCTTCGGACAGGAGCGGCGCACTGAATTCTCCGCTTCTTGGTGGCGACTTGTTTCTTCAACTTTGTGAGGTTTTCCGACCACCACGGCAAGGTAAAAGTTTCTTTTGTTGTTTTGATTGGCATTGCCGAGTTGCATGCTTCTTTAATTGCTATAGTTAAATTATTTGTTATTATATCTAATTGTTCAGTATTTCTAACCTTATCTATTTCTGATTTTGTGACTTTGTACTCTATGGCTAATTGGTTGAATTTTTCACAAAAGTCGTTCCAATTGGCTTTTTTGGTATTGTAAATTCGTGTTGTTCTTTCAATTCTTATACCTATGGATTTCCGTAATTTAATGTTGAAAGTTATGCCGTTGTGGTCGGAACCCGTCAAACCCTCGTCCACTCTCCAGTCATCCACTAAACCAAGAATGTTCGTCGAGCAGGCTGTGATGTCGACGTAGCTGGTGTACCTCTGTCCTCCTCTGATGGTGTCGAAGGTCGGGATTTCCCCTGTGTTGAGTACGTGGAGCCCCAGCTCTCCGAGAGTTCCGCACACGTCTTCGCCTCTACCATCAATGACTGGGCTTCCCCACCACGTGCTCTTTGCGTTGACGTCCCCTCCAATGATCAGCGGCTTGGTGCCATTGACATTTTCAATTTTCTTGAGGTGTTCCAGGTATTCCTCTATAGGCTTGTCTGGCTCAAAGTAGAGTGAGACGAGTGTGATCTCCCAAGCACTGGTTTGGATTCCCACCACAGAGATGTTATTGGTGGTGAGTTTCGGGTACTGTATAACGTTTATGTCCTTATCAAATACGGCAATTGCCGCCTTTACAGTCCCTTCTCCTGCATCAGCGCTTTGGAAGATCCTCACTCCTCTCTGACTCTTAACAGTCTTGATATTGCCGACGTAAGGCTCCTGGATAAGCGCTGCCGCTATTCCGCGTTTTTCTGCCTCTAAGAACAGCTCATTTGTCGCAAGCTTCTTTCGCTGGAGGTTAGCCTGTGCGAATTTGTAAGCGTGGTGGTCCCCCTGGGTGCCCTTAGCAATATGCTACTGTCGCTCGCGCCAAGTCATCCCATTTCTGACGCTGCGGGCAACCGGCGCTGAATGCATTGTGTTCCGTCTGGGTGCTGTTTGCTTTCTTGCAGTTTCTGCATGCTGCTGGTATTCCCGTCATAAAATCCGAACATTCGGATCTTAGATGGGGGCCGCCGCAGTGGCTGCACATGTCCACTGACTCCGCACAGTATTTTTTGCTATGCCCGAAGCCCAGACAGCGCGTACATTGCATCAGTGGGGTCTGGTCTTCGGCCCTGATACGCTGGAGGTCAATATGTACGTATCCCTTTGCTGTCACCCTTTTCCAAATAGTTGGCGAGACGCTGAGCACAATGTTGCCGGTATGTGGATTCCTAGCCCTTTTCCTATATTTTATCTCTACCCTACCCGTCCCACCGCTGAGGCCGTGGAAAACATCCTGGTTCTGGTTCCTGAATGCCTTAAGGACGTCCTCATCGGTATTAACCAATAGGACGCCCTTAAGGATCAGCAACGGATCCTTGTTCTTCACCTCCTCAACGGTGAGATTGGCTCCATTCTTCCTCAATCTTTCCTTCGCCTTATCTCTTTCTTCCGTCGTCTCAAAACCCATAATCACCTTTCTATCCTTCGCCTTTCTTACTTTCTCCACCTTTATCCATCCCTCTTTTGCATCTATTACCTTCCTTACCCTGTCCAGAACTTCCTCTCCCGAGTCCTCTTCATTGCTGGAGGTGACCACAACTGAGTGCAGCGTTCGCTTTTCCAGCGCGCCGCCACCCCCACCTGCGACCACCCCCGCATATGTAGGAGTCTCTGCATTCTCCATTCTTTCTTTCTGTGCTTCTATAGCCCCCTTGAGCTCCTCCATCCGTTTGTTGTTTTCCAGCAGCAACTTGGAGTGCTCCTCAATTTTTTCTATGAATTGGCTTGTGTTGCTCGCATGGATGGTTGGGTTCAGTTTCTCCTCCGTGTCAACCGAGAATGTTGCGTCTATGTCGGCAGCTTTGGGTTCTATGTACTCCTTGGTCCTTTTTGCTTTGGCCTCCCTTTCGGATTCTCTGACCAGCTGATAGAGACGGTCCAGGGCTTCTACGACGGCTGCTTTTATCTCATTTTTGGTGTTCCTTGAGTTGTTAAGGTGAAGCTTTGCTTTGTTTAAGCAGGCCCTAGCTTCTACTGACCGATCCGCGTGCTGTAACTTTGGCGGCTCGGTTGGTTTCGTTTGCTTTGGCAGGGTCGTATTTTCTTGCAACTCCAGCTGTTCTTTCTCGGCAGGTCGTGGAGGGCTTTTAGAACTCTGCTCGCTAATGTCTAGTTTAGCCGCGTCGACGCTTCCCCGTTGCTTCGCTGCTTCGGGCTTTGCCTCTTGTGAGAGCGTCATCATTGGCTTTGTTTTAGGGGGGTAGGTCAGGACCGTTTTCTTGGGTGGCGATGGTGTTTTGTGGGGTGGAACTATTTTGGATCCGCCTTCCCAGTGTCCGATGCTACGCCTCACCGACGGGCCCGCCTGACCTGTTTGGTTCCCTTCCAATTCTGAAATCTCCGTGGGATTTGCCTTTTTTGCTGGTGTGCGTGTTGCCGGCATTTTGTCAAAGAGCTCTTCCCAGGAACTAGTTAACGTCAGAGGTCTGCCGGGTATTGTAAAGGGATACCACGGTCAGTTAAGGTGTAAAGATAAAAGCAAAAAAAAATAAAATAAAATAAAAACAATATAATGTAAGTAGGATTCAATGAATCCTGTCGACTTATATACTAATTTTCCGCTTTCCTTTCCAGATGGTGTACGCGACTTGGAGGTCAACGACGCGCTTCGGTAGTTCAACGCACGGGCGATGGTGTAAGGCAGGAAAAGAGAGCAAGAAAAGGGAATATAAATAATACACACGAAAAGTAAATAAAATCAAACAAAATGCAATTACTCTGCCTCAGATTCAAGATCTTCGGTGGTCGATCTCTATGTAGAGTCACGGTCCTTAGCTCAGAAGAGCGGTCAAGAGGAACCAGTCGGAAAACAGTCGAAGGAAAATTTTTTTTTTTGGAGTCAAAAACACCCAATAGTAGAGTGGTCTTTGGAAGGACTCTACATAGAGTCGTTCTGTCAAGTCCGGTGGATAGCTCTCACCGAGCCCTCCAAAATGAACCCAAACTCGGTGCAGTTACACCAAGGGGTTCCGGAGATATCTCAACTTGAAAATTTTTGGTTTTTCACGAAATAAAAAACCCAAAGTGGTTACAAGAGGATATCTCCGGATCCACCAGTCCAAAAACCCCGGTGTTTGGGCTTTCTGAAGTTGGCTTGGTGAGACCGATCCACCGGATTGGTTTTCAGCCTGAAAAATCTTGGCGCGCTGAAATCGCCTGAAAATTAACTAGGCCTGTGCCCTAAGCCCTACTGACATAAACAGCGAAGACCCCAGTCCTCTACGACTCTCCGTTGGGAAGTTATGGCCGTCTTAAGTTTTCGCAAAATGGCCGCGGTGCTGTCAAAGTTGGTTTTTAACAGCAAATAACTCCCCTCTGGAAAGCCGCAGACCCCCCGAGTTTGGGCTCTCCTAACTCGGCCTGAGCTCCGCTGTCCGCTGAAACCACTTTCAGGATCCTGAAATTTTTTAACCCCAAACCGCCTGAAATCGTGGGGTGGATGGGACACTATGTCCTTGAGTATAAAACCAAAAATCGCAAACTCCCACGACCTCTGGTTCAGGAGTTATGGCGGTTTGAAGTTAAACAAAATGGCCGCCGAGCTGTCAAAGGTCGACTAAAAATGTCCGTAACTTCGGTACCCCTCGTCACAATTGGACGGGGTTTTGGATGTACAACTCGGCGTCACTTCAGGTATCTCCTGAAAGCAGTTTCAGCGACAAAAATTTGAAACGCCTGAAACAGGCTGAAAATCTAAAAAACTTAAAAATAACAATAATCCACAGGCCAGAGTGAAAAATCGGGTTAATTCGGGCCAGCGGTTCCGGAGATATCTTGATTTGAAAATTAAAACCTAAAAACCAAGATGGCTCAAATTTACCAAAAACGCCAAATTGGGAGCAATGGGGCCCGTGTTTGGGCTTGAGGAGGTCAGGATGGGTGTATTGGACACTCTCCTGTCGTTAAAATTTTGAATTTACTATTTATTTAAGAATTACGGACAAAAAACATTAAAAAATCGATCATTAAAAAATCGATATCTCTGAAACCTTTCGTCACAAAATTATGAAAAAATATACTAAAAATAACTTAAATATAGGGCTACAGTAAACAGTAATAAGAAAAAAATAAATCCAAAAACAAAGTCAAAATTTTTCAAAAAATATGGTTTTTCAGCAATTT
This sequence comes from Xestia xanthographa, assembly GCA_905147715.2. NCBI lineage: Eukaryota > Metazoa > Arthropoda > Insecta > Lepidoptera > Noctuidae > Xestia > Xestia xanthographa. Next base: position 29,713,691 of record LR990661.1, read on the forward strand.
ACCCTATAATTAAAAAACTAGTCAACCTAAAAATCTAAAACTTAAAATCTCTATTAAACCGATGAGCGCGCAGCAGGCTGCAGTTGTAAATTTTCAAAAAGTTGATTTGGACCGAAGATAAACAGGTCCAAATTTTCCAATTTCTAACTGCTCTCAAAAATCAGGTGTTGTGATTAAAAAGAAAATTTTTGAAGTTACCGTCTTAACGATAAAAGAGAATGTCGGCTACAAAATTTCAAATGTCTGGCTCCACTCCTTCTAGTTTTTCAGGCCACGTGGTTTTTCCTTTTTTCCGCTTACAAGCTGGAACTTCAGGATTTCGGAAGTTTTTGGTGGTCGAGATGGTGTGCAGTGGTGATCCCCACCCCTTTCTACAATAAAAAGGCAGGGTCGTCGATCTCGTTTGGGCAGCGTTCTCGATTGAAGTTTTTTCTTGTAGATTTAACCTCAAAAATTTGAGGTTTTTCAGGTCTTGAAGTAGAAGCACTACCGTCCGGGTTTTAAACTTCACTGGGGCTTATAGGCTTCACTTTACCACACTCACTGGTACCAAAATTGTGACAATCCGATCACTTTTTACCACTTTTTCGAATTTTTTAGTCGGGAGCCGTACAAAAAACGTGGCGTTCGCGGCGGTGGTTGGAGCCAGACTGGTTAGGTTAGGTTAGGTTAGGTTAGGTTAGGTTAGGTTAGGTTAGGTTAGGTTAGGTTAGGTTAGGTTAGGTTAGGTTAGGTTAGGTTAGGTTAGGTTAGGTTAGGTTAGGTTAGGTTAGGTTAGGTTAGGTTAGGTTAGGTTAGGTTAGGTTAGGTTAGGTTAGGTTAGGTTAGGTTAGGTTAGGTTAGGTTAGGTTAGGTTAGGTTAGGTTAGGTTAGGTTAGGTTAGGTTAGGTTAGGTTAGGTTAGGTTAGGTTAGGTTAGGTTAGGTTAGGTTAGGTTAGGTTAGGTTAGGTTAGGTTAGGTTAGGTTAGGTTAGGTTAGGTTAGGTTAGGTTAGGTTAGGTTAGGTTAGGTTAGGTTAGGTTAGGTTAGGTTAGGTTAGGTTAGGTTAGGTTAGGTTTTTTTTTTTTTTTTTTTTTTTTTTTTTTTTTTTTTTTTTTTTATTATACTTCTACCTCCAACATGATGGGAGCCTGTGCTAGGCTTAACATTCATACAAGTTCTCGCTATTATTCCTCTCGCACTTTCATTCTACATACTATATCTTTCTATCATTCCTTCTCTTTCTGTCTGTAAGGGTAGGACGCCCTTCTACTTTTCCCTATTCTGTACTCTATTTCTCTTTTTTGTTTTTATTCCAGGGTAAACTCAATGATACAAATGTTTTTATTTATCTTTTACAATGGTTCTTAGTCTATCTTATCTCTATTTCTATCTGCTATTACATGCTTTTACACTATTACAACCATCTTAACACAGTATTCTTACTTCTAGTTACATATTTCTTACGGTTACTTCTATTTTTTATTGCTATTACATGTTTCACACTATTACAATCATCTTACTATACTATTCTTATTTCTAGTTACATATTTCTTACGACTACTTCTATTTCTTATCAATAATACAATTGTGAGTTTCAATTCAAACAGCCATCTTATTTCTCTATTCTTATCTCTAGGAGTTTCTTATGATTACTTACACTAGTTTATCAATATGGACAACATATATTTATGTTAGTCAACTTTTCTGGCGCTTTTCGGCAAGTTTATACGTCTGTTTTCAATGCTTGACCCTAATATTCTATAAATATTATGTAAACATTTTTGCTTATGCTGTTTTATTTCTTTTTATAACCTTTTCACAGATTTTTACACAAAATTCCAAAAACAACTCTCTCTTTTTTCCCTTCATTATTGTCCATAAGTTTTCTGCATCAAGTTTGGTGTCGAGTACGTGCTCAGCCACAAGTCTTTCCTGATCGAATACAGGACAGTGGAACAATATATGTGGCACCGTCTCAGCAATGTCGGGATCGCAGATGCACGATGGGCTCTCTTTGCACTTGAAGCGATTCAAGTATTCCGAGAACCCACCGTGCCCCGTCATGATCTGGGTAGTTACGTTGCTAATTTTCATCTTCCTGACTATCGCATACGCCGCCACCGCATCCGGGAAAAACAACTTCGTCCCTGAAGCCGTTTCTCCAGCGCAGTATCTCCGGTTCCACACGTCAAGAGTTGCCGTTCGGATGCATCGCCTGACGTATGAAACCGGGCACAGGTCGTAGTTGGGCTTTCGTTTGGAACCTTCAGCGGCTCTTTTGGCTAGTTCGTCGGCCCTCTCATTACCTTCCAACCCCGCATGGGCTTTGATCCAAAACAGAGAGACCTTCTTGTTTTGGATCGACAGGGACCTAAGGTTCGACCTTGTCTCTACTGCCAGGGGGTGGTGGCGGTTGTAATTTTGTACGGTTTGGAGGGCCGCCATAGAGTCACTAAAGATTCCAAACGACTGCGCTTTGTGCTTTAATATCTCCCTGGTTGCGACGCATATTGCCAGAAGCTCAGCCTGGTAAACGGTGGAGTAGTGCGGGAGAGCAAGCTTGACAGCTTTGGTTTCGGCGTCACCGCTCCATACGGATAGTGCCGCTCCAACCTTGCCCCCAATCTTGCTCCCGTCCGTGAAGATGCGAACTTCAAGTTCGCTCTGGGCATTTAGTTGCTCTTGGTTTACCAGGCTTACGACCTCTAGCTCAGCGCGCTCAGCGGGGTGTGGAGCTTCCATTGCCGAGACGGTCTGCTCGACGCTCCTGTCGCCAAGTACCGGCTGAGGCACCCCCCTCCTGGCCTCGTATAACGATGCCACCTCGCGGACTCGCAAATCGAGAGGTAGTATCCCAGCCAGCACTAGCGCTGAGTTTAAGGAGACCGTCCGATAGCCCTTGCACAGCTTTTGTGCGATACCGCGCTGGACTGCTCCCAACTGCTTCCTGACACCTAGTTTGTCGACGGCTGGGGCCCATACGCTGGCGGCGTACAGGATTACTGGTTCGACGGTGGCCACATATATTATCCTTATGACTTCGGGGTTTAACCCCCAGCTGGTCTTTGCTGCCCTAGTTAGTTGCTTGTGGATGCCTATTGCCTTTCTGCACACATTTGCGACGTGTGTATTAAACGTCAGCTGTTTGTCGATGGTGACACCCAGGATTTTGATCTCATTTGACATGGCAATGTCGATCCCGCCCATGCTCAGGCGTGGGGTGTCGTATTTTAATTTGCGTGTTATGACCATCGCATTAGTTTTCTGCGGAGCGAATTTAAGCTTATTTTGGACACCCCACGCCTGGACATGCACGAGAGCGGCATTGGCACGTCCCTCGATCTCCAACGCTGTGTCACCATCGAAAACCAGCACAACGTCGTCAGCAAAGGCCTGGCAATAGTCATCCCTGACTTCCAAGCTCTTTAGAAGAGGGTCCAGCAACAGGTTCCAGAGTAATGGTCCCCCGATGGAACCCTGGACACAGCCCTTGCTTGTGGCCTTGCAGTACTCTTCACCTGCGTACCTGACCCTGACTCTTCGGTTCTCAAGATAGCTGTCGATGACCCTTCTCAAGCCGACTGGACACTGTTCCTCAGCCAGACGGACCCTTATGGCTGGCCACCATGCGCTGTCGAAGGCTCCCTCTATGTCCAATGAAACTAAGACTACTATTTTCTTTTGTTCCAGCTTACCGCGTATGTGCTTCATTAGTGCATAGAGGGAGTCCTCGGTGCTCCTCTGGGGCATGAATCCGTACTGGCGAGTACTCATCCTTGGGATCAAGTGAAACTTGAGACGGGCCACCAACATCTTCTCGTATATTTTTCCGAAAATTGGTAATAGGCCAATAGGTCTGTACGCCTTTGGAGAACTGTAATCTGTTTTACTAGGCTTCCTCAAGATAACTACCGTAGCTTCTTTCCAAATCTCGGGGAAGAGGTGGGTTCTCAAACAGCCATTCAGGAGAGCCAGAGCTACCTCTGGGGCACTTCTAATGGCCTGGCAACAGATGTCGGCAGTAAATCCGTCTGCTCCTGGCGCTTTTTTGGCGTTAAATGACTCACACGCTGCCATCAGTTCAGCCATCGTGAATGGTGGCTCGCATGGTTCACCTTGCCTTCCAGCATTCACGACCTCGGCCTTTTCTCTAGTACGACTGTGGTAGGTGCTATCATTACCTGAGTGATCCTCTGGGTAGAATGTTTTCGCCAGCAGTTCGACTGAGCCTTTTGCGTCCAGGATCTCCCCGTCCTTCGCTAGTGGCTGATCCTCACCTCTTCCCTTTGTCCTCCCTATCACCCGGTAGATTCCTTCCCAAACCCCTTCTCTGTCCTGTCTTGAGCAGAAGTTCTTCCAACTCTCGACTTCGTCCTTAACTGCTTCCGTCTCATACTCAACTTTCAGTTTCAGGTACTGTTCGACGACCTTCGATCTTCGGACTGGTGCAGCATTCCTAATTCTGTTTTTCAGGGTAGCGACCTTTTTCTTCATGCCCTCGAGTTTCTCGGACCACCACGGCAAAGTAAACACTTCGTTTGTTGTCTTCTTTGGCATTGACGAAGTACATGCGTCTCTAATTAGGTTGGTGTATAGTTTCGTAATTGAGTTTAACTGTTCTACTGTATTTAAATTGTCAATTTCTAATTTATTTATTTTATTTATCTGCAATAATTGGCCGAGTTTCTCACGAAACTCGGGCCAATTTGCTTTTTTTGTATTAAAAATTCTAGTCGTTCTATTAATTTGAATGCCTTTAGATCTCTTTACTTTTATATTGAATACAATGCCGTTGTGATCCGAGCTCGTGAGGCCCTCGTCTACCCTCCAGTCATCTACCAGGTCAAGGATGTCCGTCGAGCATGCCGTTAAGTCGACGTGACTACAGTATCTTATTCCTCCTCTGATCGTGTCGAAGGTCGGAATTTCCCCTCTGTTGAGTATGTTTAGGTCCAGCTCATCGAGAACTCCGGACACTTCTTCGCCTCTGCGGTCAATGGTCAGGCTTCCCCACCAGGTACTTTTTGCATTTGCGTCTCCCCCAAGAATCCACATCCTGGAACCCACCTCCTCCTCAACGCGTTTGAGATGGTCGAGGTATGGTTTGATTGGCTGGTCTGGCTCAAAGTAAAAGGAGACTAGGTTAGGTTAGGTTAGGTTAGGTTAGGTTAGGTTAGGTTAGGTTAGGTTAGGTTAGGTTAGGTTAGGTTAGGTTAGGTTAGGTTAGGTTAGGTTAGGTTAGGTTAGGTTAGGTTAGGTTAGGTTAGGTTAGGTTAGGTTAGGTTAGGTTAGGTTAGGTTAGGTTAGGTTAGGTTAGGTTAGGTTAGGTTAGGTTAGGTTAGGTTAGGTTAGGTTAGGTTAGGTTAGGTTAGGTTAGGTTAGGTTAGGTTAGGTTAGGTTAGGTTAGGTTAGGTTAGGTTAGGTTAGGTTAGGTTAGGTTAGGTTAGGTTAGGTTAGGTTAGGTTAGGTTAGGTTAGGTTAGGTTAGGTTAGGTTAGGTTAGGTTAGGTTAGGTTAGGTTAGGTTAGGTTAGGTTAGGTTAGGTTAGGTTAGGTTAGGTTAGGTTAGGTTAGGTTAGGTTAGGTTAGGTTAGGTTAGGTTAGGTTAGGTTAGGTTAGGTTAGGTTAGGTTAGGTTAGGTTAGGTTAGGTTAGGTTAGGTTAGGTTAGGTTAGGTTAGGTTAGGTTAGGTTAGGTTAGGTTAGGTTAGGTTAGGTTAGGTTAGGTTAGGTTAGGTTAGGTTAGGTTAGGTTAGGTTAGGTTAGGTTAGGTTAGGTTAGGTTAGGTTAGGTTAGGTTAGGTTAGGTTAGGTTAGGTTAGGTTAGGTTAGGTTAGGTTAGGTTAGGTTAGGTTAGGTTAGGTTAGGTTAGGTTAGGTTAGGTTAGGTTAGGTTAGGTTAGGTTAGGTTAGGTTAGGTTAGGTTAGGTTAGGTTAGGTTAGGTTAGGTTAGGTTAGGTTAGGTTAGGTTAGGTTAGGTTAGGTTAGGTTAGGTTAGGTTAGGTTAGGTTAGGTTAGGTTAGGTTAGGTTAGGTTAGGTTAGGTTAGGTTAGGTTAGGTTAGGTTAGGTTAGGTTAGGTTAGGTTAGGTTAGGTTAGGTTAGGTTAGGTTAGGTTAGGTTAGGTTAGGTTAGGTTAGGTTAGGTTAGGTTAGGTTAGGTTAGGTTAGGTTAGGTTAGGTTAGGTTAGGTTAGGTTAGGTTAGGTTAGGTTAGGTTAGGTTAGGTTAGGTTAGGTTAGGTTAGGTTAGGTTAGGTTAGGTTAGGTTAGGTTAGGTTAGGTTAGGTTAGGTTAGGTTAGGTTAGGTTAGGTTAGGTTAGGTTAGGTTAGGTTAGGTTAGGTTAGGTTAGGTTAGGTTAGGTTAGGTTAGGTTAGGTTAGGTTAGGTTAGGTTAGGTTAGGTTAGGTTAGGTTAGGTTAGGTTAGGTTAGGTTAGGTTAGGTTAGGTTAGGTTAGGTTAGGTTAGGTTAGGTTAGGTTAGGTTAGGTTAGGTTAGGTTAGGTTAGGTTAGGTTAGGTTAGGTTAGGTTAGGTTAGGTTAGGTTAGGTTAGGTTAGGTTAGGTTAGGTTAGGTTAGGTTAGGTTAGGTTAGGTTAGGTTAGGTTAGGTTAGGTTAGGTTAGGTTAGGTTAGGTTAGGTTAGGTTAGGTTAGGTTAGGTTAGGTTAGGTTAGGTTAGGTTAGGTTAGGTTAGGTTAGGTTAGGTTAGGTTAGGTTAGGTTAGGTTAGGTTAGGTTAGGTTAGGTTAGGTTAGGTTAGGTTAGGTTAGGTTAGGTTAGGTTAGGTTAGGTTAGGTTAGGTTAGGTTAGGTTAGGTTAGGTTAGGTTAGGTTAGGTTAGGTTAGGTTAGGTTAGGTTAGGTTAGGTTAGGTTAGGTTAGGTTAGGTTAGGTTAGGTTAGGTTAGGTTAGGTTAGGTTAGGTTAGGTTAGGTTAGGTTAGGTTAGGTTAGGTTAGGTTAGGTTAGGTTAGGTTAGGTTAGGTTAGGTTAGGTTAGGTTAGGTTAGGTTAGGTTAGGTTAGGTTAGGTTAGGTTAGGTTAGGTTAGGTTAGGTTAGGTTAGGTTAGGTTAGGTTAGGTTAGGTTAGGTTAGGTTAGGTTAGGTTAGGTTAGGTTAGGTTAGGTTAGGTTAGGTTAGGTTAGGTTAGGTTAGGTTAGGTTAGGTTAGGTTAGGTTAGGTTAGGTTAGGTTAGGTTAGGTTAGGTTAGGTTAGGTTAGGTTAGGTTAGGTTAGGTTAGGTTAGGTTAGGTTAGGTTAGGTTAGGTTAGGTTAGGTTAGGTTAGGTTAGGTTAGGTTAGGTTAGGTTAGGTTAGGTTAGGTTAGGTTAGGTTAGGTTAGGTTAGGTTAGGTTAGGTTAGGTTAGGTTAGGTTAGGTTAGGTTAGGTTAGGTTAGGTTAGGTTAGGTTAGGTTAGGTTAGGTTAGGTTAGGTTAGGTTAGGTTAGGTTAGGTTAGGTTAGGTTAGGTTAGGTTAGGTTAGGTTAGGTTAGGTTTTTTTTTTTTTTTTTTTTTTTTTTTTTTTTTTTTTTTTTTTGTTTGTGCTTTTCCCCGTTCCTTCCAACGGGCTCTTGTAATTCTAAATTTCTCATTCATTCCAGTTCTATCATTTATTCCTCTCGCACTTTCATGCTTCATACTGTATCTTTCTTTTACACATCCTTTCATTCTTAGCCGGGTGGGACTCCCGCTATTCTAACTACTTTAACTTTTCTTTATTTAGGGATATTTAAATACACACTTGTTTTATTTACATTATTTCTTACTATCTATGTTTTTACATGCTAGGTTTTATATTTATTCTAAGCTTCTATTATAATACGTATGCACATCAAATTTATGGACATTTTCTCTTATTTCTATATTATGATAAGATATTATGTGCTTTCTTATTTTAATACATTCTTATCTTCTAAACAGGAATCTATAATGTTTCCTTATATACTTAGTTTACATATCTATTATCTTATTCTATGTTCATACGATACATGGTACAGGTTCATCCTAATATTTTACTTTCATATATTATGACATTTGGTTACTGGACTGTTCTAGGGGCTTGTGAGGATTTCTTTCACATTGTTGTTTTATTTTCTTTAATTTGCGGCAATAATATATATATATATACATAAGTTATACATATTTATTGACAATTCTTGTTCTGGGGTTTTTTCTTTCTTATCGTTATAAGGGATTGTTTGGGGTGTGTGTTTTGTGTTATGTGTGTGTTTTGATATATTCGTATATATTTACTATATATTTTGTATATCTGTGTTTGTTGTTGTTTTCTGGTTTCCATGTTTCTGTTCATTTCGTAGGTAGTTATAATCCACTTTCGTTGTGTACTCCCAGTTTGTGTTGCTGTATTGGTGTGTTACTGTGTGTGTTCCTGTGTGTGTTCCCGTGTGTGTTGCGTGTGTTAAGTGTACCCTAAGAAGCAGTTTAGGCGTATGCCGTCGTCGTCCGGGCCAGATAATCCCACTTCTTGCGGGACGGACATTCCATGCTGAAGGCATTGTGGTCGGTCCTCTGGAGCTTTGAGTGCAGGCAGTTGCAGCACTGCGGTTCATTCCCCGCGAGAAATTCTGAGCATTTCTCTCGGAGGTGCGGTCCTCCGCAGTGACTACACCTGTCCACACTCTCGGTGCAAAATTTCCGGCCATGTCCGAAAGCCAGGCACTTTGTGCATTGGATGAGCGGTGACTGGTCCTCCACCCTGACCCTTTGCAGGTCAAGGTAGAGGGCACCAGCCTCCGTCATCCTCTGCCAAACCCTGGGTCTGACCTGGACGACGACGTGCGCCGTCTTGGGGTTTCGGGTCCTTTTCTTATACTTTACTTGTATTTCCGTCTCGTCTTCGTCCATGTCCCTAAAAATATTCTTGTTTTGGGAGTGGAGCGCCTTTACCATGTCTTCGTCGGTGCCGTCTAAGAAGACGTCCTTGAGGACAACCAACGGGTTTTTATTTTTCATGGGCGCTACCACTAGCCCTTCGCCTCGGCTCTCGATCCTTTCCTGTACTCTTTTCAGTTCCTCCTCTGTGTCGCACCCCAGTATAACCGTTTGGTTTTTGGCCTTCCTCACCTTATTTATTTTTAAGCCAGTTTCCCTGGCATCGACCGCCTTCTTCACTCTGGCTAACACCTCGTCCGCAGTCTCCTGGCTGCCTTCGAGGGTGACCGCCATAGAGTGAAGTGCCGGCCGATACGGGGGTCTGGCTGCCGTGATACTGGCATATGACGGCACCTCGGGTTTTGGATCGGATTCAACTCTTTTTATGACCTCCTTGACGTCTCTGGCGGCTTCATCTATCCTGAGCTCGAGGACACCCTGCCCCACCTCAACCTTGCAGCTGAGTTCCTCGAGCTGTTCGCCGATCTTGTCTAGGAGGTCGGCTCCGCTGTCATTTATCTCGTCTTTTATGTCCAAGGTGACTTTTGAAACCTTCTCTTCTAGCTGGTTGAGCCGCGTCTCCAAGTTCGATTCCACCCTTTTTAGCCTTCCCAAGATGTCCTCCGACAGTTCGGGTGGGGTAGGCTTGATGTCAGTTGTGGTTGGAACCGTTCCGGGCGCTGTCTCCAGGCTCTTTATCCGCTTGCTCAACTCGAACAAGGTCCGCAGGCACTTGTCTGACTGGGTTTCTAAAAATATTTTAATGTCCCTTCGCATCTGTGGGTAGCCTTGGACTCTAGTCGGAATGTCCTCGAAAGTCTTCATGACTTCTTGTAGGAGCTTGTCAGTAGACGATGTGGCATAGATGTTGGTCTGCTGTTTGTAAGCGTCCATTAAGTCTAGAGACCTCCTTTTCCGCTCTGGCCTCCGGATGAAGGTTTTAGCGGCGTCCAGCGCCTGTGCCGGCTGTTCTACCTGATTGGGAGTGGTGGTGGTGGGGGGAGCGACGGCACCAGAGGTCCCTGCCGATGGCGACACCCCTCTCCCTGTTACTGGGGTGCGGATTCCGGACATCATTTTAGGTAGGTTTAATTCCGCCTGTTGGATGTTGTGTGGCTAGTGTGTAAAGGGCACTGCCAGGGAAACGGGGAAAAGTGGTGTCAACTGCACACAGTGTAAAGGGTGTGTGCAGTTTAAATAAATAAACAATAAGAACAGTCAAAAGAACGAAACACAATAAGGAAGATATTAGAAGTAGGTGGGTGTAAAATGCGCTTGGGATATCAGTATCCACAAGTGTCTAGCCTTCGCTCAAAAGAGCGGGTCACAATAAGAGTCTAACACTACAGTTTAAGAAAATATAAATGAAATGGTAAAGTGATCAAAATACAAAAAATAATAAAATAAAATGGTCAAAATAGAGTAGGGTCACTTTTGGGAAGACTCTATGTAGAGTCGTTTCTCTACTTCCAGTGGATAGCCCTCACCGAGCCCTCCCAGATGAACCCAAACTCGGTATGGTTACACCAAGGGGTTACAGAGATATCCCAACCTAAAAATTTGGTTCCTTACCAAAATAAAGATCCAAAAGTGGTTAAGAAAGGATATCTCCAAAACAACCGGCCCAAAAACACCGGTGTTTGGGCTCTCCGAACTTGGCTCGGCAAGACTGATCCACCGGAACAATTTTCAGACTGAAAAATTTCAGGCCCCGAAACCCACGAAAAGGCACTAGCCAGGTAAAGAAGAGTGAGCCAGCGTCCCCAGCGCAAACCCGAGCGCTCCACGACCCCCAGTTCAGGAGTTATCCGAGTCCGAAGTTTCGTCTGACAGTTTGAGAACTGTCAAAGTCTATCTCAAACCCGGGCTAACTTCCCTCTCAGCGGTCGTAGAACGTCCGTGCTTGGACTTATACGGTTTGGCTTCACCCAACCTGTCCCGCAACGCGGTTTCCCGGGTCCCAAAAACCTCCAGTCCAAAAACCCCTAAAACCTAGTACAAAAGATGGGTATTGCCCCTCCAAGTCCTCCTGTGCAAACAGCGGCTTTCTACTGCCACCCAGTCCAGAGCTATGTCGGTTGTAAGTTTTCCAAGATGGCGTCCAAGATGGCGGCTGGAAATGCAAAATTGGCACCCGTTGACCGAGACCACCCGAGTTTGGGCTCTCCGGAAAGGGCTTTAAGAGAGCAGACTTAATTTTGCAAATTTGCTCCTGGAAAACTTACCCCCGATTTTTGGTAGCCAAAAAACCCCTTAAAATTATGAATAGACATATACAGCACAAAAGAGAACACGCACAATTTTTTAAAAACTTAATATTAATATTATACCTAACTAGGACTATTTTTAAAGGGTAGTTTCAGAGATATTAGACCCTTATTTACCACCCCTCGTGTCACCCTTAAATTTTAAAAAATCGTCACTCAAAAAGTATACGTGATAGGAAGCAGAAATTTTGCAATTGTGCAGGGACCATAGAGGCCCTACAGATGCTCAAATAAAAAATGGGGGTCGTCGCGACAAATAATTAAATCTGATTTTTTGAAAAATTTGGAAATTTTGAAAAGTCAATATCTCAGAAACTACTTAACCGTTTTTTCTGCTTGAAACGCCGTTCTGGTAGTCTCGGCGTCCCGCCTCGATGCCGCTTGATGGTGTCAGCCGCACTTGCCCGGAACTGGTAGCACGTGGCCACGTGGTAATTGGTTTTTCCCAATTTCCTCCGAAGGCGTGGCCCGGAAAAATCGGGAAGCAGCTTCGGACGGTAGACGTCAATGAGACGCGTTGTTTGACACCTCAAAAAGCAGGTGTCGTCGATCTCCTTCTCGCAGCGTTTCAATTTGAAAACAATAATTTTTCAAATTTTGCACTTTTTTGAGTTTTCCTCACTTTTCACGGCACTCTCGATTGTATACTTTCCACTATCGGATAGCCCGTATTTTTCCGCACAGTTTGGTGGTTTACACGATTAAAATCGGTTAAAAAATACCACTTTGGCGATTTTTTGAATATTTTTAAAAGATTTTTTTTGCGCGGAGCAGACTTTGGCACGTGTTCTCGTCGCGGGGGGTGACCGAAGTCTCGGGTTAGGTTAGGTTAGGTTAGGTTAGGTTAGGTTAGGTTAGGTTAGGTTAGGTTAGGTTAGGTTAGGTTAGGTTAGGTTAGGTTAGGTTAGGTTAGGTTAGGTTAGGTTAGGTTAGGTTAGGTTAGGTTAGGTTAGGTTAGGTTAGGTTAGGTTAGGTTAGGTTAGGTTAGGTTAGGTTAGGTTAGGTTAGGTTAGGTTAGGTTAGGTTAGGTTAGGTTAGGTTAGGTTAGGTTAGGTTAGGTTAGGTTAGGTTAGGTTAGGTTAGGTTAGGTTAGGTTAGGTTAGGTTAGGTTAGGTTAGGTTAGGTTAGGTTAGGTTAGGTTAGGTTAGGTTAGGTTAGGTTAGGTTAGGTTAGGTTAGGTTAGGTTAGGTTAGGTTAGGTTAGGTTAGGTTAGGTTAGGTTAGGTTAGGTTAGGTTAGGTTAGGTTAGGTTAGGTTAGGTTAGGTTAGGTTAGGTTAGGTTAGGTTAGGTTAGGTTAGGTTAGGTTAGGTTAGGTTAGGTTAGGTTAGGTTAGGTTAGGTTAGGTTAGGTTAGGTTAGGTTAGGTTAGGTTAGGTTAGGTTAGGTTAGGTTAGGTTAGGTTAGGTTAGGTTAGGTTAGGTTAGGTTAGGTTAGGTTAGGTTAGGTTAGGTTAGGTTAGGTTAGGTTAGGTTAGGTTAGGTTAGGTTAGGTTAGGTTAGGTTAGGTTAGGTTAGGTTAGGTTAGGTTAGGTTAGGTTAGGTTAGGTTAGGTTAGGTTAGGTTAGGTTAGGTTAGGTTAGGTTAGGTTAGGTTAGGTTAGGTTAGGTTAGGTTAGGTTAGGTTAGGTTAGGTTAGGTTAGGTTAGGTTAGGTTAGGTTAGGTTAGGTTAGGTTAGGTTAGGTTAGGTTAGGTTAGGTTAGGTTAGGTTAGGTTAGGTTAGGTTAGGTTAGGTTAGGTTAGGTTAGGTTAGGTTAGGTTAGGTTAGGTTAGGTTAGGTTAGGTTAGGTTAGGTTAGGTTAGGTTAGGTTAGGTTAGGTTAGGTTAGGTTAGGTTAGGTTAGGTTAGGTTAGGTTAGGTTAGGTTAGGTTAGGTTAGGTTAGGTTAGGTTAGGTTAGGTTAGGTTAGGTTAGGTTAGGTTAGGTTAGGTTAGGTTAGGTTAGGTTAGGTTAGGTTAGGTTAGGTCTTTATTTTTTTTTTTTTTTTTTTTTTTTTTTTTTTTTTTTTGTGCTTTTCCCCGTTCCTTCCAACGGGCTCTTGTTATTCTAAATTTCTCATTCATTCCAGTTCTATCATTTATTCCTCTCGCACTTTCAAGCTTCATACTTTGTCTTTCTTTCACACATCCTTTCATTCTTAGCCGGGTGGGACTCCCGCTACTTCTATCTACTTTTATTATTTAGTTTTCTTTATTTAGGGATATTCAACACAAGTCTGTTTTATTTACATTATTTGCTTCTTACGGATAGTATTACATGCTGTTTTCTTTAAGTCTATTTCTTTCTTAACTATGTTCTTAACTATGTTTCTATATGCTAAGTTTTATGTTCTAAACATCTGATATACTGTTTTTGCACATATAGTTTACGAACAATCTCTCTTATGTCTATTACAATGTGTGCTTATTTTGATACATTATTATTACCTAATTAAAATATCTAACTTCTTTTCTTATATGATTCGTTTTACATTCATTTCCTCATCTTATATCTATACAATATCAGGTTTATTTTAATACATTACTTGCTTTTTCTTATCTATCATAGTATCTTAACATAACTTCTTACTTTCTAACATATTTAACTCTATTTCTATAACACAATTTTTCTGTACGTATTTTCGGTATTGGACACACGGTTTGGATATGCTTAATTAGGACTGTTTTAGGGGCTTGTGTAACTTCCTTCCACTTTTTTTTTTTTTTTTGCGTTAATTATATTCCTTTCTATTTCGCCAATAATATATATATACTTATGTTATACATATTTATTGTCAATTCTTATGGGGTGTGTGTTCGGTGTTATGTGTGTGTTTTGATATATTCGTATATATTTACTATATATTTTGTATATCTGTGTTTGTCGTTGTTTTCTGGTTTCCATGTTTCTGTTCATTTTGTAGTTATAATCCACTTTCGTTGTGTACTCCCAGTTTGTGTTGCTGTATTGGTGTGTTACTGTGTGTCTTCCTGTGTGTGTTCCCGTATGTGTTGCGTGTGTTAAGTGTACCCTAAGAAGCAGTTTAGGCGTATGCCGTCGTCGTCCGGGCCAGATAATCCCACTTCTTGCGGGTCGGACATTCCATGCTGAAGGCATTGTGGTCGGTCCTCTGGAGCTTTGAGTGCAGGCAGTTGCAGCACTGCGGTTCGTTCCCCGCAAGAAATTCTGAGCATTTCTCTCGGAGGTGCGGTCCTCCGCAGTGACTGCACCTGTCCACACTCTCGGTGCAAAATTTCCGGCCATGTCCGAAAGCCAGGCACTTTGTGCATTGGATGAGCGGTGACTGGTCCTCCACCCTGACCCTTTGCAGGTCAAGGTAGAGGGCACCAGCCTCCGTCATCCTCTGCCAAACCCTGGGTCTGACCTGGATGACGACGTGCGCCGTCTTGGGGTTTCGGGTCCTTTTCTTGTACTTTACTTGTATTTCCGTCTCGTCTTCGTCCATGTCCCTAAAAATATTCTTGTTTTGGGAGTGGAGCGCCTTGACCATGTCTTCGTCGGTGCCGTCTAAGAAGACGTCCTTGAGTACAACCAACGGGTTTTTATTTTTCATGGGCGCTACCACTAGCCCTTCGCCTCGGCTCTCGATCCTTTCCTGTACTCTTTTCAGTTCCTCCTCAGTGTCGCACCCCAGTATAACCGTTTGGTTTTTGGCCTTCCTCACCTTGTTTATTTTTAAGCCAGTTTCCCTGGCATCGACCGCCTTCTTCACTCTGGCTAACACCTCGTCCGCAGTCTCCAGGCTGCCCTCGAGGGTGACCGCCATCGAGTGAAGTGCCGGCCGATACCCGGGTCTGGCTGCCGTGACGCTTGCATATGACGTCACCTCGGTTGTTGGATCAGCCTCCACTCTCTTTATAGCCTCCTTGACGTCCCTGGCGGCTTCGTCTATCCTGAGCTCGAGGACACCCTGCCCCACCTCAACCTTGCAGCTAAGTTCCTCGAGCTGGTCGCCGATCTTATCTAAGAGGTCGGCGCCGCTGTCGTTAATCTCGTCTTTAATATCCGAGGTGACTTTTGAGACCTTCTCTTCGAGTTGGTTGAGCCGCATCTCCAGGTTCGATTCCACCCTCTTTAGCCTTCCCAAGATATCCTCCGATAGTTCGGGTGGGGTTGGCTTGGTGTCAGTTGTGGGAGGAATCGTTCCAGACGCTGTTTCCAGGCTCTTAACGCGCTTGCTCAACTCGAACAAGGTCCGCAGGCACTTATCTGACTGTGCTTCCAGGAAGATCTTGATGTCTCTCCGCATCTGAGGATAACCTTGGACTCTGGTTGGAATGTCCTCAAATGTCTTCATGACCTCCTGTAGCAGTTTGTCAGTGGACGAAGTGGCAAAGATGTTCGTTTGCATTTTGTAGGCGTCCATTATGTCTACGGACCTCCTTTTCCGCTCTGGCCTCCGGATAAAGGTCTTTGCGGCGTCCAGCGCCTGCGCCGGCTGTCCCATCGGTCTGGGAGTGGTGGTGGTGGGGGGGGGAGATGCGACGGCACCAGAGGTTCCTGCCGATGGCGACAGTGGCGTTTTGGCTGTCGACATAGCCTCATGAGTTCCGCCGGCGCCGGCCCTCTCCCCTCTCCCTGTTGCTGGGGTGCGGATTCCGGACATCATTTTGGTTACCTACTAGAGTTGCCCGCCTGTTTGATGTTGTGTGGCTAGTGTGTAAAGGGCACTGCCAGGGAACGGGGAAAAGTGGTGTCAAGTGGTCTGCACACAGTGTAAAGGGTGTGTGCAGTTCAAAATAAAATAAATAGACAATAAGAAATAGTTAAAGGTAGGTGGGTGTAAATGCGCTTGGGATATCAATATCCGCAAGTGTCCAGCCTTCGCTCAAAAGAGCGGGTCACAATAAGGGTCTAACACTACAGTTTAAGAAAATATAAATGAAATTGTAAAGTGATCAAAATACAAAAAATAATAAAATAAAATTGGTCAAAATAGAGTAGGGTCACTTTTGAGAAGACTCTATGTAGAGTCGTTTCTCTACTTCCAGTGGATAGCCCTCACCGAGCCCTCCCAGATGAACCCAAACTCGGTATGGTTACACCAAGGGGTTACGGAGACATCCCAACCTAAAAATTTGGTTCCTTACCAAAATAAAGATCCAAAAGTGGTTAAGAAAGGATATCTCCAAAACAACCGGCCCAAAAACACCGGTGTTTGGGCTCTCCGAACTTGGCTCGGCAAGACCGATCCACCGGAACAATTTTCAGACTGAAAAATTTCAGGCCCCGAAAACCCACGAAAAGGCACTAGCCAGGTAAAGAAGAGTGAGCCAGCGTCCCCAGCGCAAACCCGAGCGCTCCACGACCCCCAGTTCAGGAGTTATCCGAGTCCGAAGTTTCGTCTGACAGTTTGAGAACTGTCAAAGTCTAGGTTAGGTTAGGTTAGGTTAGGTTAGGTTAGGTTAGGTTAGGTTAGGTTAGGTTAGGTTAGGTTAGGTTAGGTTAGGTTAGGTTAGGTTAGGTTAGGTTAGGTTAGGTTAGGTTAGGTTAGGTTAGGTTAGGTTAGGTTAGGTTAGGTTAGGTTAGGTTAGGTTAGGTTAGGTTAGGTTAGGTTAGGTTAGGTTAGGTTAGGTTAGGTTAGGTTAGGTTAGGTTAGGTTAGGTTAGGTTAGGTTAGGTTAGGTTAGGTTAGGTTAGGTTAGGTTAGGTTTTTTTTTTTTTTTTTTTTTTTTTTTGTTTTGGCAGGAGTGGGAAATCCCCGCGGACACCTCGACTATCCCACAGGAATTTCTCCTGTGAGACAGTCGAGGTAGTGCCGGACTCGAACCGGCTAAAACCACACTCCTGCCCCGCCAGTGTCCCTCTGACATTGTCAAAGCCTTTTCTAGCGAGTTTTTTGGCTTGTTTTGCGACTTATTGATAGGAGGCCGAGAAGACCACGCTCTATATTTTAGTTTTAATCTGCAATATAATTACTATTTATCTAAACTTTAGTTTTTGAATAGTTCGTCTTATTTTACTTCATTATTTACGTTATTCTTACTTTACGCTGGTACCAAAAAATTTTGCTTTGTGAAATTAAAGATTATTTTACTACCTTCTAAATGTGTAAACTATGTAAACCCCTCTTAATTTGTGTTCTTTATCTCTTTCCTTTTACTATTTTACCCATGTTTATATATCAATAACCCAATTTTTAATGCCCTTACCAATTCAATTCCGCTCATACGGTTCTGCTTCTTAAATTAAATTTTGTATAGATACTTTTTATTAATTTCGTTTTTATAATATCTAAGGTATATAATTATTATATAATTGGATATTATATGAGGCTTAAATAGAAACGGTGTTATTTTACCAATCAAAGTTACTAATGACTTTTTGAAACGACGGCAGAATTTGTCGCCCAGTCTGACACAACTTGACGATTCCACTAGAGTTGACTTACGATCCAGCATAATTATAGCCACTTTCTTATGAAAGTGACTCCAATTACCGTTTTTCATTAAGCCAACCCTAGTGGTTCGCTCAATGCGTCTGCAATCTTGTTGTGTCAAACCGGTCATCACTGTGTACGCGGAAGTGGGCGCATCGACAACTTTAGCAATATGCTATTGATGCTCTAGCGAATGCGTCCCACTTCCTACGTATCGGGCATAAATCACTGAACGCATTGTGCGAGTGTTCCCCCAGCTTGGCTTTGGTGCAGTTAACGCACACCACTGCTTCGCCTCTGTGCTTGTCTGGGCAGTCCACCCTAAGATGTGGACCACCACAGTGGCTGCACAGGTCGGCCGGCTCCGTACATAGGCGCTTGCCGTGGCCGTACGATAAGCAGCGGGTGCACTGCACCAGAGGCGTCTGATCCTCGACGCGCACTCTCTGGAGGTCAATACGGAGCTTGCCTCCTTCGAGTGCCCTCCTCCAGATTACTGGGGTGACACTCAGCACAATGCTGCTCACGTGTGGGTTACGTGACTTTTTACGAAACTTTATAGAGACTTTTTGCTCCTCGTCACCGAGGCCGTGAAAAATTTCCCGGTTCTGGTTCTTAAGGGCTCTGAGCACTTCTTCGTCGCTGTGTACTAACAGCACGTCCCTAAGGACCAGAAGCGGGTTTCGATTTTTGACTTCCTCGACGACGAGGTTCTCCCCGGCCTTCTCCAATCGCGCTTTTAATTTTCGTCTCTCCTCCGTCGTTGCGCACCCCATGATGACCTTTTGGTCTTTGGCCTTTCGGACCCTCTCGACGCGCACCCAGCCCTCCTTCGCGTCCACTGCTTTTCTCACTCTTTCGAGGATTTCGTCCCCCGTGTCCATCTCCTGAGTTGAGGAGACAACCACCGAGTGCAGCGTCGTTCGCTCCAGGGCCTGAGCCCCAGTATGGCTCTTACTGACGGCCGCTACACTCGCGTAGGTTGTCTCCTCCACCCCTTCCCTGCTGGCCAGACTGTCTCGAAGCCGGTCGAGTTTCTCGGAGTTTTCTCTTAACTCCGAGATGTGCTCCTTCAAACTGTTTAGGAGTTCAGTCTGGCCAGCAAGAACTTCGACAGAAATGGGATGGGCACTACGGTCAGCAGTGGACGCGGGTTCTGGTACAGCAATGGGTGCGGCCGCGGCCGGCTTGTCTCGCTCGGACTCTTTGACCAGCTCGTAAAGCCTGTTTATGGCATCGAGCACCGCAGTCTTAATCTCGGCCTTGAGGTTGCGAGAGTTGCCCAAATTTACCTTAGCCTTGTTCAGGCAAGCTCTCGCCTCCTCAGTGCGACTGCGATACCTCGCCTCAGGCTTCTTGAGCGGTGCTGAAAGGTCAGCAGGGGGTCGGCGCGTTCCCGGAGTAGCAAGGCCCGCCCGCGAGGCAGGAAGAGTGTCCTCTCCGAAGGAGATTCGCCTCCTCGCGGCAGCAGACGAATCTCCCGCTTTCTCCGGCGATCGCGTCGAGCCACTAGAGCCTTGGGCCCTCACGGTGCTTGATGGGGTGCAAAACATTATAAATTTGGGAGCAGGTATTAACAGAACAGACCCCTGTAAAGAGGAGGACGGAACTGCAATATCTGCTCGAGAGGAAAGGCTGAGAGGAACACTGGTACTTATGTGACCCTGTAAAGGGGGGAACACAGTAAGTAAAAATTTATAAAATCAATTACAATATACCTAAATACAAACAAGTCCAACAATTATAGTCGACCTCACAAGTACGACTGTCACAATAAATGACTAAATAATATAATAATAATAATAATCTAAAACATAAAAATAAAAATTCCGTAAAAACAAATTATTTACACTTAGTCAGTGTGGTAAAAAACGAGCTGTCCCTACAAAAACACTACTAACAGGCCTAAAATATACTACAGAAACTAAATATGAAAGAATATTTTTTGCCGAAAACCCCACGTCTACCTTCCTATAGACCAGAGGGCGGGTGGGTGGGCAAAATTTATTCGAGCTAGGGGTGCGTGCGAGGTGTCCAGAGACGCGTCTCCGCGCGGGCTAGCTATATAAAGAATAAAACTTATTAGGTGCCGACCAAAAATTTTGAGTTTCGGTCAAAAAACCCGTTTTTGAACCGAAAAATTTTGAATTTCTCCCCAAAACCTGGAAACTGGGACGCGGAACGCGGACCAGAATTCAGGGATGAAGGGTGAGGACTATTGCAACTATAAACTAGCGTTATTTTTGCGAAAGAATTTGGAAAAACAATTAATTTTGACAATTTAATTTGAAAATTCGAAAAATTCCCGAGTGTTAGTAGGGATAAAGTCCCGACGCGCGTGTAAGCGCGTGCGATATGGTCAAAACGTAGGCGGAGGCCTAGTTTGGTCTAAAAACACTGAAAACCACTTCAAAATCGCGCGTCTGGAAGCGAAGATATCTACGTTTGTGTTTTTTACTCGCTCCCTTAGGTAGATTTTGGTACTAACAGAAATGTATGGGAAAACTATTTTTTTGAAAAAGATATGTTTTATTCGGGCTAGGGGCGCGGGCGAGGTGTCCAGAGACGCGTCTCCGCGCGGGCTAGCTATATAAAGAATAAAACTTATTAGGTGCCGACCAAAAATTTTGAGTTTCGGTCAAAAAACCCGTTTTTGAACCGAAAAATTTTGAATTTCTCCCCAAAACCTGGAAACTGGGACGCGGAACGCGGACCAGAATTCAGGGATGAAGGGTGAGGACTATTGCAACTATAAACTAGCGTTATTTTTGCGAAAGAATTTGGAAAAACAATTAATTTTGACAATTTAATTTGAAAATTCGAAAAATTCCCGAGTGTTAGTAGGGATAAAGTCCCGACGCGCGTGTAAGCGCGTGCGATATGGTCAAAACGTAGGCGGAGGCCTAGTTTGGTCTAAAAACACTGAAAACCACTTCAAAATCGCGCGTCTGGAAGCGAAGATATCTACGTTTGTGTTTTTTACTCGCTCCTATAGGTAGATTTTGGGTACTAACAGAGATGTATGGGAAAACTATTTTTTTGAAAAAGATATGTTTTATTCGGGCTAGGGGCGCGGGCGAGGTGTCCAGAGACGCGTCTCCGCGCGGGCTAGCTATATAAAGAATAAAACTTATTAGGTGCCGACCAAAAATTTTGAGTTTCGGTCAAAAAACCCGTTTTTGAACCGAAAAATTTTGAATTTCTCCCCAAAACCTGGAAACTGGGACGCGGAACGCGGACCAGAATTCAGGGATGAAGGGTGAGGACTATTGCAACTATAAACTAGCGTTATTTTTGCGAAAGAATTTGGAAAAACAATTAATTTTGACAATTTAATTTGAAAATTCGAAAAATTCCCGAGTGTTAGTAGGGATAAAGTCCCGACGCGCGTGTAAGCGCGTGCAATATGGTCAAAACGTAGGCGGAGGCCTAGTTTGGTCTAAAAACACTGAAAACCACTTCAAAATCGCGCGTCTGGAAGCGAAGATATCTACGTTTGTGTTTTTTACTCGCTCCTATAGGTAGATTTTGGGTACTAACAGAGATGTATGGGAAAACTATTTTTTTGAAAAAGATATGTTTTATTCGGGCTAGGGGCGCGGGCGAGGTGTCCAGAGACGCGTCTCCGCGCGGGCTAGCTATATAAAGAATAAAACTTATTAGGTGCCGACCAAAAATTTTGAGTTTCGGTCAAAAAACCCGTTTTTGAACCGAAAAATTTTGAATTTCTCCCCAAAACCTGGAAACTGGGACGCGGAACGCGGACCAGAATTCAGGGATGAAGGGTGAGGACTATTGCAACTATAAACTAGCGTTATTTTTGCGAAAGAATTTGGAAAAACAATTAATTTTGACAATTTAATTTGAAAATTCGAAAAATTCCCGAGTGTTAGTAGGGATAAAGTCCCGACGCGCGTGTAAGCGCGTGCGATATGGTCAAAACGTAGGCGGAGGCCTAGTTTGGTCTAAAAACACTGAAAACCACTTCAAAATCGCGCGTCTGGAAGCGAAGATATCTACGTTTGTGTTTTTTACTCGCTCCCTTAGGTAGATTTTGGTACTAACAGAAATGTATGGGAAAACGATTTTTTTGAAAAAGATATGTTTTATTCGGGCTAGGGGCGCGGGCGAGGTGTCCAGAGACGCGTCTCCGCGCGGGCTAGCTATATAAAGAATAAAACTTATTAGGTGCCGACCAAAAATTTTGAGTTTCGGTCAAAAAACCCGTTTTTGAACCGAAAAATTTTGAATTTCTCCCCAAAACCTGGAAACTGGGACGCGGAACGCGGACCAGAATTCAGGGATGAAGGGTGAGGACTATTGCAACTATAAACTAGCGTTATTTTTGCGAAAGAATTTGGAAAAACAATTAATTTTGACAATTTAATTTGAAAATTCGAAAAATTCCCGAGTGTTAGTAGGGATAAAGTCCCGACGCGCGTGTAAGCGCGTGCGATATGGTCAAAACGTAGGCGGAGGCCTAGTTTGGTCTAAAAACACTGAAAACCACTTCAAAATCGCGCGTCTGGAAGCGAAGATATCTACGTTTGTCGGTTAGGTTAGGTTAGGTTAGGTTAGGTTAGGTTAGGTTAGGTTAGGTTAGGTTAGGTTAGGTTAGGTTAGGTTAGGTTAGGTTAGGTTAGGTTAGGTTAGGTTAGGTTAGGTTAGGTTAGGTTAGGTTAGGTTAGGTTAGGTTAGGTTAGGTTAGGTTAGGTTAGGTTAGGTTAGGTTAGGTTAGGTTAGGTTAGGTTAGGTTAGGTTAGGTTAGGTTAGGTTAGGTTAGGTTAGGTTAGGTTAGGTTAGGTTAGGTTAGGTTAGGTTAGGTTAGGTTAGGTTAGGTTAGGTTAGGTTAGGTTAGGTTAGGTTAGGTTAGGTTAGGTTAGGTTAGGTTAGGTTAGGTTAGGTTAGGTTAGGTTAGGTTAGGTTAGGTTAGGTTAGGTTAGGTTAGGTTAGGTTAGGTTAGGTTAGGTTAGGTTAGGTTAGGTTAGGTTAGGTTAGGTTAGGTTAGGTTAGGTTAGGTTAGGTTAGGTTAGGTTAGGTTAGGTTAGGTTAGGTTAGGTTAGGTTAGGTTAGGTTAGGTTAGGTTAGGTTAGGTTAGGTTAGGTTAGGTTAGGTTAGGTTAGGTTAGGTTAGGTTAGGTTAGGTTAGGTTAGGTTAGGTTAGGTTAGGTTAGGTTAGGTTAGGTTAGGTTAGGTTAGGTTAGGTTAGGTTAGGTTAGGTTAGGTTAGGTTAGGTTAGGTTAGGTTAGGTTCTGCCCTCCCGACGCCCACATCGTCGTGGAGGGCGTACGTATAGGGGTCCAGCCCCAGATGAAATATCTGGGTCTGGTGCTGGACGACAGGTGGCGCTTCGGCCCGCACTTCAGCGGGCTGTCGACGCGCCTGTTGAAGGCCGCGGACGCCCTCTCGTGGCTCCTCCCAAACCTGGGGGGGCCCAAGGCGAAATGCCGGCGCCTCTATGCCGGTATCTTGCGGAGCATGGCCCTTTACGGGGCACCCATCTGGGCGGACTCCCTCCATAGGAGGGAGAATGCGACCGCCATCCGCAGGCCCCAGCGGGCCATTGCACAGCGGGTGGCGAGGGCTTACCGCTCGGTGGGCTTTTCGGCGGCGTGCGCTCTGGCCGGCACCCCTCCTTGGGAGTTGGAGGCATGGGTGCTTGCCAGAGTCTACGAGTGGACGGCGCACCGGAAGGCGCTCGGGGAGCGCCCCGTCGCCGAAGAGCGGGAGGCCGTGCGGCAGGAGGCGAAGGACGCCATCGTCCTCCATTGGACGGAGGACCTCGCCAACGCCGCCTTTGGCCGCCGGACGTTGGACGCGCTCGGTCCGGTCCTGAAGGGCTGGCTCGAGCGGTCCCACGGTTTCCTCTCTTTCCGTCTGGTGCAGGTGTTGTCCGGGCACGGCTGCTTCGGATCGCACCTGCACCGGATCGGGAGGGAGGAGACCCCGGCGTGCCACGACTGCGGCGCGGCGGAGGACACGGCGCAGCACACCCTCGAGGTGTGCCCGGCGTGGGCCGAGCTGCGCCGCGGTCTGACCGCGGTGGTTGGACCGGACCTCTCGCTTCCCGGCGTGGTCGACGCCATGCTGGGGAGCGAGGAGGCCTGGTCAGCGGTAGCCTCCTTTTGCGAGGACGTACTCTCGCAGAAGGAGGAGGCGGAGCGCGCGCGGGAGGACGATCCTCTCGCTGCGCCGCTCCGCAGACGAAGAAGGGGGAGAAGGCGTCGAGCCCTCCCTCCTCATGGTGACGGGCGGGCTACAGGCACGGGGGTGCCTGCGCCCGCATTGCACCCGTCATCTTCGTCGGTCATTCCCGACCCCCCCACACCCGTGAGGGTGTGAGGGGGGTCTGCCTTGCAATCGTCGGTGGAGGACTGGAAGTAAAGGCTGTGCCGGTTTCCCAGTCCCCCGCCACTCGGCGAAGCGGGAATGCGCTGGGTCGTTTTAGTGGGTATACCGGGTCCGCCCGGGGAGTCCCACATACCCCTCCCGTCCCCCGATGGGAGGGTATGCGTAATGCATTTTTTCCCAGCGACAAAAAAAAAAAAAAAAAAAAAAAAGGTTAGGTTAGGTTAGGTTAGGTTAGGTTAGGTTAGGTTAGGTTAGGTTAGGTTAGGTTAGGTTAGGTTAGGTTAGGTTAGGTTAGGTTAGGTTAGGTTAGGTTAGGTTAGGTTAGGTTAGGTTAGGTTAGGTTAGGTTAGGTTAGGTTAGGTTAGGTTAGGTTAGGTTAGGTTAGGTTAGGTTAGGTTAGGTTAGGTTAGGTTAGGTTAGGTTAGGTTAGGTTAGGTTAGGTTAGGTTAGGTTAGGTTAGGTTAGGTTAGGTTAGGTTAGGTTAGGTTAGGTTAGGTTAGGTTAGGTTAGGTTAGGTTAGGTTAGGTTAGGTTAGGTTAGGTTAGGTTAGGTTAGGTTAGGTTAGGTTAGGTTAGGTTAGGTTAGGTTAGGTTAGGTTAGGTTAGGTTAGGTTAGGTTAGGTTAGGTTAGGTTAGGTTAGGTTAGGTTAGGTTAGGTTAGGTTAGGTTAGGTTAGGTTAGGTTAGGTTAGGTTAGGTTAGGTTAGGTTAGGTTAGGTTAGGTTAGGTTAGGTTAGGTTAGGTTAGGTTAGGTTAGGTTAGGTTAGGTTAGGTTAGGTTAGGTTAGGTTAGGTTAGGTTAGGTTAGGTTAGGTTAGGTTAGGTTAGGTTAGGTTAGGTTAGGTTAGGTTAGGTTAGGTTAGGTTAGGTTAGGTTAGGTTAGGTTAGGTTAGGTTAGGTTAGGTTAGGTTAGGTTAGGTTAGGTTAGGTTAGGTTAGGTTAGGTTAGGTTAGGTTAGGTTAGGTTAGGTTAGGTTAGGTTAGGTTAGGTTAGGTTAGGTTAGGTTAGGTTAGGTTAGGTTAGGTTAGGTTAGGTTAGGTTAGGTTAGGTTAGGTTAGGTTAGGTTAGGTTAGGTTAGGTTAGGTTAGGTTAGGTTAGGTTAGGTTAGGTTAGGTTAGGTTAGGTTAGGTTAGGTTAGGTTAGGTTAGGTTAGGTTAGGTTAGGTTAGGTTAGGTTAGGTTAGGTTAGGTTAGGTTAGGTTAGGTTAGGTTAGGTTAGGTTAGGTTAGGTTAGGTTAGGTTAGGTTAGGTTAGGTTAGGTTAGGTTAGGTTAGGTTAGGTTAGGTTAGGTTAGGTTAGGTTAGGTTAGGTTAGGTTAGGTTAGGTTAGGTTAGGTTAGGTTAGGTTAGGTTAGGTTAGGTTAGGTTAGGTTAGGTTAGGTTAGGTTAGGTTAGGTTAGGTTAGGTTAGGTTAGGTTAGGTTAGGTTAGGTTAGGTTAGGTTAGGTTAGGTTAGGTTAGGTTAGGTTAGGTTAGGTTAGGTTAGGTTAGGTTAGGTTAGGTTAGGTTAGGTTAGGTTAGGTTAGGTTAGGTTAGGTTAGGTTAGGTTAGGTTAGGTTAGGTTAGGTTAGGTTAGGTTAGGTTAGGTTAGGTTAGGTTAGGTTAGGTTAGGTTAGGTTAGGTTAGGTTAGGTTAGGTTAGGTTAGGTTAGGTTAGGTTAGGTTAGGTTAGGTTAGGTTAGGTTAGGTTAGGTTAGGTTAGGTTAGGTTAGGTTAGGTTAGGTTAGGTTAGGTTAGGTTAGGTTAGGTTAGGTTAGGTTTTTTTTTTTTTTTTTTTAAAGATTTATCTACCGCAGACGTGGTGGTCCGCGCTCTTATTTAAATTAGTTGCATTGTTTGTTTTCTTTTTTTATCTTAATATTTAATCGTGCTCCGACATTGGACACGTTACATTATAATTAACTTATAATATTAACTTAAAATCTACGTGAGTCCATCATTTTTTTTTTTTTTTTTTTTTTTTTTTTAATTTACATGCTCATGCACAATTTTTTTTAGAATGACTTTTTTTTTTTTTTTTTTTTTTTTTTTTTATATACCCGCTACTTTTTTTTTTTTTTTTTTTTTTTTTTTTCAGGCTTAACAATTATTTACTTACCACTAATTAAAATTAAATACTCTTAACTAAGATTACACAATTATTTCTTTATAGGACTGATAACTGCATGGCAATGTGAGTCAACCAGCAGCGACCGATGGCATCCGTTCACGGACATGACCTGCACATCCGCGCCGCTTAGCTCAACCATTTTGTAGGGAACTTAGCGACCGGATGTGCAGCGCCACCATCGGCACTGCTTTTACGTGAGTATGACAGACTCACTCTGCCATGCAGTTTTACATTATCTAATTTTGAAAAAAGAGAGGTACTCAGAATTGGGTTTTTTTTTTTTTTTTTTTTTTTTTTTTTTTGGTGTTGGGTTTTGGGGTGAGGATGTTTTTGTTAGTTCCGTCGTCTGACCAGGGACTTCGCTAGCCCGAGCAAAGCTTCCACAACGCCTGCGTCTCGATGCTGCATGGCCGTCTTCAAGTTGTACTCGACGACCGTTTTAGTAGGCGCATCCATCGCTCTCTTTGCAAAGCGGCCGGTGGCGTCATCGGCGTCGTCGGTGTAATAGACACAACTGACTGTATGTCTCGACACCGCCACTACCGCGTGGGAGATGCTGTCGTGGATTTGGAGTCTCCTGGACTTGGTGTTGATGATTATTACGCTGTCGAAGGTCAGACCCTGGGCCTCGTGGATGGTTAGCGTGCGCGACCCTTCGCCGGACCCGTATCCCTGGCTGATGAGAGAAGCTTTCTCCTCTTGCGTATGAACCAGGAATAGGGTGTTTTGGGCGGTGCTCGGTATTTGCGCTCCTGTGTAACCTTTGACGCTCAGTGAGTGGACCCGCGACAGCGACGACTTGGAGGAGTATATACCGGAGTATATCTCGCTCAACGCAAATGCCACATCCATCGGGTTGCGGTGTGTGCAAAGCAGTTCCTGGGTGATGCCAGCCACCAGGTTTGGACGGGTATACCTTAACTCGAAAAGGTTATCTCTGTCCAAAAATGGTAGCTGGTTTACGTCTCCGATGAGGACAACCTCGCTTGCTCCTGACAACTTAACTGCCATGACTATGGCCCCAAAATGGTTCATAAGAGCCTCGTCTACCGTTAGGCGGTAGCATTTCTCTTCTTTCTTGAACCCGTTGACTAAGATTGAGGCCATAGTGCGCACCTTTGTCTTTACTCGGTCTCCTAAACGGTGCGCGAGCTTCTCTCTGAGGTCTTTCGCAGCTTCGGTCGTCGTGGTGGCTACAACGTCTTTCTCCCCATCGAAGTGTTTCACAACCCAGGTTGTCTTGCCACAACCTGGAACTCCATTTACCCACCTGATATTGGGTACCGTCCAACTTCCATGCGATGCTGAGTTATCCGGGATCCCCGAAATGGACTGTGCCATTTCAAGGATCTTATCGTCCAGCATGATCTTGGTACATTTGGCGGTAACCACTATCGGGTCGTCGTTTGGCGTTCTGAATGTTATTTTTCCCACGCGTTCGGTTTTCTCCTCGTCCAGGGCCACAAAACCGTTCTTCGCGCTGTAGGCTGCCATGTACGACCCCGTCATTTCCCCTTTGATGACTTGGGATTTGACGTTGTCGTACACCGCTGCCTCTGCCTCCTTGAGTAGTACCTCTAGCAGTCCTTCTGTATTCCTTTGGAAGGTCTGCAGGATCTTCCTGCATGTCATGAGATTGACCTCTCTGGTCGCCCTCACGATTGCTACGTACTCGAGGAAAGCGCTCTTCACGTGGTCTGTGGTGCCCGAGTTCATTGCGAGGACAGGCGGGCTGACTTGCCCTTTGTCGGCTTTCGTTGGTGTAGGCTTCCGTGGTGTTGGTTCTGTTGGTGTTTTTCTGAAGAACCTCTCCACGGCTGCTTCCTGTTTCTCGACTGGTGATGCACGGCTGGTGCTTGGGAGCAGTGCTTTGAGGAAAGTGCCGAAGGCTTTCAGGCGACTCCTCGACTTGGCTTGGTCCTCTGGGCTGGTGGTGGTACTCTGCTCCTTTGCGGCTTTTTCGGCGGCTGCCTTCTGCTGAGCCCTCTCTGATCCGCTTTGTGTGGTCGGGCTAGTTGTGGAGCTCGTCGCGATGGCTGTTGGGTCTCTGGGGGCTTTAAGGAAACTTAGAGATTCCCCTCTGTCCTCATAGACGACTACCTCATGTTGTTCCGAGGCTTTTAAGCAGCCGAAGCGGTCTGCGACGTCTCCTCTCTCTCCTCCGACCTCCATCGCGTCAACGCTTATCGTGCGGGCTGTGACTGGCACGTGTTCTCCGGCCTCCCTGATCTTTTGAAGCAATGAGCTTGCCTGAGCAAATGAGGTATCCTCCCGCCACTCGAGTAGTGCAATCGTTTTTCCTTTGAATCGCACTAGACGGCATCGGTGAGTGGCTACTTCCACTTGAGGCAGTGCGGCGTACTTACTGCCTTTCATGCTCGTTTTGGTGGTGCCTCCGTTGATCAAGGCGGCAAGGCCTGGTGAGATTGGGATACGGGCTGCTGCTCGGCTTGAACCTATGCAGAAGCTTATGCCTAGCTTTTCTGAATCTCTGTTCATGAACAGAGCGACACCTCGCAGCCTGATGCCTGGGACTCCGTCTCCTCCACATGCCAGGAATTCCGTGATGGGCATGGCGTTGGGGACTGGTTGAAGGCTGGCTTCGGCTACTGCTACTGCTGCTGCCGCTGGTACCGGTTGCTCGTTGGTGTTTCCGTGTGTATCTTGTGTAATGGTGAGTGGTGTACGTGTTCTGGTTTGTGTTGTTGCTGTCTGTGTTGTAGTTGTTGTGGTTGTTGCTGTGGTCGGGACTGTTCGCCTAGATGGTAGTCGGCTTTGACTTTGCGAGGTTGCGTCCGTTTTGTTAGCCTCCGCTGCGACTTTGGCGACTTTGCTTGCGAATGCCAAGAATGGTTTCCTGGTGGCCGGTCTCCCCATGATGGTGTGGAGTATGGACTGGCTCAGCTGGATTTCGATCTTGACTTCCAGCTCCATTCTGTCGCGACTGAATCTGGGGCATTCAAAGAGCAGATGCCAGACGGTTTCATCGCAGTTGGGGTCACAGACGCACGCGGGACTGTCTTTGAGATGAAAGCGGTGGAGGTACGCAGAGAATCCTCCGTGTCCTGTTAGAACTTGTACATGGACCGGTGTGAGAACTGCTTCTCTGAGTGTTCGCTTCGCCGCTAGGACGTCTGGGAAGAACACTTTCGTGACCGATCCTGTACTCGAGGACTCGTAGCGCGCTTGCCACTTCTTTACAGTCCCCTCCCGTATCTTCCTTCTCACGTACGATACGGGGACCTTGCTGTAGTCTGCTGTCTCTTTTGTTAGGGCTGCCTCCTTGGCCAGCTCATCCGCTCTCTCATTTCCGGCGGTTCCCACGTGGGCCCTGAGCCAAAAGAGCCTCACTTCTCGGCCTTCTTCTCTGATCTCGCGGACGCATCTCTTGATTTGTAGTGCCAGGTGGTGAGTGGCAGACGGACTCCTCAGCAGGTCAAGTGACGATCTTGAGTCACTTAAGATGCTTACGGAGGCCGCACTGGATTCTCTTGCCATCCTGACAGCTCTAAAGAGAGCGTACATTTCCGATTGGAAGACCGTGTTGTGGGGCTCCAGGCCAAAAGTGCTGGACTTGGACTCCTTGCCGTTTTCCCACCAAGTTAGGGCAGCTCCGACTTTCCCCTCTATCTTGCTGCCATCGGTGTATATTTGGGGACCGATTACTTGATGAGTTTCCTGGGTCTCGGGAGTCAAGTCCTCTAGGCGTGCATACTCTGTTGTTGTGAGTAGCGCTGGGTGGGGGTTTTGGGAGTGGTGCACATTGCACTCCAGCTCGCGGCCCAGCGGTATGAACTCTTGGGAATATCCCTTTTTGATCTTGAAAAGGGTTGCGGCCTCGATTACCCGGAGATCTAGGGGGAGTTGGCCTGACAGAACAAGTGCCGATGTCAGAGACACCGTGCGGTATGCTTTGCAGATCTTCTGCGCGAAACCTCTCTGCAGCGAGTCAAACTGATTCCTTGTCATCAGTTTCTCGGCTGCGGGCGCCCACGCGCTCGCTGCATACATCACGATGGGCTCTATCACCGACACGTATATCGTCCTTATTATCTCTCTGTTGAGACCCCAAGTCACCTTTGCCGCGCATGCGAGCTGCTTGTAGATGTCTGCGGCCCTTTTACAGGTCGCGGACACGTGCGCGTTGAAGGTGAGTTTTGAGTCTATTGTGAGACCCAGCAGCTTGACCTCTTTGACTAGGTTCAGCTGGGTGCCCGACATGTGGAGTACCGGAATATCGTATTTAAGCTTTCTCGTTAGCACCATCGCATTGGTCTTGTGCGCGGCGAACCGTAGCTTATTTTGGACGCCCCATTCCGATACTATGTCTAGTGTGTCGTTGGCTGTTTGTTGTAGGGGACCGGTTGAAAAGTCCGAGAATACAAGGACGACGTCGTCTGCGAAGGCTTGGCAGTATACTCCCATTCTAGCCATTTTCTGTAGGAGTGAGTCTAGGATAAGGTTCCAAAACGTCGGTCCGGCGATTGAGCCCTGGACGCATCCTTTCGTGGTACCCTTCTCACTAGTCGCTCTGGCGTAGTTGACCCTGATGTTCCGGTCTTCCAGGTATGAGGCGACGAGAGCGTAGATGTTTTTGGGACAGTTCTTGACTACCATCTGTCTTTTGAGTGCTGGCCACCACGCGTTATCGAAGGCCCCCTCTATGTCCAATGATATCAAAAGCACGATCTTTTTGGCTTTGATTTCGGCACGTAAGTGTCCTATTAGAGCATATAGGGCGTCCTCGGTTCCGCGCTGTGGCATGAAACCGTATTGGTTCTTGTGTAGTGTTGGGAGGAAGTGCCACTGGAGTCTGCCTACTAGGAGCTTTTCCACGATTTTTCCTAGGACCGAGAGCAGGCCTATTGGCCTGTAGGACTTTGGGCTGGTATAGTCGTCCTTTCCTGGCTTCCGGAGTATGCACACGTGGGCGACCTTCCACTGCTTCGGGAAGTGTGACAGCGACAGGCACCTGTTGGCTATCGCTAAGAACACCTCCCTGTTGCAGTTTATTGCCGCTGTGCAGATGTCTGCTGTTAATCCATCGGGGCCGGGAGCTTTTTTCGGGTTTTGGTTTTGGAGAACCATTTCCAGCTCCGCGGTTGTGAAGGGTGGATCGTCGGCAGACAGTCCTTGAGGGTTCTCTTCCTCCGCTAGCCTCCTAAGTGCGGTGTGGTAGGGCTGTTCGGCATCCGTTGAGTCGTCGGGGTAGAAGGTTTTTGCCAGGAGATTCGCGGATTGCTCTGGACTGAGCGTCTCGCCTGCGGTGTTTCTCAGGAGTGCGTCGTCCTGTCTTTTGGCTGTCTTCCTTAGTACCCTGTAGATGCCGTCCCACATGCTCTCTCGGTCCTGCTTCGAGCAGAACTCCTTCCAGTTTGTTGTGGCCGCTTCCGTGGCTGCTGTAGTGTACGTGTTCTTGGCCAGTGCATATTCTTGGATGGTGAATTGTCTCCGGCTAGCGGCTGCGTTCCGGATCCTTCTCTTCTTTGTCATCGCATCTTTTTGGAGACGGTCTAGAGAAGGGGTCCACCATGGGGGCTTGGCGTTGTGTTTGGGCGACCCCAGTTTTGGGATCGCTTCCTCGCATGAGCGGTGGATGTTGTGTACGTATAATGTGATGAGTGACTCCAGATCCTCTGGGTTCGAGACGGCTGAGACTCTGGCTGGTGTTATGTCATTGTCCGCCAGGCTGGTCTTGAAGTGCGTGCTGAAGTCGGACCACTTTGCCTTCTTGGTGTTATAGATTCGCGTCGTGATTGGCCTTAAGGGTTCCAAGGCTTTTTCTAAACGCATCGAGAAGGTTATCGCATTGTGGTCCGAAGTTATCAGACTCCTTTCTACACGCCACTCTTCGACCTTGCCTAACAGTGGCAGGCTGCATACCGTCACGTCGACGTGGCTCGTGCACCATCTGTCTCCTCTGTAGGTCTCGAACGTCGGTGTTTGGCCCGTGTTTAGGATCTGGAGGTCCCGCTCGTTGAGGAACGAGTTATACGCCGCCCCGCGATGGTTTTCGGAAACACTTCCCCACCACTGGCTCCAGGCGTTTATGTCTCCTCCCACGATGATGTTGTTTGTGTGTAGTTTTTGAAGTGTTGTGTGTGTTTCCGAAAGGTAGGGTTCAATTTCTTGGTCACCTTCAAAATAGACCGATAGCACCCCAAGGCTGAGCTGGCCAACCTTCAGCAAGACGGCGGAGATGTTCTCTGTCACAAGCTGGGGGTCGTGGATGACCTCCAGGTTGTTCCCGAAGACAACGATCGCCGCCTTAACTGGTTTTTGACGGTTCAGGCTGCACTGGATGACTTGTGTGCCAGGGTTTTGTTTCATCACGCCTGTTCTTCCGACATAGGGCTCTTGAACAAGTGCTACGGAAATTCCTTTTGCCTGAGCCACCATGTGGAGCTCCTCTGTGGCCAGCTTTGAGCGCTGCAGATTGACTTGGATGAACTGCAATCTTGATTTCGGTCTTACTGTGTGTTGAGGGGTGACTGGTTGACTAGTTGTGTTCTCTTGGTCGCCCTTAGCAATAGGAAACGCGCGACCTCGCTATACCATCCCATTTTTGGCGTTCCTGGCAGTCTTCGCTGAACGCTGTGTGTGCCAGTTCGCTGTCCGCCCTGTGTGCCATTTTGCAGTTGATGCAGGTGGGCATTTTGCCGTCAGCCCGAGTGAGGCAGTCCCTACTACTATGTGCACCGCTGCAGTAGCTGCATGCTTCTTTGCCGGCCTTGCATAAGGATCTGTTGTGTCCATAGGCAAGGCACTTTGAGCACTGTACCAGCGGGGACTGGTCCTCAATCGAGCACCGCTTGATGCCCACATGCACCTTCTGCACCTGCGTGTAGCACTTCCAGAGCTCCGGGGAGAGCTCCAGGACAGGGTGGCACTCATGGGGGTTTCTCGCGCGCTTCCTGTAGCGTACTCTTATGGTTTGTCCATCCACAGCGACGTCCTGCAGAAGGTGTTTATTCTGCGCCTGTAGGAGATCGACAATCTCCCCGTCGCTGTAGCTGGACAGCACTCCCTTGATGCACACGAGAGGGTTCTGGGGTTTCGGCTCCTGGACCTTGAGCCCTGCGTTTGACTTGAACTGATCTCTAATCGCGTTCAGGTCCGACTTGCTGGCGCACCTCAGAACCA